>CM067486.1:20941644-21033483 GCA_034552555.1 Semaprochilodus insignis
ACACACACACACACACACACACATATATATATATGTGTGTGTGTGTGTGTGTGTGTGTGTGTGTGTATAATGTAATACTGCTAGTGTTATATATTGTTATATATAACAATATATATATTAAATATCATTAAATACCATTTTATATTCTCCATACTTTGCAGTTTTATGCATATTTCTGCACCAAATCCAGTTAAACAGGTCTAAGTTAATCAGTGTTGTTCTACAAGCACTAATGATACCATTGCTATCCAAAGAAAAGCATGTGTCTCCATTTTTGTTGATTTTTACTTCTGTTCATTATTTGAACACAGCAGCTGCTATTTACATTACATTTCATGATGAAGGGACCAACAACTGCTTGGAAAAAAGCCTGGTTCCACTGACTTATATTAAAATGAAATTAGTTTTTTGCCCTCTCCTGTAAAGTTGAAAAAGGCTATGGTAGGTATGCTAGGGTAAGTGGCACCAGAGTCTTTAATGACGTGTGAGCAAGCAGGCCTTAAAAATGACTGACAGCTGGGACTAAAACGACTAAGAATGACCTGTAGTAATTACATTACGCTAACTCCCTATGTAAAACTAATCCTGAGAGGTCATGACATACTGTTATCTACATAACGGACATACGTATAGCAAAAGCATAGTAAAAAGAATCAGCCTGAAGTCTTAATTTAGTCTGTACTGTGTCCATATTTATAGATAACAGGTTCAAAAACCACAAGTTAACAAGTCTGATTGAGATTATGTGATGTAACGGTGTGTGACAATGTAGGCAAGTGCGATGCTGATTGGTGGGAAATGAGCTTACGTTACTTATCAGGCACATTAGTCTCATCGCTCGAGTACAAAAACTAAAAAAAGGGAACTTTGGACACAAAATATGTTTGGGCTGCATTGGGGCTGTGTGGAAAACTGTATAAATTAGATTTTTCACCAACTATTTCTTTAAATGGGTTCTCGCGCTTTGCTGCTCCCTGGATTGTTCTCTTATTATCCATCTCTCTCGCCCTCACACTTAAGTCCCCGGCCTCCCACCCCACCTCATTCTGAGCCTCCCGGCTGCTCCCTAGTTCTTATACTCCCCTTTCAGTAAAGCCTGTACAGGTCTAATCAGATTGTATGTGCGTGTGCGCATGTGTGTGTGCGTGTGTGTATGTGTGATGTTTGTATGTTACGCAGCCCAAGGCTGTTACTGTGTTCACAGGCAGTACACACACTGACAACGGAATATTACCCAGCACGAGCCACAGCTATGAGACACTTCAGTTACTCGTCACTTCCCCAACCCCTTCAAAGACAGTCGCCAAAGACACAGCTCTGTTCTCCAAATGGCTCACATCCTTGTAAGAAATAGAGAAATGAAGGAGCCTTCTGGATTGTTACGGTGCCAAGAGCCAAATACATTCAGTCATGCTGCATTATAAGATAGAGTGAATGTAACAAAGCAAGAAAAAAGAGGGCTTCATTAGAAAAACAATGTGGCCAAACAAACCTGAGCTCTAAACCAGAGAGCTGCTGACTTTCTTTACATTTACGCCACACTAAAAGTGGGATTCCCTGCATAATTCAGTCGTTAAGATGTGGTTTTGGAGTGGTTTGAAGTCAAATGCTCTGTTCTGGAGAAATTTACTGAATCAGAGCTGCTCATAATGGTGCGAATAGGAAGCAGACATCTAAAGCTTTAAATGGATCAGGCTTTATCATGGAAAACCGAATTCTCCTTGCTGAGGAAGTCTGACATAACATGTAAACATTATTACAGTTTCAAAATTTACCCTTCACTCCCCAGCACCGTCCATATACGGACACCATGCAAAAAGTCATTGTTTCTGTTATGTCACAGGAACTAACTCATTTACATACATCCACCTAGTCAGTCGTATAGCTTCTTCCACTCATATTAACCTTCGAAAGGAATGTTTCAATGGTGAGGTGCTTTTCTGTATAAGCCAATCAGAACAGAGCTCATTTATCTTAAAGGCACAGTAACAAAAACAGCCTGTTTCATTCTATGAAGACAGCTTGGGAAATAGTCACGTAAAATGAATTGTGTCCATGTGCGGTACATAAAGCCACACAAATGTTATTCGTTTACCTCAAGGGGAAGAAATACAATACAAGACAATGCAGGATGTGGGCCCTTAAAAGCCTCTTAAAGCCTCCAAAAGAAAGTTACGTGAAATGGTTACAAATATGTTGCTTGTTGCCTGGGACGTTGTGTTATGATAGTTTTGTATTAGAGTTTGGCCTAATACTTCTATTTTTAAAATACACTCATCATCAAAAGAATAGTTGCAGAAATAGTTCCACTCAGAAAGAATCAACTGACAGGAATGAAACTTGGTGGGCAGGTTTGATTGTGAGACATGCAAATGATTCAAGTTTCATGCTCGGCCACACATGTGATAAAAAGCAAGGACAGGCCTTATCGCTGTACTTGCCTGACCCAACGGGCACGATTAGCAAGCAGTGATGCCCTCCATGAGTCATCATGTTAGCACTAGCACCATTGGCAGACGCCTGAATGACAGAGGACTACATACACGCTACGACAACTGCCCTTAACACCACATCAACCTCGCTAAATACTGCAATGGTGTCGTGCCAGACTGTCTTGGAGTGACTCAGAATGGCAGCGGGTCATCTTCAGTGACCCGCTTTTGTCTTGGTGGAGATGACCAACACTGCTAACAGGGCAGTGCTAAGATGAACAGTTTCATGTAATGCGTCACATGTCCAGAAGGCCAGGTATCACTCCACCTCCACCCCTACCACAAAATCTGTAGGACCTGTGTAAGAATATTCAAGCTGCATGGGATGGATTGTCGCAAGGCACCATTAAGAACCACTACAACTCTGGCATGTTGCGTTTGCAAACATGGTGGCCAGACACCATACTGAGAGACACAGATACTACTGCATGTGTAACTCAGTAAACATTGCCCATATCAGTCTAAATTTATCATCATTTATTGTTCTTTGATCTTGAACTTGAACTTTGAACTTTGAGCTTCTTTCTGAATTTGCATTCCTTTTTTTTTTTGATGATGATGATACATACAAGGAGAGGTATATGCATTGTAAAGTAAGAAAGAGCCCAAATTTTCTCATTACCAACATTATATAATCTTAGAAGACTTGTGTAGGTGCACTGGTTGTTTTGGATAGCAATTGAAAGGCGTGGTAGACATCACAACACCTGGTTCCTATCACCATTTGAATTGGCATGTTTCTCTACAATGCTAAATTTCACATCAATCCATTTTTGCTTTGTCACTTTGACCTCCTTTTCCAAGGAACAGTGCTTTTTACCCTAATTCACATCCCCCACATCTGTAGCAATTGATACACTACTGTGATCACCTATGCATTCAAAACCACACTTATAATACAAACCAATGGGCCACCTGACTTCTATTATAAGCATGATTTGAGTCAACAGGTTTTCAGTTCTACAAGGAAGCATGGTGAAATGATGGTCTGTGGTAATCGACTGTAAGATACAGATAAAGATTGGGTTCGAAAAAAAAATGCAGTAGTGTTCCTTTAAACACAGGTGAAACCACATCTGCATTGTAAAGTACATATGTATGCAAACATATTCCCTGCCTGCAGTTTCTTTTCCTCTTCCAGCGCTCCGAAAGCACTACATTTGGCCACTAACAACCGAAGGCACAAAATGGCAGCAGTCCGAGTTCCTGAACCAAGACAAACACAATTAAAGCCTTCTGCTCCCCACGGCCACCTCTTAACCGTATGCACACTGCACACACACACACACACACACACACACACACACACAGAGCTGGGCTTCGAAGCATTATCATTCCTCCCTCCCGCTGCTCATGCATTGGAAATAGCGTACAGTCCTGCGCCATTCGCCTGCGCACCACCCTGAACGCGAACGTATTTCTTCATTAATAATCAGTCAGAATGACAGGTGATTAATTTAGCAGTGCATATGTGCCCCGCAGTCATGCAAAGCTATAGGCATACTTAATCACCTCTCAATAACAACAGCCCGACGCTACTGTTTCTTTTTTCTCTGCCCACAGAAAGATGATAATTCAGCTCTTCTTCTTATTGTACTTCAATTAATAGGAAAAGTGGTACCTTAATCTACCTCTTGTCCTTCAAGCTGGAATATGGCTGCTGTTGTTGGAAAAATAGCAAAACAGAAAGCCATCGACCCTTAGAGGTCTGAAGCTATTACTGCTTATGTGTCATACAATGTAAATGCAATACCATACATAATTAATTACACAAGCATATAAAGAAAGACATTCATATGCGGCCAGTTTACATTGTATCTACAGGTTGGAGGCTGCACTTCTGATTGTGTGCACTACATGACTTTTCATCAAACCCTATTAAAATATGTAATCTTCAGTTTAAGAGCATATAAATGGCATTTTCACAGGATTTCTCTGCTTGTTTCGATGTGCTACGTATAATAAATCATGAATATAAAATGACTGCATATGACTGGTATGACTCATAATAAGCATGACCTCTAAGGGTTAAATATATTGACCTTGGTGAGGTAGCGCTGATTCGTTTGGGATGATGCGCTACAGCAACATCAGTGGCCGTAAGGGAGCGATCCGCACTGACCTATCTGAATGATGAGCTGGCAGGAGGAGATAAGTTGGGTCTGTGTGGTAATGAACTGTAATAGAGAGTAACCACAGTACCAGGGTCAGATTCACTGAAGCTACAAATACATTATCCTGATTATGTGCAGCTGGCAGAGGGGGAGGCAAACACGGAAAGAGAAAACAGAGAGAAGGAGGGAGAGAAAGAGAGAGGAGACAAAGAAGGGGAATGAAAGTGAAGGGGGAGAGATAATAGATAATTCAACAGTGATGAGAGAGAAGGGGAGAATGGATAATGAGAGAAGGAGATGCAGAGGTGAGGATAAAGGAAAAAGAAGAGAGGGATAAAGTGGGGAGAAAATGAGAGAGATGAAAAGAGGGAGACAGGGAGACAGAGAGAGAGAGGGGAAGGAGAGATGAAAGGGAGGAAGAGAGAATGAAGAAGAAAAAGGTAAAGAGCAGAGGGATAAAGTTAATGAGAAAGATGGGAAAAAAGAGAGTGAGAGAAGGAAAAAGATGGAGGGGGAGGGCAAGAGAGGGCAGAAAGCATAAACAAAGAGTAATCGAAAATGGAAAGGGAGGAGAGTGACGTGGAGACAGAAAGAAAGAGAAAGGGAGAGTGTGTGAGAGAGAGAGAAAGAGAGAGAGAGAGAGAAAGAGAAAAGGGAGGGAGGAGAGAGAATTAATGTGCGTGCACACATTGCATCTGCGTACATCTGTCTAGTTGGGGACAAAGCCAAGATGCATCTGGCCACCCCTCCGCACCCTCCGCCCCTCCCCCCCTCAAACACACACACACACACACACACACACACACACACACACACACAGCCAGAAGTAGATGTACAATGTTTACGTCAGTCTGTCAGTCAGTCTGTCAGGTAGGTGTGTCTGTACAGGCACATGGCTGTGCAGGTGGTGTCCTGCAGCAAAACATTACAGACACGCCCTATCACGCTCCCTTATATATGATATGTAATATAACTGGCTTTTCCTCTCACGCTGCCACTGCAAACACCTGGGCAGCGCAGGAGTGAAAGGCTGCATTTACCAGGCAAACAAGCCTGAGTGAAAAAGAGCCAAATAAAAGCTCTGCTATCAGACCGATAAGAGCAGCACAGCGGCCTTCAGCGCTTAATGACAAACTGACTTATCTGACACTTTTTAGAAGCTAAAACCATAAAAAACAGTAATAAAGTCATGAGGCTGGCAGGAGTGTGTGCTGTGTGGTCTGAGAGGTGGTCCAGCCGGGTATGTGACAACACAGGCATGTCTGTGTGTGTGTGTGAGAGAGAGAGAGAGAGGTATGGTGCATTGTGAATACACAGATCAGCGCATCTATTTTTAGCTTATTGAATCTCCAGGAAAGCAAATTACCAGGAAAATGTTAACCAGGATACCAGAAATGACCAGGATAGTAATATTACATGAAATGTTTTACTTTTCATTCCTGCAGTCCTAATAGAATTTACTAGCTAGAATTTGCTCTGTGCTCTGACAAGTGACCGACCTAGCTACATTAACCCTATGATCTAGCCCGAGTCACAACCAGAACATGGCAGGGGAACCAATCCCAGATCAGCAGTTGTCAGTTTTTAACCGCACAGCAACTCTTCATCATAACCTTATTAATTTATACCAGTCAGTTCAAAGTACAAATTTAGGAGCGTGGTGATGAGAACCTAGTCTGGATAACGTACTGCCAATCTAATGTATACATCATTACGGCTTTAGTGGGGGTTAAAAGACCTGATGAGTGATAAAACAATCTGTATGAGGACATATTTTCCCCACATGACGATAGGATGTACCATATTTACAAGAACGGGGAAGCAGACACTACTGCTCCGAAGCATGATATTCATGATATTCATGTGCTAATACGGGCACGTGTCTGTCAATTCCAACATCTATAAACAAAACGTATTAAATGTCCAAAGCAGGACTAAATGCACCACCATTAGCATTACAGAGAAAACAGACTTTGTGCAGTGAAAAATAAATAAAACACAGACACTAATTTATCTACTTTAAACTTCCTGAAAACAACAAAACTGGTTCTTCAGTACAGTAGTACATATACAACGACTTGTAGAGTGTGACCGGACTTCTTGACAGAATGGTGCGAGGGAGCAACAAACATTGACTACCAGAAAAAGAAGTGACGTCACATACAGGTTCATGCAGCGTTCTCTGCGCTCCATCAGCGTGACTTTATTAAACAAATGTCTGCGTGCAGAGAATCGGAAAACAGGCAGCTGGAGAGAGCACAGTGGCGGGAAACAAACGAAGCATGCACACACAACGGCTGTCTCTCTTATTCACTCTCTCTCTTTGTCTCTCTCACTCAGCAACTCATTCACTCAAGTCACTCTCACACTCTCACTCACATTTCTCCATTTCATCCTCTTTCACCTTCACTCTCCTCTGGAGCTTCTCACAGCACTCACTGGGCAGAAGGCAGGAAACTCCCTGGACAGGTCGCTAGTCCATCACAAGGCAGATATAGACACACACACATACACACACACACACACACACACACACACACACACACACACACACAGACTCACACCCACACCCACACCTAGGAGTAATTTAGCAACTCAACTGACGGGATGTCTTTGGACTATGGGAGGCAATGTCATTCATGAAACAGTTTAAAAATTGTTTAAAAAACATACTAACATTCTACCATTCTCTCCCCGTACATACAGTCCATATATAGAAAGCTAAGATTCAGAACACACAGAAGCCAGAACATTCACAAATACCTGCCTATTCAAACTACATCAGTTTAGCCGTGCCCATTCACGCTGCATGTACGTGAAATTGAATTCTTATTACGACTAAGTTATTAAATGCTAATGCTAATCAACCTAGATTTTGAAACATGCATGCTTACTGGCTCAGTGATCCTAATTCACCATTTATATTCTTTTTGATACTCAATGGTCCTGAAGTCATTCAACTCAAAATATTTCCCTGACTGATGTTGTCTGCTCCAAATAAAGCTGTTTAATTTTTAATATGATGTAATATCCTCGTCTAAACCAACATCAAAAAACACAGTAATTATTAAAAAACTGCAGAAAAGGCTACAGGTTGCCAAATTCTTTTAAATGACTGCATAAACACACAAAATCACACACACGACAATCAGAGGACAATGTGGGGACAGCTGCTGGCTGGAGTCCGGTAAAACGGTCAGTGGGATTTCCAGCTGTGGAGACCAGTGGTCAGACACGCTGTCTCCACGCCCTAAACCTCCAGACAGGACAGGCCAGAACACCACCACAAAATCACACACACACACACACACACACACGCGCACACACACACACACACACACACACACACACACACACGCACACATACACAAGGCTGTCAGGTACATACAGCAGCGTTTCCCTGTTCGGTTCCCTGCTTCTAGGCCAACTGTAACAGATATGTGATGCCTTTACAGCTAGAGGTGAAACTAGTATTCTTCATTAACACAGCACTTTCATCAGGGGCAATTAAGGTCAGACCACGCCTCATTTGTTGAAGTTAAACATTTTCATTTTTCAGTTTTTTCTGGAAAGATCGGATATAAGATATAAGGGTCCACTTGCACAAGGAAGGGGAAAGACAATAGAAAATAAGAGATAAGAAAAGATGAGTTCCCAAACCTAGAGATGAAAATATAATGAAGAATATAGAAAATGGGACTCCTACAACTGTGCAAGACCTGGCAGACCACCAGAACTGTCACCAGATAATCAGTATTTAAGATAGGAGAACATCAACCTCCACTTTTGCCGCAGATCTGAGAAAAATCCACAGGTGTTTCTGTGAGTGACAGTGGTCATTATGATGGTCACCTGCCTCTGCCATAGCTGCGTTTACTAATGCTTTCATTGGCTACCTGCCGTCATGTGATCTAGCCAGTAGCAGGACCATGATTAACAAAACCGACGGCGTTCATTTTAGAAGTAGCAGTGCTACTTCTTCATCCTCTCATGTTGGACTGATATGACTCTATGTTACAGTGACTCACTATCACCTCCTGAGGTACCAAGTTAGACAAGACGGACGGGGTAGCTGGTTAGCATGCTAACCTCAGTACATCCTCACATTCTGTTACTGTAATTACTAAAAATCTCACAAATTGCTCCTTTAAAACTACTGAGCTATACATAACAAAAGAACAGATATGATGCACCCAGGTGTCCAGTCCAGATCATTAATAGTGGTTTCCGCAAAAGACAAAAATGAGAGAAGAGAAGGAGGGGCGTACTGACCCAAAACTGACACAGTGTTTCAGTTTAAAACCTTACTGACATTAAAATCATCTGTCAGAGCTTCACACAAATAAAAACATTAAGTGAATACACTGGAAAGTAAAAACAACGTGATCGGTGGTAAACAGGTAGACCACCAAGGGTTTCCTGAGACGTGGGCTGAGAAGCTCTTTCAGAAAGGACAACACACAAGCTTAGCATTAACTCCTTAAACCCAAAGGACCTGTATGCGCCTTCCAGTTCCACACATGCATAAACACGTAGCTCACACATTAGTTTACTGAATAATACAGAAAACGGATAATTCGATTACTGGTTTTAAGACGAGAAACGGCATAATAACCCAGCAGTTTAAGAGGTTAAAGGAGGAGTTTAAGCAAAGAAGCTAACATGGCATCCACAAATTAGCATGGTCTTTGCATAATCCTAATTAATGGCTATTAACGTTTTTCATTATGACTGTAACAACATTAGCATTTCTGGCTGAGCTGTGTCTTTAAGCCAAGCCTCAGAGATTCAGCTCTTTGAGATGGCCTATTAAGATTTACTCTCAACACAGTCTCAGCATGGCAGGCTATTATGCTTTCTAGAGACAGTTAAAGTGTGGAGACTGAGTTCGGCTCGCAGGACATTATTAAAAACACAGAGAGACACAAGAGCACGACAGACACAGGAGTGAGACAGGTACACAGACAGACACAAAGATGTAGGGGAGATATACAGCATGGAAAAATGGAGAGCTTGTAGACTGCACAGAACTAGGCAAGACAGGGACAGAGGCAGAGAGAGAGAGAGGATCAAGGAGAGAGAAAGTAAGTGAGAGAAAAAGAGAAAAGGCTCAACAAATGTGTGAGAGGGACAGATAGATAAAGAAAGAGAAAAAGAAAGACAGAGTAAGCAGAGAGACAGAGAGAAGGAGAGAGAAAGAGAGATAACAAATAACAAGACAGCGGCAAATTGAGAGAAAGAGAAAGGAGTGTGAGAAAGAGTGATAGAATAAGTAGAGAGGCACAGGACCAAGGAGAGAAAGTAAGAGAGGAAGGGTGAGAAAAAGAGAAAGGGAGAAAGACACAGAGACCAGAGAAAATGAGTGAGATGGACAGATAGAGAGAGAAAGAGTTAAAAGAGAAAAAAGAGAGGGCCCTGCGAGTCAATCTAGACAACACTAGAACTGTAATCTTCAGGTCTAGGTCTAGGAAAGCGGGCACCTTTAAACTCTAGGAAAGCCTGCACTAGAGCACTCCTTCATTAAGACAAGACTGAAAACCAGCGTCTAAGGAAACTTTGATCTGGGAGTGAATGCATGAAGAGCATGAAGAGCTTTCTATACAAATAGGAAGGAATTACACAAGACAGACATTCTCAAATAAAATCTGGTGCTAATTTTACTACACATACTGTGCTGTACAGACATGAGATACGGGGTCCACTCTGTAAGCATGACTATACTGAATGGGACAAGCTTCCCACAGAGTCTGAATATGCAGAATCCTGTATAAAACCATTAAAAGATCAAAACACACCACCAAATACATGCAGAGCAGAATTAGGCCAGTTTCCACTGATCATACACATTCACAAAAAAGAGCTTTACAATGCCAGCTGCATTCAACGCATCACACTTTAAACCCCCTATAACACAAGAGCTCAGCCCTAAACCCAGCCCCCTCTGTCAACTAACCCACTGACCCCTAACACACAGCAGCCTCGGTCCAGCACTGTTGACCAAAGTCCAAACAGAGCAAAACAAATGATCAGGAAAAACACCTATCAGGAACAAGAAGACAAGTAAAGCTAAACTCACTCTAAACTACAGGGCCTAAACAGAGAGTATGAAGTAGCAGAGTATCTACCATCAGACATTCACAGCAGAGACAAAGCCTGACCAAGTACAGGCTCAGTGAAAACAGTCTGGCCACAGATACGGGCAGATATAAAAAATCCTGGCTGCCCGGAGAGAGAACTGTGTGGTCACTGTGAGAGCAGTTAGGTCGAGACAGAGCTGCACTTCCTCATCCACAGCAAATTCAAATTCAAACACTGTCCTGCATCTACACTGTTTAACACAGCCTAAAAAAATTATTAAAAAAAAAACTATTTACTGATTTTATTCTTATTACTATTGTTATTTCATGTTATTTCATGTGGATTATTTGTGCTTTATGATTAATAAATAATTCACTATCACTATCACTATTACCATTACCTAGTATTATTATTACCATTACTTGGTATTATTATCAGAATTCTGCAATTATATTTAGATTAAATTATATTCATATATTCTATCATTTCTATTCATGGATACAAAATATGTTCAACTTTGAGGTTTATATGCTTTGGCAAAATGCCAATAAAGCTACTCTAAATTCAACTGAATCCAGAAAGAGAAACAGAAAAAGAAAGAGAGAGAGAGCGAGAGAGAGAAACAGTGACAAAGAGTGATGGAGAGCGAGACAGTTAAAGAATGAAGGAGAGAGAAGGAGAAAGATGCAGAGAGAGACAGCAAGGCGGTGAAAGACAAAGATGGCGAAAGAGAGACAGTGAAGGAGTGAGACAGAGAAAGGGACAATGAATGAGAGAGAGAGAGAGAGAGAGAGAGAGAGAGAAAGAGGGCCACTGGGAGAGGGCACTCTGGCCCAAGTACAGGAAATGAGCTGGTCAGTCTCCCTGCCCAGAGCCAGTGAGGGGTGCCAAGAGCACAGCTGCATCTCCTCTTTGCCTTCTCCCACCCTTTCTCTCTCGCTCCATCCCGCGTCCATTCTCCCTTACTCTCCCTCTCTCTCTCCCTCTCCCTCTCCCTCTCTGTCTCGCCAGCTGTGGAGCAGCTCAGTCACAGAAGCCATGCAGAGAAGACGCAGTCTCAGAGCTCTCTATATTACTCTATACATCACGGTCTCTGTAGGCATTTGTCTATAGACCCGGCAATAAGAACATTGTGTGGGTTATAAATCAAAACAGGCACAGCTGGCATATTTTACCCCTAAACACTCTCCTGAACATTATGAGCCAAGGCTCCTATCTCTGCAAGAAGAGTTTCACTGGAATAGAAGTATGTTTGTTAGAGAGTACGTCATATCTCCTAAAATATGCACTCACATACAGTTGAGCTGTTACTGTTCAGTATTTATTGAACTAGACTTTGAGCGTGTGCATCAGTATTTATCACTGTAATCCAAGTGAATTCAGTATGTGGATGTATATATATGTGTATGTATATATATATATATATATATATATATATATATGCTGACATGATATGTACATGAAAACATCAGATTTTGGCATTGGCCCAAAATTCCCAATACAGATGCATCTCTAATTGCCATTGTTTGATTATCACACCTACTTAATAATGCTTTGGTGAAACACTTGTGCATTTTTGCATCCACGTTAGATGCAGTTAACCAACCAGTTTGGTGTCCACATTTTCCTTCTTTAGTTTAGCTTAACATGGATAACTCTAGAAGTCAATAATCTGTGGGAGTTGTCTGCTGTTTAAAGTAGCTGCTCACAGTGTTCAGCAAGTCTTAATGTATCATAAACCACAGTGACGGTTACAGTCTGGGCGAGCTAAGAGAAGTTCTGGTCACACATTTGTGGAAAAGATTTGGGTGACTATTGAATTCTATTGTTTGTTAGCATCATTAGCCTTGCAGTTGTTTTTGCCAAACCGTTCCTTTAAGGTCTATGAATGGCCGTATCTACAAATAGCCAGCAAGCATCATAAAGCTTCTTCAGTAGCTTCTATACTGCTAAGTATGGTGATCTAATTGTGACATGGTAAAGCACTGTGATTCACTGTGTTCTGATGATTACCGCAACTGCATGCACACACACACAGATACATCCTTCCAGACGTCTGTGGGTTTTTTTTTCAATTCAGCAGCTCTAATCATAGGAGCTATTATTTACACAGCTATCAATCACTAGAGAGCAGCTCCCTCTCTATGGTATAACGAGTCAGATTGATTACTTCACCAAGTCCCTTAGATGAAACAGCATCTAGCAGACCCCTTCAACAGCCCCCACACACCTTTCAGCTCCGTTCCACCTCTCACGTTTACAGATCACCCCCTCTTTCACTTCCACCAGAACCCCCTCCTCCCTCCTGCTCCTTTCTTCTGCTCTCAAACCTGCTTCTCTTTTTTCCATTTTCTCCTCTGGCACCCAAAACTCACCTCTCTCCTATTTTCCTCCTAAGTGATGCCACTCTTGACCCCCAGAGGAATGACCCTGTGATGTGTGTGTGCACAAACATGTGTGGTTTGGTGGAAACGGTACTTTGAAACTCTTCATGGAAGCTTTCACTGGCCCCTGGTGTCTCTCTAATAGCACTTACCAGCATATGTACCACAGAACTCACACACATACATACACACTGTCTGTGAATATTAGTGAGACACTGAATTCAGGATTCTGATCCGAAATGGAAATTCAGGACACACTGAACGGAAAACTGGACATGTTCACAATGAAAGAACAGAGTTGACATAAAACGTCATTAAAATAATTACATTATGTAAAGGAGGTTCCAGCAACATTTTGCACTTTTCCATTGCCGTTCATTATTTATTTATATTGCTACAGTTGGTGCGGGGATGCTAACAGAGACTCCTTTTTTGCTTCCGTTGTTTAGCTGTATTCTGCATATTGAGCAAAATGTTGTGTTCTCAAGTGGCATCAAATCTGCAACGAAGTTGTACCACGTCTTGATGTTTGGCAATCAAACTTGGTTATTGGAATTACTAAAATTTGAAACTGCATGATTACCGTTGGGTTGTAAAGTTGGGTAGTATATCATTAAAACCAGTGACTATCCTCTCCCCAATAATTACACAAGAAATTTTAAGAGAACTGCCAACAGCCTCTCACATTCTACAGGTTACTGCACGGCACTCCTTCTTCTGTTAGCTTTCAGGCATATTCACACTCCTGCATAGAGACACACTCACATCCAACCAGTACTGCTGGAGGCCTGGAGAACTTTCCCTGTCCTTGTCACATGAAAGCCAATGCAGGGACATTATAAACTGCCAGAAAAACGTAATCCTTGAATAAATCAGCGGACGCTTTAAGAAGAATTGCAACCATACAAACAAAACCCAAACGCAGCACCTCTACACTCCACACAACCGCCGCACAATCGCAGCAGACGACACACCCTGAAAAACTGCACCCACATGGCCCCCAAAGAGCTCCCCCACACCCCACATGACACTTTCAATTAGTTCCACAAAGCCGGCCTTCCACTGCTGGGAGGAAGATGGGGAATTCATTCCAAGAGTATATAAACAGAGATATATGGAGAGATGGAGAAAGAAAGAGTTAGGAGAGCAAGGAGAGATGTTTAAAACACCTTAGACACGGCTTTGGCTCCCAAGTGGTATTACGGGCTGCATCCTGTCAACCAGGGTCTGAATCCCAACAGTGACGTAGCTTTCCAAGGCCAAGTGTCCCAGACCTCCGTGTTGGCTCAGCTGCTCTCTGGGGGTATGGGGAGGGGTGTGGGGTGGGTGTGCAATTCAGATTTTTTCCTCAGATCTTTTCTTTTTCTGCCTTGCTGGCTTACATTCAGTGACCCATATCTGTCTTTAGTGTGTATGGACCTGTGCCCTGACATGACCGACATGCCTAATCAATACCACCACATGAGTGATGCGTGTCCTTCATGAGCTGCAACAACAGCAACAACAACAAATAAACCAGTAGCACATGCCTCCAATTCACAGATCGAGAGGTCTGGACAGCTCTGTTCTAGGACCACTTATGAAAATGTCTCAGAGTTTGTTTGAAAAGATCTCATTCATGTGTCCATATAGCTCTGAGAACATCAGATCTGTGATGCCTCAGCAGTGGTACTGTGAACTGTGAACAACCTTTCATATTTGGTTATAGATTAAATCTACTTCCTACTCATAACCACACAGCCTTAAGGAGATCTGGTCAGATCTGTGTTTTTTCCACTGTGCATGCTCATATTACCATCATCAAGTGCTGGCTGCACGGCAGCCGCAGGTAATTTGAAGTTGGTGTTAGAGAAGCAATGAAGCGTCAGACATTTTGTTGCCCTATCCCCTAATCATAATCAGAGCTAATGACCTCTGCTATGAAGACTTGTGCTGCTGGTTCATTCATTTGTTGTCGTTCATGGCACTGGATTGTTTCAGGGCACCCATTCATTCACACTAAACACTAGTATGACTCACTTTCACTGTCAAATGTGAATCCTCAAGGCAGGAAGTTTGGGAATTAAGGAATTGAAAAAAAAATGGGAATTGACACATTAGGCTTGTAATGTGAACACGTGTGTCCGAGAACTAGGAACTCTGAAATCAAATCAGATTTCACACACTTTCACAGGTGGTCCAAGGTCAGATATGATGATGACAGTGGCATCCACACGCACACTGAAGTTTGAAAGTGTGCTGATGCAGGTCCTTTTCAGAGGTATGTACAGGCAATCACAGGTCACCTAAAACATGAAGAAAGATCAGATATGAGCAAAGAAAGATTGTAGCCTAGTTCCTGTCTTGTGTGAATGTACTGGATAGTCGCAGGTGGTTCAGGCCTGAGCTGAGAAGATGCTTTTCAATGCAAAGCTGAGTGAGTCTCTTGACATGCTGCTAATTGAATCATAAAAGGAAACATTTGACTGGAGCAGGTGCTGCCCATGCCTTTCTACTTCCTCTCCCTCAGGACAGAGAACCATAAACACAAACAGACACACGCACACGCACACACACCTGTTAGTCACGTACACGGAGAGCCAGCTACCGGGCCACTGCTGCTCCGTTCATACACAATCAGATCAGAACGTGCCCCCACATGTGCAGCCTCCCTTGGCAAGCACTTATTAACCGTGTGTGCGTCTGCCTCAGCGTGAGCTTGGTTAATGCCAGACCAGATGCAGTTACAGTTTATGATGCTGATAGAGAGGCAGTGGGAGCGTTATTCAGAGAGTGAATTGCTGACACTAGAATTCTGTACCACTCTTCTTTCTAATAATGTGCTTTCTCAAAAGTCACATTTATTTATTTTTCTCAAAAGTCACATTTATTTATTTTTCTCAAAAGTCACATTTATTTTGCAATATAAAGAACAGGATCTAACAAAAACATACATGCATAGACTTTATTATGTTCACTATTTGGGGCAAAGAAACACTCAAGAAGAGATCAGGGTGGGCAATATGATCATATTTATCATTGTCAGGATAAGGTGCATCACATTTCATCACAATGTGTACCTAAAATGCACTGACTGACTGCATGTTCCATTACAAAAAGAGCATAATTAGTCCTGTTTAATTGGATTCAGAGCAGTGCAGTAAGGGCTGCACAGTTGACTGACGGCGCTTTAAGCTGATGCCCACTAGTCGCTGATCATGTGATTATTGACACCAACAACACGGACACCTCAGAGAAGACAGCAGGTGGAGAGCATGGTGATTTTGGAGTCTGTGTCTATGCAATCTAGGGCTTGTTTAAAAGGGCATGTCACACCTTACTGACCTGTTGAGCTTGACTGTGTTAATCTAGAGTGCTTCAAAGATCAGATATTGTATATTGTTTTTGGTTTTCCTGAAGACTATAATACAGTCATGTGTCATTGGCGAAGGGACATAACCGTGTAATCCTGTTAAGTATTAGTTTACTCTCATTTTTGTCGTGTTTTGCCACTCAAATCAACGGACGCTTGACACTTTCACACTCGCATGTGATGTAAGCAAGGGCGGGCCTTATTGCTGTACCTGACTGACCCAACAGCTGCGTTTGCAGACGTTCAGCGAGCAGTGATGCTCTCCATGAGTCATCCTGTTAGTGTCAGCACCATTGACAGACAGCTGCACAACACAGGAATACATGCACGCAGACCGTTACAGCAACTGCCCTTATCACTACATCAATGTCGCCAAAGACTGCAATAGTGTTGTGCCAGATGGTCATGGACTCCGTGTGAAGGCACTGAGATGAACGGTTTGTTGTTACATGTTACACCTCCAGAAGGCCTGGTGTCACTCCACCTCTACCCCTTCTGCAAAGTCTGCAGGAACTGTGTGAGAATATTCAAGCTGCATGGAATGGATTATCGCAGGACACCATTAGGAACCTCTACAACTCCCTGCAGAGACGTCTAGAATGTTGCGTTAGCAAACATGGCGGCCTGATGCCATACTGAGAGAAACTACTTCTGTGTGTGTAGCTCAGTAAATATTGCCCATAGCAGCCTAAATTTATCATCATTTATTGTTCCTGGTAACCTTTATCTTCCTTCCCAATAGTATTGCAATCCGATACTTCCTTCTGGGCGCAAATATTTTTATGATGATATGCATTTATTCATATGATGTGTCATAAAAATGTATATTCATATTATGTATCATAAAAATGTCTTCAGCCATTTCAATTTGATATTTTTGCCATATTGCCAATAGGATAAGGATATACCTCATACAAAACAAGTATTAAGTTCTTAGGTGTCTAAATGGATGTGCAAGCATATCCATAAAATATCACAGGACATTCAACAATAAAGTCTTCTTTTTTCACATAGTAGTAGAAAACACAGTAGCACACAGAAATGATGAGACATTTTACTAGGCCCATATGCCAGCTACTCTGGGGGCAGACTTTAAACGAGAGAAGGACAAAATTGCTGGCAAGGCATTAGGTAAGACAGGGTTAATCAGTTCAGTTAGTTGGCGTCATTAAAGAATGCAGTCACTGTGGTAACTGACTGGGGCTCCGGTATGGGGCGACCCCCACGACTCTACACATCACTCCCACAAGCCCTTTCTAACATGGCTGCCACTGTTGCTAGGCCACTAGCTGAGGTGTCTGTTAAGCAGGAGACGTGTGTGCGTGTGTGTGCGTGCGTGTGTGTGTGTGTGTGTGTGTGTGTGTGTGTGTGTGTACGTGTGTGTGAGAAAGAGAGAGAGAGAAAGGGAAGGAGAGAGAGCAAGAGCGCATTGGGGTTGATTCTGCTCCTGATTTGCTCTATGCAAATGACAACAATCCCAGGAAATGCCTCAGCCTCCGCGCAAAGTTAATTGCCATGGCAATAACAAAGGCCTGCCTTCGAGCGGGAGACAAATTAAACATTAGTTTAGAATTTTCGCGCAGACCAGTGGGATGCTCTAATTACCCCAAATGAACACGTCAGCACTTTATCCAGCACCACACAGCACCACTCCCCTCCGTTTAACAACAAGCACCAAAGAAACATCAGCTCCACACAACACATGCACACGCAGGTACAAGACTTGCTGAGATTTTGGGGGCGCACGCAAATCAGCATGTTTTCTTTATCAGTTTACAATAACTTCATGTATAAATGAGTAAGCAGATCAGTTATATATATACACTTATATATACACTTACAGTTGTATATACACACCTGTATATAGTTTGCGATACCTGGGGAATACTGACGTTTATCCTATTGTTGTGATGTCTGCATTAGAGGTCTGCTACTCGACCCCAGCCTGATGAGGCTTGGCTGAGCATCGGGTTTTGGGTACTTTCACCCATATTCTCTCTTCTGCTCTCTCTCTAGTAACACTGTAGTCTGCTTCTGCGTTAGCTTCAGACTTCAAGGAGTGAGTGAACACTCAGTGTAACTGAGTTTGTCAGTACATCAGTTGCAGTAAACCCATGGATGATGAGACGGATGTGCTGGGTTGGTGGAAATGTCCTAAGCATTTCTGTAAGCAGTAGGTAGCAAAATGAACTTCAGTGCAGTAAGGCTAATGCAGGTGATTAGAAGACAACTGGCAATTACATAAACATACCCTGCTAATAACTACTGATAGTGTATTACAGATTTGTACAACATTAGTTCGTGGCATTTTCTGGGCCTGAGACAGTCTATCTCTTTGACGGCTCATTTAAAATCCCCTGACAGACCAAAATGAATATATATGTTTAGCTGATAGAACGTCACTGCCTACAAACTTCAATTCAATTCAACTTTTTTGTCATTATACCAATACAGGATTGTACAGTATAACGAAACATTATCAGGTTACTTCTCCAGTGCAGTAATTAATTATGTGCATAAACAGTAAGACGTGCAAAATCTGCAAGAGCAGTAACTATGCGTCAGAAAGTTTGAATACTAGAACTGAGGTGCATAAAGCATATGCAGTAGAGTGAAATACAGCTTAGTGTTAAGTGTACATATTGGAGAGTACAGTATGCTGAGGTAGCCAGGTGTGCAATTAAATATGTGGTTGCAAACAGTAGATGTATATGCAACAGTGTATTATTAGTGCATGCCTTTAAGTTGGCATGGATGTTAAGCTATACATCCACTAGAGTGCAGTCCAGAGGCAAAGGTCTCCGACAGCAGCAACCACTGTGATGGTGGAGGAAACCGTAATAATGTACCTACTATACAAGAAAAGAAGGAGGCAGCTTTAAAGATGGTGGTGTGATTCCATTGACCTGCATCTGCAAGCTTTCAGAGAATGTGCACAAACGCTGTGGGAAGAGTCCATATCCACATTTAACAATGATCCTTTAGTGCGTGCAAAAGAGTTCAGATCAGGTTTGGGGTTAAGTCTCAAATTTAGCTGTACCATCGACTTTTTTTTGTGCAGCGTTTGCATATATGTGCATGCCTGTGTGTCGTAGGACGCATTTTTGTCAAGGTTCAAGGGAGTAAAGGCCCATTATGCTTATTAACACATTGACCCTAGTCTAAAGCTGACCTTTAACCCTCTTTCAGTATAATGAAAAAAGGGTAGGGGCACGTTCGCGAACAGCGCCACAGAAACCTGTTTCATTTATCATCAAGCCTCAGCCCAAACGTCAACTTGCAAAGAAACATGGCTGGACAAATAAAGGGGTCGTTTTCCCTTGGCTCTCCACTCATGGGTTAACTTCTTTTAGGCTTGGACTCATAAGGCATACGGGCTTCCTGCCATTTGGACAAGTGCAGTCTGTCCATGAGACTGGATGCAGGGACGTCCACTGCACGTCCTCCGGGGAGTGTTTAAAAAGATATGCACACACAGGTGGAGATTCACAGACATGTAAACACGGCAAAATATCCAAGAACACATTGGTACCTCACACGCACTCACGCATACGTCAACATAAACACATCAGGCTGTTTAAAATGTCCAGTCAGCAAAAGGAAGTCTGTACAAAAGTCAGAGCCTGAGCCTCATTTACTTCATTTCCAGTCAAAGCGGCCATTAAGTGCAATTTATTTTTCAGGAGATATTTCAGAAGAGATTAGATGTAAGATAATCCCCTTGCGTAAGTAAGAGGGAAAGTCAAAGGAAAATGAGTTTCCAAAAGAGTCCAAAAAGGGCTTAACAGTTATAGGAAAAATGGGACCTCCTAACATGTAAGACCTGGTAGACCACCAATACTGTTGACATCAAATAAACAGTCCTTAACGGAGCAATCTGTAGGATTTTCAGTTTAAAACGCTCCAAAATCGCCTAAAATGTTCAGAGATGTGATCTGAACAATGTGGCTAAGAGGATCGGTAACTCACTGTGAAAATCTGCATTACCGTATTATTTCAACAGGAGTTATATAACATTCATGCACTGGTTTGTTTAAAATTGCTTCATTTATTTATGTAATTATTTCTTCATTTATCTATTTTATTTTTATGAATTTTCTGTTCTTAAATTGATGATCATGGGGATCGGGATGGGGGAGAGCTGGGTGCTCCATTTTTCTACTTGTTCTTTTTTGTTGTATCTAATGTTAATATTTTGGAGCTTTATTTTAAAAGTAAAAAACATTTGATCACAAAAAAATATATATGAACAGAATGTGAAGAAACTACTGATTTGATGCAGGGCTATCTACTGAAGTTAGCATGCTAACCAGCTAGCCCCGGCCCGGCCTGTCTCATAATACCACTTTGTACTTCAAGAGGTGACAGTGTGTCAAGAAGTAGCACTGCTGCCCTGACGGTGTATTCTAACCTCTTGTCAATCATGTTGAAGGTTCTGATATACACAGTACATGAGAAGATGCAAAGTCGCAATACACATGTGCAGACCATGTCACTGCTGCTTAAATGATCTTAACCTGAGTATAAAATAACACTCCTGTACGATGTTTGGTAAGAAAGAACTTCATTTACTAACTCCACTGCCTTTGTGTCACTAGGCGCTCATATCTGTGGTGTCTCAAAACAGTTTTTAAACCCTGCGCCTCAAGAGCGAGCAGTTAGTGGGTGGGACTATGGACAGTTTGCTTAATTAAAGTCAACCGCAAGATGGGTACGTAATGCAGTCACATCAAGGCACATATTGCACCATGCCTGCGCTCGTATGTGCATCTGGCCCGCAGTCTGTCTGACTTAAATGTTTAGTGAGAAATGTCTTCTAGCCGGCAGTCGAGGCAGGTCTGTATGTGTGTGTGAGTGTGTGTGCATGCATGTGCCAAATTCAGAGCTCACACCCTACAAATCTAATCATTCACCGCAGCTGGGTGTGTGGAGTGACGCATGCAAATACACGACCATGCACACATCCCCTCCCTCAGCGCGAGTAGATAAGCAATAACTGCAAATGGCCAGTCTGTGCAGTCATTTATTCACCATATCCTTCAAAAAGTCTTCACGTTTCACAGTCCTGTCCATTTAGCCTCATCTGTGGTGCAGCTAAGCAGTCCATCACCGCATACTGTACAGGACAGTTCTACATATAAGTCTGAGCTCTGAAAAGAGAGACACAAGCTATTATATAAAGTGCTCTGTATCTCATTCCAGTTAGAAAGATCCAGACACGAGGCCAGTGAGAAAGAGACAGAGAGAGAGAGGAAGAGATAGAGACAGAGATAATAATGACAGTAAGACACAGATTGAGAGTGAGGCAGAGAGATGGAGAGAGACACAGAAACACAGAAAGAAACAGAGAGAAAGAGTACAAGAGAGTGAGGGAGTGAGTGAGAGGAAAAGCAAGATAAAAAGAGATAAATGAAGACAAAGAAAGAGACAGAATCCATAGACAAAGTGAAGACAATGATAGAGAAAAAAAGAACAACAGAGAAGAAGAGAGACATGCTATGTGGGGGGAGAGAGAAAATCAGAAATATGCTGCAAAATGAAGACATGATGAAAAAGACAAAAACAAAGAGAGAAAGGCACATACACAGTAAGAGAGGCAAAGTGTGAGACAGAGGGAGAGAGAGCGCAGGGGAGCAAGAGAGCGAGAGAGAGAGAGAGAGAGGGAGAGAGAATGTGTCAGTGTGAAACAGGGCAGCATTTTTGACATCAGTGCTTTAAGCGTGAATTACGTCACCCTGCTGGAGTTATATAAAGTTGCTGACCTGTGGGACAGAGCGCTCCCTATGAGGAAAAGCTCAGAGAGGAAACATTGAGCATGTGCCAGTTTGGGTCCCAGGCCTTTCACCATGCACAGATTCAGGTCCCCTTACAGAGAACTCTCATATGTATCTTCTTACAAATATAGCACAAATGTGTCAGACTATATTCCATATACCCAAAAAGAGCTGTATTTGAAACCGAGCGCTATTTCAATTGGCCTCACAGAGACCATTAGAGAGTCTATGATCAGTAGAAAACATCCAGCGATATCCACCACAGAGCAGGACATTCTTTAGCAGTCTCAGACTGCTGCTCCACCGAGACAGCACAAAATTATTCAAGCACAGAGAAAAACCTGTTTTCACTGAGTTAATTTGAAGCTTTCTATAGTAGCTCATAAGGCGGAGTGGTGTCTGCTATGTTTGTTATGAGAACCCCAGGCAACCGCATGCTCTTCCTGCGAGGAGCAGGGACGATCCGGGCACTGCTCAGAATACACATCCTCACTGTTATTACAGATTGCACTGTGCGTTGCCAGCTCATGTGAAAATAAACCTCACCCTCCCCTTTTAGTGTGCACAATTCTCAGAGGGTCTCAGCTATGAAAGGCTTTCACCAGATTTTCAAATTTTGTTCCTCATTTTAATGCACATTCCCGCAAATCTGTGGGTAGACTACAGAGTCAATGAAATGACTGGTTTGTGTCCCTGAAGTTGAAGATCATGGAAAACTGAAGCTACGGTTTCTGGGAAACTAAATTTTCTTTACTTGATTTGTTGAGTTTGGAGTACTATGTGAAGATACTTGAACTTGAACAAAATGTACCAATTATTCTCCAGTCCATACAGTCCATAAAATGAAATGGCTTTTTATGATGTCACTAAAACAAACAAAATATCTATACGTATTTGCCTGTACAGCATTCAGGGTTTGAATTCATACACACACACACACACACACACACACACACACACACACACACACACACAAACACATATATGTCAGACGCATTGTCTTGCTGGAAGATCCCCTCCGCCTGAGGGTAGATGTACATGATCTGCAGGGATGGACTTATATCCATATATATAAGTATATATATATATATGTGTATATATATATATCGTCGCTACACTGTCCAAGTAAAAAACAAGTATCTCCGAAATGGCAACTTTACAGGAGAGGGTAAAAACCAGATTTAATTTTAATGTCAATTGAACCAGACTTTTTACCAAGAAGGTTTGAGTTTTGATTTCTGTGGGCCCATTCCTCCAGTGACACTATGTAAACGGCAGCTGCTGTGTTTAAACATGGAGATACATGTTTTTCATTGAACAGCAACGATATACTGTAAAAAGGCACAGTCTATTTAAATCTACGGGATAATGGCAATGAATATAAAGGATGTATTCAGTATATAACCTCAGACGAATGCTAAAAGTGGCCCTCATAAGGGGGAAAAAGGTATATATGGGTCTTTTAACGGCCTTGTGTAGACTACACCCACAGCACACTTCGAAAACATGTGAGATAATGAGAAACCGGTAGGTGTGTCCATCCGTGCCAGTTCCATTCAGCCAGTGATTATTTGCATTGGTCACGCAGCTTCGTCCCATATCGCTCCTTCACTTTCAATTTCCACACACCTACGGGATGTTTTTTTTTCCTGTTTCTCCACTGGTGCAGGACTGATGCTTTAGGTACTCTTCCCATGATGCACCATTCATCATATGCCCGGCTAACACAATTAGCTGGCCTTCCCCACTATAAATCACACAATGAAAAATGCACGGGGCAAAAACAAAAGGAGGAAACTTCCAGAAGGAGTCTGGAGCAGTGCTGGAGTGGAGCAGGCCAGGCTACTGCACCACAACTCATTTGGAATGCAATGCACTTTGTTGTCGCCTCCGTTGAAAAGACAAACACACAAACAGACAGGAGGCCTTTCACCTGAGCTAGTCGATAGGGCTGCGGGAGGGAGAGGTGCAGAATTTATGATTGATGGCTGTCGCGGTGGGAATGCGCAGTTTCTTTCAGACAAAGGAAAAGGGGAAGTAACTCATTCCCACGAGCATGGCCTGCACAAAGCCACCATCTGAAAGCTTTAAGATGTGCTGCAAACAGGGCAACACAAAAGGGAACAATGAATGAATGCATGATCACATAAGAAACGGGGGTACAAGGAATTCGAGAGAAAGCACCTGGTGTAACACGACAAGCCCTCATCAGCATCCATTTTTACCAGGTAACGTTAGCTGCAGTTTTAGCTCTGAGGTGGTGTCTGTTACTCTTTCAACATGAAAACAAATGATTTTCCTTTTTTTAAAAATAATATAGTTTTGAATGTCTTTGGATAGCTACAGATTTACCCTCTTCACACCAGAGCTGTTTCCTAAAACAGTAATCCCTTGGCCATATGTACCTTTCAGGTGATGTACTTTTTCGTCTCCATGTGTTAACTCTTGCAAATCCTCAAATATCAAAACCGGTCAGAATGCACATCCCTGGAGCAAGAAAATGCACTGAAATTATTGTCCCTGGTCATCATCTGTATGCTATACATACGAAAAATAAAGAAACGAATCCGTGTGTGGAGGCACCGTGGTCTGCACCAAGATGAACATTTTGTTGTCACGTGTCACATGTCCAGAAGGCCTGGTGTCGCTCCACCTCCACCGCTACTGCAAAATCTGCAGGAACTGTGTGAGAATATTCAAGCTGCATGTGATGGATTATTGCAGGACACCATTAGGAAGCTCTACAACTCCATGCTGAGACGTCTGGGATGGTGGCCCAATGCCATACTGAGAGACACTACATTTGCACATGTAGCTCAGTAAACATCGGCCATATCAGTCTAAGTTTATCATCATTTATTGTCCCTGGTAACCTTTAGCTTCCTTCCCAATAGCACTGCAATCAGACACTTCCTTCTGGGTGTAAAAGCTTATTATTTAGTAACTACATGGACTACAATGCATATGGTTCTAAAGATATAAGGGTATGTAACAGACCTGTCAGCAGGTCCAGGCCATTTAAAGGGCTAACCTCATAAACTCGAGGTTATGACACATACGTGGGACCACTTGCATATCAGTCTCTTAACAGTTACTGAATATACTGAGGTAGTTGCTTAAGTCTTTAGATTAATAGCTGAAAAATAAGCCTGCAGTTTAAAGGGTTAAGTATTCTGCCATGCATAGCTCCAGTTCATTAGGCACCCACAGTGCTCAGAAACAATCCTGCATCAGCTAATTATGTTGCATCAGTCATCCAGTACCGGTTACCAGCACCTCAGATAGCGTCAACTTCACACTTAGCTTTGCTCTCTGCAGCCCAGCAGTAGCTGTGAGAAAAAAGGAATGCAATGGCATCACTATAGTGTTCGAACCGTATTATTGGTCTCAGATCGATAAGCAAGTGAAGGAAAATGACCACTGTGATATGACTAGAAAGCGAAAGCACATAAAGCAGAGATTAATTCAAACAATCTTTTTAATCTTACTCCAGCATTTTATCAGGGGAAGACATTTACTTCTGCTTAATGAAACAATCAGCAGTCATTTGCTGCATTTACATAGGCGTGATCCTTGATTGTTCTGTGTTTCGTCTGTTAGCTGGTCGAGGAGCGGTTTAAAGGAGCTGACAGCACACGGACGGTAAATGGGAAACAGCAACGACGCAGGCGTTCCTGTGGTTGTGTATTGGTTTTCTACACTTCTCATATCCTCCGTAACAGAGGCTCTATCACTGCGGGCTGCTGCTGCCATTTCTTCAGCAAAATTATCCTCAATATAGTCTTTAAAGCACCAATCAGGAATCGCCGCTCCTGCTGAAGTTGAGTGCAGATTTTTTTTTTTTTTGTCACCCTGAGACAACAGAGAGTTCTGAACATGTATGGAATCAAGACCTCATCCACTATGAAGGTACCTGCACAATTACCATGCAGGGTAAAGCTTTATTTGGGTCTGAAATTTAGAACATAGCAAAGCACAGCACACAACTTTTAATCATAGCTCATCGTTTCCTGACAAAAATCCTTCTAGAGCTTTTAAAATTTAAATTTCTAATTATTTTTAGCCCTGTCTGTAATATTTTTTGACTGTTTTGAAATTCAATTATTTTATATTATATTATTTTATCTCTAATTTGCCATCTTTGTTTTCTCAAATCTTAGTTTATCTTTTTAAACTACTTTATGTTTACTTAAATACTGTAATTTTTCATTTTAATTCATTTTAATACTGTATTTAATTATTCTATCTTTGCTTTGAAATCTTTGTTTTATCAATCTTATTTTTTTTTTTTTACCCTCCCTGTGGCTCTCATCTACAATGTAAATGAGGACCCCCTCAATGTAAACCCAAAGCTTAAATAAAGAAAGAATGAATGAGAAAGAATGAATTCCTAATTTCCCCTCGTTCACATCCATCTTCTCACACACTGTCTCATAAAGCACGGTGCTAATAACATGAGTGACTCCAGGTGCCATTTTTGAAAATGTTGAAGGTATTGCAGTAAAAATGATTAGAAAGAAAATAGCAGGTATAAAAACAAAAGTAAAGCTACAAAGCAAGGAAAGGTCGATTTTCCATGATACCAGCTTGAACGAGTGAGTTACAGTCGCAGCGAGTGATAGCAACAGTGCAGGAACAGCTGCGGTACAGGCTGGTTCAAAGGGCCAAACTAATACGTTAACAGTGTTTAGGAGTCAGTACTGTTAGTACGTTATTAATAAACCACTTATTTTTATGCATTTCTTAAACAGCCTTTTATTTAAACATTCTGAAGCGTCCAGTAAATATCACATATTAACACTCAGATATATCAACACCATCGCCCGGCACTGACACGAACAGAACAAATACTTCAAGCTGTAATGCAGGCTGCTAGAGACGTCAGAGATGATCCACAGGCTGCTAAGGCACAGTTTTGGCAACTCCTGATTTGGGATTTGTAAGTTATCACCACCAGCTGTAGCAGTTTTAAGCACACCTTCAAAGGCCACTAAGAGACAACCTCTGATGTCACCCTTCCTGCACACACAGAAGCTAATAAAGCTGGTCTGGATTGTATGGAGGATAGGAGGGCATTAGCTTTGCCTCTCTCCCTCCCTCTCAGAGTCCTCAACCTCGCATAATCTACTGCTGGCCCGATCACACCAGCGCCTCCTGCAGCCCCGACACCCCCACACTGGCCGGCCCTCTTAGGGCCATCTCTTTGTGTTTGTGTTGCCATGGAGACCTCCTGAATGATGCAGAACGATTGGGATGTCGAGAGGTCTTTTTTTTTTCTGCAGGGCCGGTTGCACACCTATCTGAGTGGATGGCTTGGCACACACAGGCTGTAGGGGAGGCAGAGGGATCGGACCGGTTTTGTTTTAAGGGGCCAGGAAGAGTGTTTGTGCGTGTGTGCGTGCTGGCCGTTAAAGCTCGGGTGATGTGTATGGCTACACATCATATTACTGCTGCTCTACTATGAACATAAAACCCTACTCCAGGCCCACGGAGACATTTGAGGCAACATATAACACCATAAAGAATCTCATAAAAAACTCTATGATGTGTTTGCCAAGGGTCATAGTGGCTACAACAGAGCCTTTAGGTAAGCGAGTTCTGGAGACAATTACGAGAAATACCTTGAAAACAAAAAGCTAAAAATAACAATGTGAAAAAAAAGGGAAACACATCAAAGCACTAAACCAGGAATCTGAATTCCACTTGGCTTGACATGTGCCGGATTCTAATGGTAACCAAACTGCTTCAGCTGCCGTGAAAACAAAAGAATTATTATTGATGTGCCCTCCGTTTCTTGATAAATGATTACGGAGATGCTCAGCCTTGCGGATGTGGAGGAAGAGAGAGACAGGGGGAGGTTTAGAAGACCAGAGCATACATTCGCTTAGAATTTCATCAGCCCCACATGTCTTACACATTAATGAATCTAAAGTACTTAAGCAGGCAGCCCAGGGAGGCCGGCACTGATTTGCATAGGCAGTGCGAGGCAGGCTGAGATGGGAGGGTTGGCTAGTTAGGCTATTCTTCCAGCAGCAGCACAGCTCTGACAATTCAAGAACACTGAATAGACCAGCGCACAGACCATGCAGGACCATTAGCATTTAAATTGTGTATAAACGTTTGCATGCGGCTATCCCTACATAACCGAATGTCAGATGCAGATACAAAGGGGATATACAAGCTATGTATGATAGGCATTACCGTCGGGTTCATTCTCAGGATTTGGTTCGTGTTACGAGAAAACTGATTTGGTGGGAAAAATAATTACATGCGTGAATAATAAATATGAATAATGAATGTCAGTAGTCTCTAATGCATTAGCTTGAAAGCACCCCGTGCTAAATGCCATTAAGAAATGCAAAAGCACTTTAAAATGACTTTGTAAGGTTGGACGATACGACATCACAATATAGCAAGGTACATTATGCACAATATTTGTGAGATTTGCGAAGCTGCAACAGCCAAAATGCACTGCTAGTACCACATTTTAAACAAAAGACTATGGGCAACAATGAGATAAATATTTAGCTGTAATTTAACTCTTTATGTAGGAACTAAACTATGATCTATTTCCAATGAAACCGAAGGAAGTCCAACCATCAATTCACAAGAACTCATTAACAAAATCAGATAACGACCTCACAGCCTATCAGTTACTACACAGCTTGTGCAGTTGCTCTTCTACACTACTTTAGTATGTTGATTTGTTTACAGACTCTATAAATTGTCTAAATCGATATGGCCGGACCTGAATATCTTTCATTTTAACTTCATTGAAGACTGCACCAAACACAGCCAGAAGAGTCTCTCCAGATAAAACTCAGCCATCTGCTCTAGTCACCAATCCATCCAAAAACGTACAACTCCATCCAGATTCAGGCTATTCAACATAAAAGTCATTGTACGAATGAACCTAGCACAGCACAACATAAACATTCATTCTCTTTAAAAAAAAAAACACCACAATAGGTCTGGTCAGCACATTGCTGTAGTACATTTATTTACAGCTTTTAGTTTAGTTGTTAATGTGTAGAAATGCAGGGAAGCTAGCCTAGAGATTCGGATTTTACAGCAGATGTGCTTTCACATGGCAAAAACTGGCATTCGCATATTTACCAGGAACCATATTGTGATGTCGTTTTTCAGCATAATGATTAAGTGTGTGTGAAATAGAAAAAAATATACAGTTGCTTATAAAAATGTGCATTTAAATATACATAATATTTAAGCGTGATCCCTGTGATTTATGTTTATGCAGAAAATCAACAAAATGTGCAATCTGACTTCCTAACCACATTGTGCATCACAATATTAGTTTTCTATGTTTGATAACAGACAGAAAGGCCCATCAGTGCCACATTAAAATTTAATATATAATATAAGATAAATATCCTAAGTACAGTTATTTATATTTAATATTCCACCTACTGTAATTTATCACAATAATACTGCCCACCCCTAATAATGGTAACATACTGTTAAACTGCTTATTCCTAATAGTTTTATGAATCCCAGAAGCAGTACTAATAAGTGAATGACATTTATTCTCCACACAGTAAGTGCTGTAATGGCCTTTAGTTCCTCTAAAGCCATAAGCTCATGTTCTATATTTCCTTTAGATAAGTAAAGCACCCGTGAATATGATGAACCCACTGCATCTAAAAACATACTCACACAGGACTAGCTCAGCACAGATGGGAGACTACGTGTGTATTAGGTACACTAATGTACATTACAGCTAAAGTGAGGATGATCAAGAAAATACGTAAAAGCAGGACCAGAAAATGGCTGACAAACTGTCTGACCGTAACGGTTAGCATAATGACAGCGAGAAGTTCTCAGCTTCAACAAGTGCCATCTGTCTGCTGATAGACTTACCAAACAGGGGCTAATTAAAGAGAGTGCATGTACGCCTGTGTTTAAGTCCTTTCATTCCCTGTGTTACTCCACTTTGGGCTTAATAGGGATAATGTTGTGTTGAGAGATATTTGGATGATTATATCACATGAGGACGTAATGTTCCTTGGTGATAGACAGTCTCAGTTTGCGCAGTGCCTGAGCTGAACCATCAGAAAAAGCTTTGCGCACTTTCATTGTCCAACCTTGTGTCAAAGCTGAGTGGAGCTGTTATAAGAGGATTTCCTTGTCCTTCAGTATTATTAGGAAGGTGTGGTATTCTAAAGTGGATATAAACTCCACAGGTGCCTGTGAGAATGACCAATGCATGTAGAGCAGAGCTCTTAATTTCGTATCAATCTGACTGCACACATTCAGTCCTCATCTTTTCTCTCTCCTAATATGGCAGAAATTCATATATATTTCACTGATAACACTGTACGGCTGGGGTACACTGTATTTGGCCTTCAAGACAGAACAAGTCAGAAGCACAGACAGTAAAAGTAATAGTGCCTGCTCATATGCAATCCTTAAGGTTGATGTGTTCCTTGAAGTTTCCTGATGAAAAGAGCTGAACTCTGTTTAATGAGAAGCACTTTTCCACTAAGCTCAGAGGACCTTAATGGGCCTGTCCAAAGATAAGAAACTGTTCCAGGCAAAGCCTCGTTGCATGCATTTCAAATGCTAACCACTTTAATTATTAACAAGGATTCAATACATGGGTAATTATTTTTCCAAACAAATTGTGCCCCGGGCCCAAACCGCTGCAATCTGATACACGGTGATACATTTCTGCACCACAAAGCTTTTAATCATCTTAGATTATTTATTAACCTGAGTGAAATACGATTTGACAGCCGTTCGTTTTATAACACTAACAGCACAGAAAAAATCTCACAAGTGATGCCCTGGTATCATAAATCTAGGGGAGCTAATGAAGGGTTGAAAATAAAATGTACTTAGCTTCAGTTCTTGGAAGTAATTAAGAAACCCAGGGATACTATCTCCATTTAAAACACTGGTGCTGTTGTCAACGTCACTGGTTAACAGAATGTAACTGTGACATGCGGGACAGCATACTGAAGAGCACTGAACCGGACAGCACAGACAGAGCAGCACATGTTGGAACAGAGGAGAACGGCCCAGAGCACCCTGCAACTGAAAGAGCAGTGAGCTCAAAAGGGCCTCAGCTGGCACAACTAGCTGGGCCTGGCGTAAATTAGCCAAACTATTTACCCTTGTACGCACATTAGCAAATTCTTCCAATTGAGAAAACAAATGCATCTGTTTCATTCGGTGCGGTTCATGGGAAACTGCACGGCTGCCTGAGAGCCAGACATTTGCCGTGACCATGGCAGAGGGGAGAGGAGACGAGAGGGGGCCGCTGACTCACTTGCACTACCCTACTGCCCATAAACTGTGGCAGCAGGGAGTGACTTACGGACCGGGTTTCTCCAAAAAAAAAAATGTATGTGGATAAACTGAGACATTATGTATGCAGTCAAACATACCGATGCACAGTATAAGGGTGGCGCAATGGAAATCAAAAACCTCCAGAGATTTAGAGCTGACTCTTTCACCAAAAAGGCAAGCACTTTCGATGAATCAGCTATAGTGCCTGTTGATCATTTGCCTGGGTATCTGTGCAAACGTTCAACTGGATGAATGACTGAATATTTATGTTTAACGTGTATGAGAAGTAACATCTGGTCTGGACAATTTACCTAGAAGGTGGGCACGGTGTTCATGTTCCATGCCATACCCATCTCTGCAATGAGAGTAATGCAAAATTTAGTGAGCAATGAAAAAGTCACATTAAAAACTCACAAAAGATCTTAGTTTGGGTTTCTAGCTGAGAACACAAAGCATGGAACACACGGTCTTAAAAGAGAAAATAATTCGCTTTAAAAAGAAATGAAACACTAGCATAAGGTCCACCTGAATGGATATGAGAGGGAAAGGCAACAACAACAGAAATCAGGCACAAGCCTCTAATATAGTCCCAGATAATCAGCATTCACCAAACCATGTTTTCAGGCTCCATTCTCCCTCTCATTGATCTCAGAGAGAAATGGCGTGATATCAATGCCTGGCAAAATGACTCTGAGCAATCAGCTGAGTGTTCATATGCTTGACTAACAGGAGTTAATTAGCTACTTGTCTCTTGCTCCAGTGAGGAAAGAGGTAGAAGTGGTGAAGCGAGTGGCCCACAGGCAAATTAGATGAGCGCCTGGTTATTACATTTCTGTCACTCATCTTCACAAAAGGTTGAAAGTGGCATGAAACTCATTCTTAAGAGAACCAGAGAGAAAACATCCTTTCACTGCCTCACCTTTCTGTCCAACCGCAACAAAACCTCATAGTCCAACTATTCTAATTGTTCTCATATCCTGAGAATTCTTAATATAGAAGGTCAAAGGTTTCACAGAGAAATGCCGGCATCGACAAAACTAATAAATGTGGTAATTTGTGATTTCAGAGAGCTAGAATTATTTGCATGCATATGAGGCAGCAAGGCTTTGACTATGGTCGCAGACAAAATAACCGCTTCTAGAACCAGTTTATCTAAGCTGCCTGCAGGGTCCATGGGTCGTGATTCTGTACAGGTAAACAGCACCTGTGCTTGCTAGAAGTAGACCCTCATTCCCAGATTCAGATTTGGCTCTGAGTAACAGGATCCCACCGCTTGCTCACAGTGGAATAAAAAGACGCCTTATGCACGCTTGAGGGAACAGTAACTAGTGGCAACCTCATTCATTAGAGTGCTCTTTAATGCCTGCCACGGAGCCACAGTAAATGTCCTGGAACGGCAGTTCATTTATAAACACCAGATAGGCAGGTTCTGACTGCGCGCACTGGGATGCATTGTTATGGGAAGAAAAGGATCATGTTCTTTGTGAAATTCTAAATCTAGACAGATACATGAAACTGAGCTTGTTTCAGTTACGTGTGCTGCTGTTTGGTATGCACAATGCACCATCAACCGCCAACATTCATAGATACTAATCTAGAAGTCCAGGGCCATCGTGGCATTGAAGATTTGTCAAGTGTGATAGAAGTCCTCTGGGTGCAAAATATGCCCATTAACAGAAGAGAGAAAGTACATTGTGAGGTCTTCTCCTAAGGACATCCCCAGGGCCTGACTGGTAGTGCTCTTTGCACTTTGGCTAGGGGTCCTTTCAACACACTTTGCACAAGCAGAGAATCAGCAAAGGCAGGAATAGACCAGGAGGAGAGGCAACCTTGCTGAGCCTCATTTTATGGGTATGCAATTAAAGAACCGGCCCTGCTCTATCTTTCCAACGACAGGGTTTTGATTGATGGGAAACAATAAATAGATCCCTGGGTAGGAACCTTCAGGTTACTAGTCAAAGTCATTAGAGCCTGAGTGTTCAAGAAAAAGCAAGGGCATGGGGAACAGATGCATCTTTGGGCTGCAGCATTCTAAAGCAAAATGCAGGGCATGCTTTCTCCCCTTCGAGCCTTCCTATATTAAGGTTCTGACATCTGGAGAGTATTGACTGACACACTGAGTGGCCATGCTGTCTCTTCCTCTGTGACCTCTGGCTGCCATGACTCACACTGCTTAACCAAGGAGGATCCTACATGTGTGCAGCAGTGCTGCAAAAGTGACAACAGCAGGGGAGGGAGAGAGAGAGAGAGAGAGAGCAGACAGTGAGATACAGGGAGAAAAGACAGTGAAAGTGCAGACACGTCAGCGTTTACATCTGCTTCCCTCATTCCAACCACAGCCATGCAAATGCAACGCTCCAACACGCACAGCTGACAGTGGCAATCTCACATAAACCCCAAACTTCTTCAATGAGAGCATTCCACACATAAATGCCCCCTCCCTTATTTTCGTTACAGATAAATGGGACAAAGAAGTCCAATTGGGACAGGACAATAATCCACTTTATCTGGTCCCGAGTAAGGGAGCCAGCTTTACCTGTTACATCATTAGGTAGTGTGCATCACCGGGAGGGAAGCGCAAGTTTAGCTGACGTAACCCAAAAAAAAACATGCACATTAAGAACAGGCAGGACAGCCAACTCAACAACCTCAAGTCAAAGGAATGGTCCTGGGCAAATATATTTCTAAGACATAGTGCTGGCAAGGCAAGATCAAGAAAAGCACAAGGCGAAAGAGGAAGAGAGCCTTTTTTCCAGATCGGGTTAAGCAAAGCTGAATTGAAATCAGACTGGAACAGTAAAAAAGTGCTGCTTGCTTATACAACATGGCTTTTAAATATGTAACTCAAGACATATGTAGCTTTGCGGTTCATGCCATGTGTCAAACCACCCCTAATTTCCCAAACCGAGCCAACACACATGCAGCTCACCACCACCAAGCAAATGTTTACCTTGATTAACATTGCTTAGTTTGCTTGCGTCAATACACCCCGGTGCAAAATCTATATTTGAAACATAGCTACACCCTGGTAATGTGAGCTCTTAAATCCGATACAGTACAAACACTCATGTTCAATAGATCAAATTCCATCAGGACAGACAGGCTGAGCACTCACAGCAAGCAGAGCCCGTAAAGATATGAAGATCAACTGATTGAGTCTGAGCTGCCAGTGCCAACAGTCATTTGTGGAAAGCTTTCACAGCAAGCGGGGAGGACTGACACCAGAAGCACAAGTGAGCTGCCGAGGCTTTGGAAATTTCCAACTGAGAATTTCTTTGCCTTCCACAATCACTTTTACAGTTGATGGCACATCTTGAGAGGAGCCGTTTAGAAACCGGAGATAGACGGGGTAGGGGCTAGGGTTAAAAATATGCAAAGAGGGAACACTGGTGCATCCTGTCCAGTCGAAGGCCATGGGTAATTGTCCCATGGATTTAAAAGCACAGCCAAAATAAATAACTGGGGGAGGGGGGACAGAACTAGCGAAGTATGAGCGAGCATGTCTTTATGTAAGAGCTCTCTTAAAAAGCCACTGCCTCCGAACAGTGACGTTTGCTCTCTGGAATAAATGAATGAATCACAAAAAGCGTTCAACTTTTTCTTATTGTCTAATGACACAGACGGGTTTTCTTCTCTGTTTGCCAATTAAGTGACTTTTGGAGCAGCTTTACAGAATTACCAGACTGAGACAGGCTGAGAGAAAAGGAAGCGAATGCCGGTTTCCTCTCCAGAGAGTTTTTACTTCTTTCTCTCTTGTGGTCTCTTTCTGTGGCAAAACCAGCAGGGAGACTCGCTGCCTATCTGTACTCAAATCTGATCTAAGACAGGAAAACAGTCATGTATTCTCAACAGTAGCAGCAATTTATCGCAGTATTCGCAGCACATTCTCCCAGAGAGCCAGCCTTTCTTTCCCTTACCCACCTGGAGCACTCTCAATGGAGGGAGAGAGGGAGGGAGAGAGAGAGAGAGAAGCCCTTTCAGCAGAATAAAACCTCTATTAAACAGACAGTGGGTGCCAGGAACAGTGTGATCCTTCCTAAGGAGGTGAAAGCTGTGGGAGGCCTCTCCAGGTGGGTCAGTGCTGGTTTGGAAAAGCAGTGTTTCAGTGTGAACATGCATCGGTATATGTGGCACTGGGCAGAGGTAGAAAGTCTGGGATGGGGTTTAACGTGGGATCTGTCTGACTGAGGTCAGATCTCATCATCTGATACTACCTAGAGGTGAGCCGAGATGTATAGCGGTAATATTGACAGACCACATAAAATTATCATGGGACACCAAGATGATACAGTAGCTTGACAGAAAATTCAAGGCTTCTTTGAAACACAAACACCAGGCTATTGCAGATGGCACTGATCTGATCCAACAAATCTAGCCTGAAATATCACAAAATTGCTTGCAGTGTATCCTGACATAAAGCAAACTAAAGTATAACACATTTTAACAACAGTAGTTGTATGTAGCCTGCTGTTAAATTAATAACCTGTAGTTATATTGTAGCTGTATGTGTGGGACTTGCTATCATGACAAATGTGTGGAAATACAGTGCAGTTTGGAGCAGAGTGGGTAACTGCTGCACTGCTTTTTTTGGTGAAAGAACTTCATCTTGTATCCGTATTGTTATTGGCTATGTTTCTATTCCTGCTCTTGTAAGGTAGGAGGGTATTTAAGAATTGCACTTGGCCATCTTAGTGGAAATACTCCAATTGATCATTTGCAAAAAATACAATTGACACTACTCTCAGCTAATCTTCCATCAAGTGAAGAAAAATCTAACCTGCAGGATTATCACTCTAAGAAACAGAGGAAATGTTTTGATTTTATTCTTGATTAAACTATGTGTCAAAGGGAGAATTACGCTGGCTCTAATGTAAGCTGAACTTTGACTGAGACGCTGGATTTGCTAAAATCATTTTAATATCATTATTTCTATAATTATAATCCAGATAGATTAAACAGGACTGTGCAGTGCTCACGTTTATGGTAAAAGGATAAATATTAGACCCTCACAGGTATGCCACTGAATGTACTGTTTCATTAAGGTTTGCTGAAAGACCTTTTTGTAAGCCTCCTTTCCTGCTAGAAGAAACAGCACAGACCAGCACTGCTGGTCACCAGCAAAACCAGCAGCATATGTTGTGCTTTGGATGCTGGTATGCTGGTCAGCAGCAATGGAAGTTAATAGGCTGGCTTTTTGTTTTGATGCATTTAAACACTATTTCCATTATTCATTTGTTCATAAATGGGCCTACACAGACATTATGTCAGTTCTCAAACAAGTATGTCTGCACTGAATATCTTGTAAAAAAAAAAACATTTTCAAGTGTATTTTTCTGTTCTTCCTTTTTTCTGCTTTACTCCTTCACTGTTAGAACAAGTGTTACGGGCAAAGTGATGCTGTGCCATCTCTGCAAAATATAGATCGCGGCACGAAATCCAGTGTTTAACTCCCCCTTATTTAACTCTCTCTCACATACACAGAGGGCTGGGAAGTGGTAACTAGTAAAACTCTGCTCAGTGTCAGCTGTTTTTCGCTTCTTCACTCCTGCCAAGAGGAAATTAGGGGGATCATCCTCTCTGTGCACTCCCACACAGGACAAGACACACGGCTCCTGGTAATTACACTTCACAGCCCACTCTTTGCACATAGCTGACCTTGTTCACCCACCACTCACTAAAAATGCATGCAAGCTTGCCCAATATTACGATACACAGTGCAGTCTGTAAGTAATTGGACGCAGACACTATTTTTTTTTCTGTCTGTGCTCTGTACACTTGCACATAGGCTTTAAAATGAAGCTATATAATTCAGGTTTCAAATCAGCTTTTATAGGTGCAGGCACATACAAAAAAAGCCATAGCCACAGTGACTTCACTTTTCAAAGCACCAACAACTGGGCTGCTTTCCTGATTGTGTTGCAGATATCATCGATACTCGGGATGTACAATGACACCGTAAACATATCTGCATCAGGAGATAACTGCTTTAAAATGATCAGCATCAGACAGATGTTTAGATATCTACCTTTTATTAATTATAGTGCATTTGTAATATGAATAAATGTTACATTTTTTCCTTAAAGTTGATGCAGGTAGATTTAGTTTCAATTTCTACTTTTTATGAATATTCATGCACCAGAATCAGCATCAGCAGATTTGTACATGAAAAATATTGCATATCAGTCTCTACCCTGGCTAACTCCCATATCGGGACATCCCTGGTCAGTACTTAACCAGAAAATGACTAATTGTGTCATTGCAAAGAGAACATTAACCCTGTTTTTGAATTTAGTGCAAGACAGTATGTATAACTTTACACAGAAATCACTGTACTTACTTTCTGGTAGTAATTCTATAGTAGAGGTTGTAGCATTTGCACTTCAATTTTCCTTTGAGGTCCACTTGAACCAAAAACAGAATAAAATTCAATTGTCTGTTTATGTATTTATTTATTTGACTGTACCTTTAAGACTGACATATGTAAATTAGTTCTGTTCTGTACTGTGAATAACCAGTCCAGACTGACACACTCCTTATTACTTCCATGTGAATGAACAGGGCTACTCTGCTTAAAATTGGGCTGTTTTTGCATAAACAACACAATTCCAATCATTGTAATAAAGACTGTATCTAAATTTTATTTGAAAAAAATCTAAGAAAAGGAGCTTGAAATGAGACACTAACATGTTACTATGTACAAAGAAAAATAAGTATTGTAATATAATTTTGTCTCGTGAAAATGCCTGATAAAAAATGAGCAAGAACAACAACAAGAACAAGGGATTACACAAGTGGAAGTAACTACTATATAGTCCACCCAATAATGGATGTACATATTACAAAGTAGCTTAGCTTTCAAACCTAAAGTGCTGTAGCGCAGAGTCAAAATAGCAATTACTTACAAACTGTACTTTGTCACAACAGCTCAAAAAGCAGCACAAACAGAGAACGATAACAACCTAATATGTGCCACTTCGGCAACGTTTTTCTTTTTTTTTTAAATCTGAATAGAGTTCAAAGAGAACATTATGCTTGACAATAAAGCAATCTGTGCACATCCTTGTAAAAGATCTCAACTAATAGGCATCAAAGTTTTTAATTAAACGCTCATCTGCAATGATCTAGTGCTTGAAACCTGTCATTATCAAGCTCCAAAATAGTGGCTGTTTGTGAGGTCAAATATTTGTGTAGATTTGAAGTGATTACATCAGCATAGCTTAAAAGTGCAAATGAAATCATGTAACGCTCGCAAGTTACATGGTTTCTACGTTTCCTGCTCATTTTCCACTCACTTCAGCGCACATTCCCAAACAAGATGTTTGCCATGTTGGGATTACGACCTCATTAATGTTAATTGGTAACAACGACCTTGGCGTCCTCAAAGAAGCATCCCAGAAAACAAGATGCACATCTGGCAGTAGTCAGGCTGACCTCTTCAGAGGACTTTTGTGTGGTCGTGTACCATGCACAAACTACGACGTAGGGTCATTTAGATTCCAACAAAGCAACTTCTGTCTCGACAGTCCTTGAGTCCTGCTGAATTTCTGCACTTTCTCAGCAAAACCCAAACACGGCTGTAGCAAAATGAAAGAGTTCAAAAAGCAAGTGGGGGCAAAAAAAGCGAAGCTTTCAAGCGAGTCATCTGTTTCTAATGTTGGTGCTCTGGTGTGGATTACAGGCGAGTATTACTGGAGAACTCGGACTGACCCCGCATCTGCATCCCAGGGGAAATGGTTCGCAGTGACGCAGAGGTGGGGTAAAGGAGGGGGCGTGTGTCTAAATGCAACAGGCATGGTGTTTAAAGCTACTCTTCCAAGCTGGCTTTCTCTAGGCTCTTTTTCCTGAAACAAAGAAACCCATTCTGCCCTTAAACTCCAAAGCTGAAAACAAAACAAGGAAATGTGTCCGCAGCAAATATCGCCCAGGTGCTGTCACTGTGAAGCTCTACTCGGTTGTAGAGCGCACTAAAAAAGATCATCTTCAATCATCAAAGTAGCGAACATCATTGCTTGTTATATCACATTAAATACTATAAGCAGCTGGATCCTCAGGAAGTCTTTGAGTTTTACAGTTTGTTTTTTTTTCACAGCCTACAATAGGGAAGTTCGATCAGGGAATTTTACAGGGCAACCACCATGAAAGCATCCAAACTGATTCCAAGGAACCATCTATAACTCATTCATTACGACTAAGCCACCACCTGACAGTGAGTCATCCGTGGAGGAAACAAATCCATCTACAAAGTGCAGATAGTTGCTTCGTCCATATCCTGCTGTATGATAAGAGGACTGTCTCACCTGTAATATCTGGACTGCAGGTAAGTGGAGCACACGGCTTTCGACACGTGGCTGGCGGAGCCAAAGTCGATGACTTTGACCCTGTAGGGCTGGCGAGCGGGGTCCACTAGCATGATGTTCTCAGGCTTCAGGTCAGCGTGGATCAGTCCAAGGCTCTTCAACTTCATTAGGGCTGTGGCCACCTGCTGCAGGACGGGCCGGATGTACTTGAGCGGCAGCGGGCTGAACTTGTTCTGCTTGAGGAAGTCATACAGATTCTGCTCGAGCATCTCAAAGACCAGGCACGTGTGGTTCTTGTGCTGGAAGCACTCGTAAGCCCGCACAAAGTTGTAGTCGTCTGCGCTCTCCGTGCTGAGGCGCGCCAGGATGCTGACCTCAATCTGGCCCTGTTGATGGGGATGGGCAATATGAACTCAAATTAAGATCATGTTTTCCCTATCCAGACAATAACAGCGTTAGAGCATACTGTACAAAACAGCGACTGAACAGTTTTCTTTTCGTTATAGCATTATCTAGATCTTCCTGTTTCCACCCCTTACTTCAGTTTAGCTAACAGTGTGACACTGTAATTTGCATTGCATTGTTTATTGTTTAAGTCAATTCCAAATAACCTTTTCTAAAATCATTTCTCCTACAGTCCTGTTTGTGAACTCATGATTAACTCTAGCTCGCGCTATCAGTTGGTCTCTGAGATAATCTTTAGCAGTTTGCTACAGCTATAAATTCCTACCACAAAGCAATGTCTGTGTTTATAACGGTACACCATCCAAGCTTACCTGCCGGGCATACGATGGGTGGTTCTTCAAAATCTTGATGGCCACAATTTCGCTCGTTCCACGTTTCCAGCACTTCACCACCTGGCCAAAAGTGCCCCGGCCCAAGAACTCCAGCACCTCGTATGTGTTGGTCATGGAGCACAACACCTCGTGCTGCAGGAGCTGGTAGTCGCCCTCACTGTTTGCGCCGCTGGTCTTGGATGTGGCCGTAGTGGAGGCGGTGGCCACAGTCGCCGCTGCGACACCCGCTCCACTTTGCCCGTTGTTCTGGATCATGGGTGCTGGTCCTTGCTGCTGCTGCTCTTCCACCACGTGCACGCTGCCCCCGCTGCCGTTGTTGCTGTTGTCCAGCTCCTCGCTCTTGCGCTTAAGCCCACATCGCTGGTACGTATCCAGCAAGCTGACCGTGCTGCGGCGCGTCAGGTTGTGGCCTCCGCTGCCGCTTCCACTGCTACTGCCTGTGCTGCCCAAAAGCTGGCCAGCTGCACCAGACGTGCTGCTGCTAGCCGAGGCCACCACGATGTGGCCCGGGCCGGCCGGGAAGAGGAGGGCTTGCTCGTAGGGAAGCGAGGAGCTGGACACCTGGAGGGAGGCGGCGTTGATGCCCACTGGAGCCACGGACACACTCTGCTTGCCGTTCTGACTGTAGACCTTGCCGTGCGTGCCGTACCCTGTCATGTCCCAGTTGCAGCTCTGCTCCACCTTCAGCTTCTTCACGCTAAAGAAGGCACTTGACTGGAGAGCATGGGGGGAAAAGACTTGCACTTGCGAGGCCATACCTGCAAAAGAAGAGAAGGGGTGGTTGAGGGAAGAAAGCAAGAAGAGTAAATGTGAGCTCAGTCTGAAACTTGAGCATGAGCTTTAAATAAAAACCACACAAGCCAAGGCAAGCCAGTCTGACTCAGAGTCCTGATGCTAACTTATTGTATAGATGCACTCCACGTATCTGCGCAGTTACTGAGGCTAGATGCTTATCCAAAAAGTATGTGCCTCAGGGCAGGATCTGGTCAAGAATGTGTCAAGATTCATTTCAAGCCATTAAACACAGTTACACAAAGAAAAAAAATTGCTTTCTACATCCATGCTCGGCAGAGCTGGCACAATATGCCTTATTGACGATACGATAATATGATGATAATGGAACCTTGAGGCAGATATCACTACTGATCTGATATCTTGTCCTAATATAAGCTACTTTTAATTGAAGCACTCAAATGAATATCTAAGACCCTGTTCACACTTGGTTGTTTCATGAGCCTTCAGAATCACGAGTACGTCCGGATGGAGAATATTCACATAAAAATGCATTTAGAGCATATTATACACTATATACTGAGAAATAAATTACTGTATATATCAATATATGAAGATGTGCATATGGTTTGCATATTACACGCCTTACAACGTTGATGAAGTGTAAATGTGTGTGCTTAAAATGATATCAGGTTACAATCCAGATGAAAATCACGTGAAACGACCAGGTATACATTAGGGACATGCATGGGTACTTTGAGTATCTGGTTACCCTGTTTGAGGTGCTAGTATTCTAACACTGAAATCACTCTTCAGGTATTTATTTTGTTTCTTTTCAGGAAAATACATGTATATGTTTTAACATGACAGTAAAATGTCACAGGGTTGTGAATAAGCATACTATGAGTGTCTTAATGTGAGAGAACGTGTTCTTAAGAACATGACTAACTACTAAACTAACTACTCTACTTGATGTTAACTAGGTCCTCCAACAGTGACAATTTCTTTTACAAACTAACACGTTGGCACATTATCCCCTGAGAGGAAATTACCTCATGTAGAAGATAACAAGTGTTTACTGGCACTGCTGGCAAGCTGTACTACTTATCTCTGTTAGCTAAGTAATTGTTAGTAACCTCTGTTACACATCCCACACAAAACCCTACAGATTATCCTCAGCGTTTCACATTTTAGCCTCTAGTACCATCATCAAACAGGTAAGCTTACAAGTCCTGCACTGTGGCCAATGTCTAATTTTTATTTTTTATAGTTTTTAATGTATCTTTGTTTTAATATCAAAACTAGTCAGAATGCACATCCTTACTGTAAACAGTCAAACTGGTCAAAAACTGAACTACCAACTGTACTACAGGAATAAACTGCTCAGAATATCACATCACACACTGCAAAACTTTCTATCTTGGCAAGTAAAACGATCTTGTATCTAGTTGATATATCTTAAATATATTTCATGTTGAGACTGTAAACCCATTTATTTCCAGACATTTTTATTTGTTTTAAGTGATTTTAGGAAGCCAAATTAGCTCAGTATACTGGCAAGAAATATGTTTGAAACAAGCCGATACAGTGAGATCATTCGGCTCACTAAAATCACCTAAAATAAGTAAAAATGTGTGGAAATAAGCGAAATAATCTTAAAATGAGATTACAGAAATATCAAAATGATATAATAAGTTATATATAATATACCTAATTTAACTTGCCAAGATATATTTTTTGCAGTGTATTTCAGGACATAAAGAGGACAAGATACAAGATGTATTATTATTTTCACTTTATCCAATTATCCGATCCAGTATGTTCTGCTAATACCAGCCCAATTCATATACGCATCAATACCGATATGACATCTCTGGTTTGGGCAAAATGCTAAAATTACTATACTACTATATATACTATAACTTTGAAGAATCACTTTATTGTTACATATATATATGGTGTGTGTGTGTGTGTGTGTGTGTGTGTGTGTGTGTGTGTGTGTGTGTGTGCCTGAAGGACAGAGAAAAAGAAATGGGTGGACAGCGTGCTGTTAAAACATTCACGTCCTACAAAATGTTGTTTGTTTACACAGGATCTGCCTGGAGTTAATGATTTAAAAGTGGCCTACTGATATATGCTAAGGAAATACCGTTTCTATACTGTTCCCATAGGGACTTCTGTAAATATACGGATCTTCTGCCAGGTCAGGGCCTATGGAGCCACACATCAAAACCAAGGCCTTAAAGAGTTGTATGAGTCCCAAAGAATGAATGCAATTTCCTTTGCAAGGAAGACCACTGTGGTCTCGCATACATCACACTGCAGCACGGTTTACTACATTGAGGGAACACACTGCATTTCCACTGATATCAAAAAACACAAAAACAACAACTGAGGATCATTTGAACTGCATGTGAGAGCAGTGGAGCTCCTGGGAACTCTCCGTTTCAGAATACGCTGCGCTTCTCCAAGCAAACAACAGGCCAAAAATAACCCTTCCCAAACTGCGCTGTTTGTAGCACTAAAATAATGATTACAGCACAAACACGATTACACAAAGAGGATGCAGTAATGCTCTATTTGCAGCGGCTCCAATATGGACTGAATTAGTGATCTAACAAATAAAAGGTTCCTTCTGTGGACAAAACTCACACACATGGAGAATACACACACCAGAGGGCAACATTCAGAGTTGTATAGGCCTTGTAATGGCTTCTGCGGCATGCAAAACATATGTATGTGATTTTTGTTCATTTTTTTATATAATAGGCACATATGTTGTATTGAACCTCTGCAAGTACTGTAGTAAGAGCTTTACTTTATTGTTTGGTTTTGGCCGGAAACAAAAGGGTCAAGTTCTTAAAACACCTTAGGGAAATTGTCCAGTGAGGATTTTTTTCTTCTTGATGTCCAGGTAAATCAAATCGGTGAGGCCAATCATTCTCTGAGTAGAGAGAGAGTTTTTGAGCCATTTTGTGCCATTTGTGATTTTCACACAGAGGAATTTGTGTTCTGCATTTAACCCATCCATGAAGCAAAACACCCACATACACACACTAATGAATACACACACACTAGGGGGCCGAGAGCACACTTGCCCGGAGCGGTGGGCAGCCCTATCCACGGCGCCCGGGGAGCAGTTGGGGGTTTGGTGCCTTGCTCAAGGGCACCTCAGTCGTTACTGTCAGTTCAGGGAATCGAACTGGCAACCCTCCGGTCACAAGGCTGGTTCCCTAACCTCCAGCCCACGACTGCCCCATACAAATACAAACAAGCAAGCTCAAACACTGGCTAGCCCTTCATAAACTGAACTGAAGGTCTTGGATTAACTGCCAAAATACTTAGTACATGATACCAATCATATCTTGCTTTCCAAGGATGGGACCAATTTTGTTGGAATAAACATCACTTTAGGTCTTCTGATACATCATTCATTGTGAATACAAGCTGTAGTGGGTTTCAGTCCACCATATGAACCGAAAAATAGCAGCACATCTATGACCCATTTACACCTGGTCACTTCATGCATCTTGAGTATCAGGATTATATCTGGATAAGACCAAGCCACATAGCAATGCTAGTGTAAACACACTAAAAGCGGACACATTTAAAACACGTACAAATCTGATCACTCAAACCACTTCGGGAGGTGGTCTGAGATGCATTTGAGTCACATAATATAACCGTGTAAATCGATCCACCTCTCCAAGACATAATCAACAAGCCAAACCCCTCCCAGTACAACCCAAACTCCTCTCTGTGTAGGACACTGCTTGTGCAAACAACGCAGATGATGGAGGCTGAATGGATAAATGATTGGTGACTTTTTGCCGCATAACGAGCAGATAAGTATATTTCATTCCACACAGAAATCAGATTTCAGTCAGAAATGCGTTTGACTAGCAAGTGTAAATACAGTACATGTGGCTACAATCTTAGAATCCAGGTACTAGTCACACAAAGTGACCAGGTGTAATTGAGGTCTATGTCACTATAGAGCTGCTACAAGCAATGTAAAATCTATGTTAACATGTCAATTAAAAGTTGCAAATAAAACATGGAATGCCTTTCATAAGCTCATAATGCAGAACTCACAATGTTCATAATGCAGAACAGCCAAAAAATGTGGAATGTGCACTACCATTGTCTTAGTGCTAACATACTGCTAGAATCTCATAGCAGCACTAGCAGCATTTAGCTTTCTACTGGTATTTGATTGACTGAGATTGAGTTTTGACATTTGTGGTCTGAACTAAACACCTAACACTAATAGTCATCATTCGCCACTGATACACATGCTACAGTAACCCTACAGCACATACACAAATACATGTGGACATATATATGCAACTTTTACAGTAAAGTGAGCCGTACATCTAAAAGCCCAAGCAGGCTTCATGCAGGATGAATTCATACTGCACTGCATTGTAGCCTTTTTTCCCCTCGCTCTGTTTTCTTGTGCCAGCAAGTCTCAATTATGCTAATCTATTACCTGCACGAATTGAATTAATTCACATGATCTCTGTGAGATGAATATACAAGTGATGCTCTAAAGCCTGCTCAATCTTCTCCTTACAATAAACTATTCTGCCTTACTGCTGACTCTGTGGTTTGATGAATTAAATGGAGGGCTGAGTGGCAGTTTGCGTGTCTTGATTTTAACAAGAGAATGCATTTATTGCATTTGAATGCATTTAAGTTTATGTAAAGCCAGTTTTGACATATTAAAATTTGTGAATGGAATCCAACAACTGTGGTACAACAATTATGGCAAATGCTTCTGATTTTAATGCAGGAACACATGAAGCTTATTTAAAAGCAGTTTGTTGTGGGATATAATCATATTACAGCTGAAACCAGCCCTGTGCAAGTGGGTCTGGTAAACATCTGTTGCGACTAATTCATAATTCTGACAATAAAACTGGAGCCTGCATATTGCATATTCTGTATTTGTTATCACAGTGGACAGGAAAAAATGACAGGATACCTTCCATAAACAACATAAACACCATGGTGCTCGCATGACGGCCATCCATGGGAATGGATTCCTTTTCCTTTGCGACCCCGTCTTGCGAGAACATAATGAATCTCATTTGGTTTGAGGAATTCCTTGACGCAAGGACATTCCCAGGGCAGGAAACAGAGGGAGGATGCTTAGCATGGCCGCTTTGTCATTATTATGCATTTCTGAATAGTGCTGATAGCTACACTTTCAAAACCAGAATCCTCATCCTACGCTCACTGTTCCCCGCCTCGCTTTAGTCGCACGTCTCTTCTCCTCTACTTAAATGCACTCAAGGAGCGTCAGTTCTGACAGCACTTATCATTCCTACAGGCCTCTTGTCTTATCCCAAATGCCTGAGGATATTTCTGTTGCTTTCAAGGCTGCTCCTTGACTCGACACTGGCCCACTCCAAGGGATCTTTTTGGGTCATCATTTCTCTCCAGTCCATGTGCTCCTCCTATATAGATTGGCCAATAAAGGCCTATATGCAAAATCCCTGAATGTATCAGCATTAACACTGGAAATCTGGTCCATAAAGCCCATAAAACAATATAAATAAAATCATAAAATAAAAATAAATAAAAAATAAAACTTTAATGGCTAAAAAACACCAGAAATATGCCCAAGGTTAAACTTTAGTAATCCACACACAAAAAGAAAACATTATGTGAATAGAACTGATGAAAGACTAAGAAAGCTAAGAATGCTGAGAAGCTATAAGATATTTATTACTTTTGCTGTTTATTTAAGTTTACAGAATTCAGGTATATCTGAAAAAAGTTATATTTTGGACAACAGTGCAATATTATTGATCGTCAGAATTTTTAAGTTGCTACACTGGTATTAGTATCTGTGACAAACTTATCAGTAGAACCCTACACCACACAATGACACCCTACGAAGACCATGCAGGTTTTCGATTTATCAGGTGTACGTAGTCCTGCTAGCATGAGGGTGGCACAAGTAATGAAGAACATCCACCAGAGCTATTAGGAGCACAGCCCTGTGTTAATCTCATAAGCCACTGGACCAGATGTCACTCCTTGGATTATGTTTTCTTTTGCCAAGTCTTTATGCTAAAAATAATTAGGATGCAATCAGGTAGCTGAGGATGGCTGTACATGAATCTGTGCACATATGTATGTGAGAAAGCAGGATTGGGGGGGCAGTAAGTCTAGCAAAAACACAGACAGAACATCCCTGGAACTCTAGCAGCGGTTGGCAAGCCTGGTAATCTGGTCCTCAAGGCCTGCGATGCAGCGTTCAACAAATCTAGTTTTTTAAATTGCTCAGCATTTTATTATGACTATTTTTATGACTTCATTTTTTATTTTTTTAAGATTGTACCGTGTCCTTAAAGAACAGAACTGAACCGGAGTTCACATCCTCTCTCGACTTGGGGAGTACACGTTTAAGACTGGCTGTTGCTCAAATACACCCTTTGAAAAATGCAGATAAGTCATTTCAAGTACAAAGCAAGAGGTCAAATGGCAAGAATGTTATCTCTTAAGAACATGCATCTGCAACAATGCGTCCGGTCCCGCTTGACTTGAGTCTCTCAATGGGCAGCCATTTATAAGTGTTTATAGCTTGGACTACGACCACCCTCCCTCTGTTTTTGTTGGGTTAATTTTCACTGCCTACATCATATAAAAAGTTCAAATCGCAGGCCATAAAATTTATTGGAATTTTTTGAACTCTGTGACGCGTATAAATCTGTTATGGTCCATTGTTTAACAATGAGGCTGCTGGAATGCAAGCATTTATCATACCTGACAAAAACCATACTCTTTTAAAGGCACTGCCTCAGAGCACACCAAAGGGCTACTTTCCTGCTCTCCACAGGAAGAATGATGAAATGGTAATGGTCAGTGTTTTTGAGCTGGGCTATTTGTCTGTCAGAGATTAGATAATCAGCTTTTTTGGTGGGCAGGGGATCAAAAATGCTACATTTGACAGGAGGAGAAGGAAAGTAGAGGGGGAGAGAGAGGGCTTTATGTGTGCCGGGACTTTATGAGGCCTCAGTATTGGGTATGGGCTTCTATAACAGCCTGAAGATAACACCTCATAAAAGAGAAACGGCAAACTACCTGTCATTTAAATCACGCTGGCCTCGGTCTTCCAAAACCACAACAATCTTTGCTAATTTTTATAGAGACAGTATCACTTTGAACCCTGTGTAGCATATAATGGTAAATGGTATACCTTGAAACTTCTAAAAGATGGGCTCGATGAGCCTGGAGCTCCTTGATTGTGCAACAGATTCTCTTGCAGATTATGCAGCAGATACACAGTTTACGTAAACGATCTAAAGTACTGACATGAAACTAAAGACACGAGAAAGAAAAACACAGAGAGTGCAGTCACGTGTTTTGATTCGTCTCCTCTGGTTAATCCAGCAAACAGGCATTTAGGGAAAATCGGCCAGGGAGAAGGGCCACTGGTTAATGAATTGACCCTTGCTTGTCTAGACAAAGCATTATCCCCCGTGGCTCAGGAATATGGCCACTGTAGCGTGCCATCCAAAAGGAAGACACTGGGGAAGAGGACTGTGTTTGTCTTTGCCCACATCTCTTCTCTTCAGAATGCCAACTTAAACCTCAGTAATCATGGATTCAAAATTATTGATGTTAGACCCCTAGAAAAAATAGAACCCCCTCCCCAACACACCCGTCACTTGACTGCTCATTACAGAACCTCTGTGTAAGGTCATTTACCTGACACTGAGAAGTAATCTCACAAAAGATCAACACCCTAAAACTGAGAGGCACCTCATTTTCTCACGTTTAGCCCACTAATGTAGACTGAAAGGGGTTAGCTAAATATTTTCCCGCACCCCCACCACCATTCTTTCTGAGACTCCCCCTCGTAATGTATCTCTTGGCTTTGCTTGTGTGGTTTCATTAAGAGCTGACACTGAGTCAGGAAGTCTCATCACAACCAAGACATAGTGTAGTCCTGGGATGGGCAATATGGGAAAAATATCTCATCACGATACTAAAACACATTTTAATGATACGTATCACATTATCATGACATACAGACATAATGCACCTCTAGTAGTGCCACATTTGATAACTGCCATGAGTACAATGGCATCCTGACAAGCCCAGTGTGTTTGGTCAATTCTCTGATCGGGCGACCATCAGAGCGGCATCCTGCTACAACATCTTACAATGGCATCGGTTCTGCCGTATCCGTTTGAGCCAGAGCCCAATCATGTAAATACGGTAATAAACCCGTTGATAGACCCGGTACACCTTCGCAGGCTAGAGTGGAGCACAATGTTACACTATGTTAGAGTGGAGCACAACTGTAACAGAGAAAAGGGAATGGAACACTAAGCACGGTTGTAAGTCGCTCTGGATAAGAGCGTCTGCTAAATGCCTTAAATGTAAATGTAAATGTAAGGGCTGGAATTTCAGCTAGGCCTTTCAGGCAGATGGGTGAGAGTTTATCCCTTTGGGCTTGACCGTTTCAATAATAGGGTCCCTTTTAAAGGTCAATCACAATCAACGGGGCCACTCTAGTAAAGTAGGTTTGAAGGGTTTCTAATGTGCCCACTTGTATTCTGTACAGTTGTCAGCTAAACCAAAATCCTTATTTCCAAACTTCCTCTTAAATTCCTAGAACTTTTGCAATGTTATTTGGGGCAAACCCATTCTACAAACACTCATACACCTTAATTATCAGAACTTCTTTTACAGTTTCATTCTGTTGCGAGTAAAAGCTATCTTAACTCTGTAAATCTGCATCCCGTCTAGCTAAGCCAATGCCAAGGAAACAGTGGCACTTCACATCTATCGCACCGTGTGGCCTAGTTCTTCTGGGCGTACTCTTCTGAATGTACTTCATGATTTACGGTTTATCACTCCCTGTTCCCCTAATCCTCTGCCCGTCCAGTCTCACCTACCCAAGCTTTTATTTACTATTCTACCCACTGCGCTCTCCCACCGTTCTCTTTAAATCCAATGGTCTCTCCTCAACCTTCTACTCCCGAAGCCATCTTTTTTCATGCTTTCTTGCACATTCATCGCCTCTTCACCAAGCTGCCCTCCTCACCCTTTTGTTCTTTTCTCTCCACTCAACTCCTCCTCTCCTCTCTTCTGTATCACGGACCCCTCTCACCTCTACCACTCACCCCTCCCATCCTCTACCCCCTCCTTCTCTCCCCTCCCCTTTTTTTCATCAAATGAAACACTATAATTCCTGAGAGAGCGGAGGCAGGGAAGCTCTGGCTATTGTCTTTGCTCATAACAGTGTGTATCTCTCACTCACAGAGCTTACATGCAGGCTTCAGCATTTAGGAAAGCTTGGTGGGCTACGTATTGTAAATATGAGGGCAGACAGGGATTAAAGAAGCGAGCAGGAGGAACTGGGCAGTTTTGGCTGGACTGGCCTTTTTGCTGCCAAAGCATGCCCTGTTTGAGCTCTGCTCTGTGTCCCTTATTCTGCAGGTTAGAACTGAGCACTCAGGCTGGAACTGACCAATCATATTTCAAGACCACATCCCAGCATATTTTTAGATTAACCCTCCTAGGGCATATACGTCTCCTTATATTTAGTTTCCTTATTTATCACCCATAGCTCACAGAAAGTGTGGATTCTAAATTTTCGATCCATACCACCTTTGCGATCCTACGCAGAAAAGGAGCTATTTTAATCCAATTTGAATTTGATGAGAAAGATGGAAGTGACCCTAGATACATAATCATAATTGCAATTCATTATATAGTTAGATTTATATACCATAATAATGTTAGTGTTTATTTGGGTTCCACTGATATTAATGCATTCTGACTGACGTTAAGGGGCCAACAATCTGAAAACTGTAAATATCAAGCACTGTATTAGTTGTTTGCTATGGCGCAGTGGATAATCCCACTACCTGCGAGGGAGCTACCACCCCGTGTGGGAGACTGGGGTTTGATTCCTGGTCTGGGTAACTATGCTGGGCTACACCAATAAGAGTCCTTGGTCAAGACTTCTAACACTGCATTGGCCTATCTGTAATATGATTAACCTTGTAAGTTGCTCTGGATAAGAGCGTCAGCTAAATGGCACAAATGGAAAACATATTAGATTTTAATATCCTGATTAATCAATGTTTTAAGGGAAGATAACACCAAATATACCTTTATAATATATCTATAGTTCTATAGTGGTTGAGCTGTCCATTGCATTGTGTCATCACCAGAATATCTAATTGATGCAGCAAAAATACTGATGGAAGAAATTACAGTTACATGCAGTTGCCAGTATTTCAGTGGCCAATACCAGTAAAATCAACATCAACTGATATTATTAGTTTACTGGTACATCAGTAAGGCCCTAGTACTCATGTATTAGTCAAATGCATTAAAAAATGACAATAAAGGCAACTGCTTATCTCTCTCTCTCACGCACACATAAAACACACACACACAAATGCACTACTGTGACCCATAAACATGTTAAGACCTTCCTGTAATGACATGTGGCCAGTATCTGATCTTCCTGTAGCCGAATCAGAAGGAGGCGAGCAGGCCGAGCAGCTGTGGCTAGAGCAGCTAAAGCCATTGACATGTGTTCCAACGGCCCCCGAGAAAGAAAAACAAACAGTGCACTGTCACACAGAGCTGTGCCCTGAGCACGGCCTGTTACTGACTGCTTTATCAGGCCTGCATGTGTGTGCGAGGGGGAGGGGGCCGTGCATGTGCGTGTTTCTGTGTGTGCAACTGACTGTGAGAGCGCATGTGAGAGAAAGAGCACGTATGAAGGAAATATCCCGTCAGCGTTTGCAATAACAGTGCTTGGGAAGTTTACGCTGGATTTCTTATTAATGAAATCATGAGGGGCAGTAAAAACACAGCGCACAAAACACTAACGTCCTGCCAAAACTTTATATGAACTTTACAAGCTCAGCGTGACTAATGTAAGTATTTTCCATAACTCACAGGACTGTGCAGTTCACAACCAGCAAGCGGCTTCAATTTTCGCAGCCTGAGTGGCTGAGAAGTAGGATCAGCAAGCTGAGTGACCGGATCTTGGGTCCAGCACGAGGCTATGTGGGGACATGGAGCAGATAAACAGACATTTCTACTCTTATCAGGCCAGTGCACTGAAAGAGGCGCCTCTGTGAACTATTCCAACCATCCAATGGTTAGACTTCCACTGCTGAATCCTAGGCTTATTATTCAGTTATTCATTTTAAGACCTTTAATGCAGTAGCTGCTATGAATTACTTGATAACTAATTAAGTTTAATGTGTAATGAGACAGCACATATATTCATAGAGGCAATATGATACAAGTGTCTGCAACAAACGCACTGCTACATGAGCACAGCTCAAGAATGATGTAATCAGATTGGTGGGAATGTAGCGTTAGAGGAGTCTTATCTAATGGCACAGCAGTACTGTGGTCCTCTAGACTGGACAAAATTTCATATATGCAGAACAAACCACTCTGCCATACAGCTATGCTCAAAATCCACCCGCATGCACACATCTATTATATTCTTACATGCAACATCATGAGGGGCTTTTTTAATTTAGACAACATGCGTTATTGTTTTTGTAGGTATATATTAAAAAGTAAAATACAGTGTTGCTTCCCAAAGAAGAACAAATATCTCCAAAATGGTAACTTTACAGGAAACAGCACAACTATTCTTATAAAAAAATTGTAATGTAAGTTAACATAAAAGGATTTTATTCCAAGCAGTTTTGGAGCATTTCTATTGGTTCATTCATCATGAAACTACCACACAACATAAAGGACAGGTGGAGTGCTCAAAATAATGTAGAAGAATGTGTATAAATATATAAACGTGTATATTTATATTCATAATGAAATTTCCACATATATATATATATATATTTTTTTTTTTGTGGGGTGGGCCAGTGACAATATGCATTTCATTGTTTTTTGTGGGCCTACATAAAGAAAAGCTGTTCAGGCAAAGCAGACTGTTCTTATAACAGCCATGCACAATACAAATAATATTCCACTTATAAATATTTTTATTTTGCACTTTTTGGACGCTGCTTGTGTTATCTACATAATGAAGAGGATAGTTAGTAAGGATGCAATATGAGAAATGTGAGCTGTGCCGACACATGAAGATTTCTAAAATCCTAATAAAGTCAGACAAATCCACTTGGATTAGCATTGCAGTGAATTTTATTCCCCTATAGAAATGTCTATATGGCAACAAATGCAGTAATATAAATAAATCAAGATATTTTAGCACTTCAGACAAGCCTAGGCTAAGCATTCTGCTTCTTTGGAGTGCAATAAATACGTCATAATTATCAGTTTGAAATATCTGTCCGCTCTGAACATCAGACTAATACTGATATTTTCTTTAAGCTCTGATCTGCTGATACTGATATGATTCGGATATCATTGCGCTTCACGATTAGTTTGATTTCTGTATAATTAAACCGTAAAAAAGGAAGAAAATTCAAAGTCAGCAGGTTCAGCACACCCAGTTAAAGACACACTACTTTATTTAAATTGATCCCTTCCCTTATCGTCACTAGCAATATCCAGTAACTTCAGTGAATACCACATTTAATGTCCAGCTCTTATATGTAAGCTATATAATTACGAGATTGAGAGAGTGAGGCATGGGCCCAAAAACAGGCATTATGTTTAATGGGTCAATTTAAATGGCGAGTGCAGTGAAACCGGGTGAATATAATGCATTAGTGCTTCTATGTACAACTAGTTTTCAGAGTTAGTTGTTATCAGAGTTGTTTTATAGATAATTATCTAAAAGCTGTTTACATGGCTGGATGTGGTAGCTTTTATGTGTGTGTGAAAGTGTGTGTACGTGCACGCGTGTGTGTGTTTTGCAGGTTTTGCTGTGCAGGGTGGCACTTCAAAGAGCAGAATCTAAAGCGCCTGCCAGACTCTAACCACAGAGCCACTACGCCAGAGCCAAACCAGGCTAAGATGAAACAAGAGCAATGCACACACCTTGATATGTACAACCAGAACAAATGCAAAGTATACCTTGCAGCTCTGATGCTAATGGAACGACATGGTCAAACTCAGCATTACTACAGAAAACAAATACTTCTTGAAAAGCTTAAACATTCAGAAAAGAAGTAAACCAAGTCCGGGATGGAAAAACATCCATGAATTTAGAATTACACAGAGAACCACTGTGTGTTCCTCAAACAAAACGTCTAAAAGAACCATAAACAAGTCCATTTCCTCTGTGCTGTTAAGTTTATTCCAGCAGTCTTCAGATGAATTCTGAATATTTGCCGGCTCAGGCTGCGTTTCCTGAGAACCATAATCTTTTGCACAAAGTCTGTTCTGGAGAATATTCCGCCCAGATAAACAGACACAGACAGAGTCACCCTGACTCCTCCCTATATAGAGCTAATGAATAATGGTATACACAGCAACTTCCTTCAACATAACTTTGTAATTAGGCCCCAGTCAATATGAGCAGTTTGTGACCAATACCAATTTTAGGTGGCTAAACTATCAGATAATCAAGCATTTCTGCTGATATAACTCGATGTTTTCACATTTCTCAAACTCAAATAAATATGAGGAGCTCACAAAGTCCTATATAATATTAACACTGTAATTCGTTTTGACGGTTTCTATTATTTAGCCTTTATTTTTCTTCACTTTCATAAATTTCTTCATAAAAAGTTCAATCAAACAGAGGAGAACATTTCAACAGATTGCTTTTTTAGAATAAACAGACTTTACGAGACGTTCAGCAAAGGCATAAGTTTGAGAATGGATAAATTATAAATGTAGGCCAATTAAAAGCAAAGAAATCGACTGTGAAGGTCATGTCGACATCAGTCAAACCAGGGAAACCCTTCCATTTCTGCATGTTAAAGCAGCAGGTTTTCAGTAACCAGTAGGGGTGAGAATTACCATGGCACAATATTATCATAATACTTTAAAAGATCCTGTGATGTGTTGAGTACTGCAATAACATATTGCAATAACATGTTGCAACTGCAATCTTTACCCAAAACCTAACTATGTCACCATGTTTTATCTAACGGGATAGTTTTTCAGTCTGTTCATCTCATTTCAATCATTTTTACTGCAGCAAAATTGGCAAGAAGATTCATAACGTTCATAAGAAACATTTACACAATAAAATAGCAATACCCGGCTCCATATATCAACACGATATTGTTATGCAAAATACTGAAACACTATGCTGTACTGATTTTTCCCCCATCCCTCATAACTAGGAGGTCTGAGTCACAGGGGGTACCCACACTAAGACTAGACCTAACACTTAGGCTAACACTGGAGCTAAGATGGGTAATGTTAAAAACTGTGCTGTACCGCTACTTGTCGTTAGACCTGATATGAAACTGAGTGCAAGCATTACAGTAACTCAGTAACGAAGTTTAGCTTGGCTTTCAGCTTGTGAATTGTTTTAACTCTGAGCTGTGAGTTTTTTTTAGCATCAAAAATGAAAAAAAAAAAATGTCACCATATAATAAAGCCCTGTATTACATGTATAACAGCTTTTCATACTTCTAATAATTTGGATTAATCTACTGCCACGGCCACTCTCACTGCAGGTTTGTTCTGTGGAGTTGGGAAGAAACGTCTAGAGACAGTTGGCCATCATTATTTTACAGTCAACTGATATTCTGGTCTGATCCTAATCACCACCATGCTAAATCCACCACGCTTGTGTTTCCATACGCATGCGTATGTGATGATTTCACTCAGGTGGTCCCCACCGCAGTTTCAGCCACCCGTGATGCTTCAGAGAGCTCAACTGCCAGAAATCTGCAATCCCACAAGCCCCAAAAACCAAACTCTATCCCCATGTGGCGCGCACAGCAAGGGGAGCAGAATGTTAATAACACATTAATACTTAGGGAAAAACGGCAGAGAGTAATCTGATTTGTGAACAGGCTGACATTTTCTTAGGAAGCAAGAATGAAATTACAGGCCCAGACAGAACAAAGGAGCCCTGCACGCAAACATACACTCACACACACGCACGCAAAACAATGGCTTCAAAATAATGAAATCAGCGACTCCATCAGAGTCTGTCTGCGGGGATTAATTGGCTTGGCGAAAAGCTGATGAATGAGTTTGTGCATGGGTTGTAAATTTTTATTCCCTTTATAAAAGACAAATTGGATAACAAAAGACAGAGCGCTTTAAATGAGTTTTACATCTTTTTTTCTTTAATCATCGTCAAAGGGAAAAAGTAATTCTGAGGCTGTGGCCTTTAGGGACATAGGAGGGGGGAAAGCACCTAGTCTTCGGGAGCCTGTTATAAGCCTGCATTCCCTGTGTAATACTGAATTTTGGAGATTCAACTGGGTAACTCACTTTGGTGGTGCCCTATACTAACCACAGTGAACTGACTGGATTCAAACATGTCTTTTACTTCCACATCAAACACAATTGCTTCTTCAGTGCCATGAATTTATCACAACCAAGGTACAGCGAGTCTAAGCCTGCGTTCACATTACAAGTCTCACTGCTCAAATTCGATTTGTACTCAGATCCGTAGTGTGCAGCGCTGTGTCTGAAATATGCCAATAATGTGAGCAAACCTGCATCCAGTAATGACCCGCATGCGCACGTCCTAATCAGCAATGTCATGTGAAGGAACCACGTGCGTGATGAACAGTGAGCAAGCTACCCAGAACAGCAAGCCTCTGCGGCAAAGACACTAGCTCTGAACGGTTCTCAGGTGTTGATTATTAGTGAGACCAGGACAAAAAAGGGTCAGATCTGTTGCTTTTCCATCATTTACAGGCGCCGAATTCAGGTTCAGTGCTACTGCCACGTTACTACTAAACCGTGGCTCATGCAGAGTGAAAGAAAGACTGAATTTCAATCTGAGCGTTCTCATCAATATCGCATGGCAAGTAATCGGACACGTATCATATCCACATATTAAAGTATCTCAGGGCAGATTTTAAAAGGATTATTTGAATTTACATGTCTACACAGCTCTGAAAACATCAGACCTGGGTCACATTAGGCCAAAAGAAATTGATTTGTGTCACTTCTGGTGATGTAAATGTGGGTTAAAGGCCCTTATTCAAGAAGTACACATTGTTGATGTCTGTAACATGGACTGCACTGGAAGACAGCGTTCATGGGAAAGCTACAGTTTTCCTCAGAACAAGACTTAATACAGCAGTGTGAGAGTGAGAGGCTCCAACTGCAGAAGAGCTGGAATCTAATCTCAGTAGATCAACAAACAAATAGGGATTTTTATATTCATGCTCCAATTCATATGAACCACATGTTTACATGATGATGAAATATTGTTATCAAATTAATTAAAAGTAGTAAATATGTTCTGATGATGTTTATTTTGTCCACTAGTATGTCTATAAAAATGCACCACTATTAAAATATAAAAATGCTCTTTATAGTAAAAATTGAGTAAATAAAAGAAATGTGATCAACAGTATTAATCATGACATATTTTGTGTTCAATGAATTTTTCTGCATGAAATCCTAAAAATGTCATGTCTGTGACCAGCCGAGCTGCATACTTTCAAGCAATCACATCATCTACACAGCCAGGCAAACCGCAGAAGCTGCATTCACTAGCCCTGCATTTAAGAAACACACCCTTATTGACAGAATCCTTAATACCTGACACTTCAGCTGATGAAACATGTGGGCTCTGAGGACACACAGTCACTGCTCCTCTACTAATACCCTTTATCACGAGCCTGAGAATACACAACCGGAGCAAAGCCGCAGCTAGATTAGGCAGAAAATGAGAAACTGACAAATCTGTGTCAACATATTTTCAGAGAGCTTCACATTCATGAACCGAATTCATTTGAAAGGAAGACTGTGGTGTCTTCTCCCTTATTCTAATTTAGCACTTTGCATATGCCATGTGGGTGGCCTTGCGTTGTTACAGAGAGAGGAGAGAGAGAGAAGGAGGGAGAGGGATGAGAGAGTGAAGCTATTGCCTTGAGTATGCAGACCTGTGAACCAGTGTCATTTATTCTGTGCTTGAGCAAACATGTAAGGCCATGGTCTTCTTCAAGGCTTATGCAGGATCCAGCAGTCCAACGCAGTCTCACATTTACAACAGGCATTTCAGTCCCATATAACTCATCCACAAATGCTGACTGTTAAGAATCTACAGCTGCATGCTGCATTTTGAACACTCTTGGTCAAATGAAAAAAGGAAAAAATGTTTATTTGTTGATTTTCTAAGTATATTTTCTACGTATAAATCAACACAACTTCAACAGGGAACAAACTGCAATAAGGTACCTTCCAGCCAACTCTACTGCACAATTTTGATGCATTTGCTAGCTTTAACATATTGGAAAAAAATTGCCATAACTTTTCCATAGGTCACATTTTATATGTTATGTCTCAAAATGTATATGTTACATTCTGCAAATACACAGTAAATGTGCACTAGACCGTTCCCTGTGGAGAGCTGTTGACTTCTGTAGATTTATTTTTACTTAGGAGGTCTATCAAAAAATGAAATTTAACTGAAGCACTCACATTTTTGTATAAAACTGTATATGATGAAAAGAATACCTGATAACCAACAGACTAGATATATATAACAGATATTAAATGGTTAAATCATCATCCAAACCATCTAAAGTGGACCATCTGTTACCCAAATTTCTACAGTCAATTTATCTAAAAAATAAAGGTACCAAAAAGGCTGTGATGCTGCAGAAGAACATCTTTACAATTATAGTACTTTCCACAAATGATGGTATGATAAACAACAACAGGCATAGAGAAAGAATAGCAGTACAGACAAAAAACAGAGTGCACAAAGTGTGCAATGTAGATCAGCTTGCTGATTACATTTGAACTCTTTGCATCTATTTTTTATCTTTTAGTTCATTCCTTTTAAATAATATGATGTCACATTTATTATGAAAACATTTATTCATCCATTCATTCATCCTCTAAACCGCCTCTAAATCCTTCTGGGGATGCTGGAGCCTATCCCAGCACTCACTGGGCACAAGGCAGGAAACACCCTGGACAGGCCGCCAGCTCATTAGAGATATAGCATTTAAACAATTTAACAAAGCCAAACATTTATGAATAAGCTTATATTTCCCTCTTCTGTCACTTCATACTGATGCTCTGAAAACAATCAATACTGAGCTTTTACTGATCTGATTCACCCTCAACGTGGACCCACAGGGCGTCTAACAGCAAAGGCAGCATCACACTTCTTTTACATAGTGATAGAAAACACAACAGCACACACAAAGCTTTGATTCCACAAGCTGATTAGTTTTATAATTACCAACTGGGGTAATCCTCTAGGGTCAGATCTGACTGAGTTAAGGAGGACAGAGTCATAGTCTCTGAATGCATCATGGACAATGAATTAAGTAAGACAGGACTAAGCTAGATAGAATTGGAGTCAGCATAGCTTTTGTACCTCATACCTGACTACAGACGGGTAAAGAGTATGTGAGTGCAGCGGATAAAGTCATTTATGAGTATGTGGGCCCTGTCGTGGCAACAGTCCAGGTAGAGCTATTCGATCTGTGGGAGTTCTTGGTCTTTGTGATCTTTTGTCCAAACTCACAGTTCTCTGTGGCCTCTTTCTGTTTCAGACACAGGTGCCGCAGACATAGGCCTTGCGCTAAGACTCTTATGACTGGGCACTGGCAAAAGCTCACTAACATTTGTTTCGGATGCAACCCCCCATCCCTTAATACTTCTTAGAATCAAATGACCTTATTCTCCACCAACGCTAAACACTGTTGCCATCTCTGTTGTCCCTTTGTTGCTTTGGCCTATCCTGCTTACGTCAGTGTTACGAAATGAAAGCCACCTGCAATCTGTCACCATCTGCTCAGATGAAGTCTGATCTTGAAGTGTTACTGATATGGTCACTTTTAGTTTTATATTATTATTTCTAACTTATGGTTCATTGAACAGCACAGACTTTAAACATTCAGAATCTGAAAGTGCAAAGTTGAACGTTGAATGTTGGTGTAATTATGCCTCTCATGACAATGCAGTTTTAGCTAATGGTTATTTGCCTTTTTGCTAATGATGACAAAGTGGACAAATTGGCTGATTAGTTGATCTACTTCCTAGCAGTCAATACTTAGTAATTCTAACCAACGACTGATACAGCTTAGGTTCAAATAATCATACATTACACCCCAGACACAGTGGTCAAAAGAATATAAACACAGTGCACAAGTAATGCACTGAGAAGGAATCAACCGTCAGGAATGAAACTGGGTTGGTAGGTTTGACATCGTGAGACATGCGCATGCGTCACGCTCGGTGGCCCATGTGATGTAAGCAAGGATGGGCCTTATCACTGTGCCTGACTGACCAAACAGCCACGACTGCAGACATTCACCGAGCAGTGATGCCCTCCATGAGTCATCCTGTTAGTGCCAGCACCACTGGCAAGCGGCTGTACAACGCATGACTACATGCGTTATATGTGCCAGACTGTCTTATATATGTCCTATATAGGCCAGACTGCCAGTTAGTTGTGGTTGTGATGTCACAGAAAAGGAGCATTTGGTTGCTTCTGAATGCTTTGGTTGCATTTGGAAGCATTTGATTGCTTCTGAACTCCTCTATCAGCAGTTCCAGACTGTGTGTTATGAGGTTAAATTCCCTCAACTAAAAATGACCAATAAAGAAGACATAGATGAGGGGTTTAAATAAGAAAGTCACTTGCAATTTGAAAATTTACCTCAGCTTACCTCAGACTGCTACATAGCAGGCGAGGGAGGTGTAATTGCGTGTTTTGTGCTGCACGTACTTCACGTTATCTGCGTTTATTTGTGGCACTTTGGTATACCTGTTTTTGCAAGACCCATGACGTGTCTCAATAAATGTATTTTCGAAACCACGTGAAGCCATAACTTATAACTGCGGTCAGACAATTATGTACCAGTTGTGACAGGCTTAAATGTAATTCCTAATATTACTCACCTTGTACATGACCATAAAGATACATGCAAATAGCACCCCATATATTGTGTCAAGCAGCAAAGAAGCCAGTGTTAACTGTTACAGGGCTCATAAGGGTTAACCCAGATGACCTGCACTGTTAACTTCATGCTGGGAGTCTTCCTCCGAGCTGAACCTCACTGCATGAATAGGTCTTAACTTTAGGGAAGCTGAACAGCCCTTGCCCAGGATACTTGCTGTCACACTCAACATCTTTTCATACAGTCGTGATAGGCCACATCTAGACTGCTCACACACAAACACACACAGAGCCCAGCTGGAAGATTTGTCACCCAGCATCAGGCCGGTCCGAAGTGCTAAGAAACCAGTCAGATTTGATCCGTCATCCAGCGGGCCAATTACAGGCCACACAGCGCTCTATTTCCAAACATGTTTATTTTTGAATACTGCCTGAGACAATCATCGTAAGAGGATCAGCCCTGACACGGGCATGAGTCTGACACACAGACACGCACACAGTCAATATGCATGATAGTGATAAAAGTGTTGAGTCCACCCACTCTCCCGTCTGCTCTTCACACGAGGCAGTCTGGTTACCGCTCTTCGGAGCTTTCAGTGCGTGTGGTCAGTCAATGTAATCTGCCCTCGCTCTCAATGTGCTGTTTAAGCACCAAATAAAACTGAGGCCAGGCACACGGCCTTTACACAGCCAGCCATGCGTGATATTTCAGGCTGCGGCGCCAAACTGACCCTCACACTCACATCCACACATGCGTCCGTTTGTGTGTAAAGGCAAAGAGAGAGTTTCTATTTGTCTTTGTGTAGTATTCATTTAAAAAGTACTCTTTCACTAATCGCTCTCTCTTTCTTTTTGACTGTTTCTTTCTCTTTCTATCTCTCTACATCTGTCACACGCTCTTTATCTCTATCTCTCTCAATCCTACCCACCCCATCTCTTTCTCCATCTTTCAGTTTCTCTTTTTTCTCCATCTCTCTTTTTGTCTTTCTCTTGTTCTGTTTCTGTTTCTCACTCTCTCTATCTACTGCTTTAATATGTGTATAACTCTCTAACTAGCCTCTCTCCTCTCTTTCCTTCTGTCGCTCTTTCTATCTCTCCCCCTCTGTCTCTGCTTTCCTCTTCTCCTTTCTCTTTTTGCCTTTGTCTTCCAGTCTTTCAGTCTTTCTCTTGATCTGTCACTCCATTGCTCTCTCTCCACATCTCCCCCATTTTTGTTTCTGTTTCTCTCCTCCCCCTTTCCCCCTTCTCTCTGCTCTCTCTTTCAGACACTTTCTTTACTATTTCTCTTTTCCTCTCTTTCTCTCAGTCTATTTTCCCCCTTACGTCACTCCCTCTGCATTTCTATTTCCCTCCGTCTCTCACTCAGTCTATCCATCCTTCTTTCCCTTCCCCACTGTTCTCTATCTCTGTACTCTCTTTTTCTTCTTCTCTCTTCCTACTGTCTATAACCCCCACTCTCTTTTAGTCTCTACTTCTTTCAGTCTCTCTCTGCTTGTTTGTCTCTCTCCCTCTTTCTTTGTCTTTCTCTCTGCTGTCTGTCTGTGTAGTTCAATTCAACAGCGCTTTATTGCATTAATATAAGACACATACTGCAAAAGAAGAAACACAAATAAGAGAAATTTAGATTTTAATTAAAACTCTCTTTCACATTCTTTCTCTCTCTCTTTCTCTCTATCTCTTTCTCCTCTTTCTCTCTCTCACTCTTTCTATCTCTCTCTTTCTCCTCTTTCTCTCTCTCACACTCTTTCTCTCTTTCTTCTCTTTCTCTCACTCCTCTTTCATTCTCCACTGTTCTCTCTCTTTCTCCTTTCTCTCTCTCTCTCTTTCTCTGTCTTTTCTCTCTCTCTCTCTCTCTCTTAGTGAGCACTGAAGTCCCCACAGAGGTCTGAACTCTCTGGAGACAGCAGTAAGTCTCTGTCACACCCTCTTAACATGTCCATCACACTCGGTCCACTCTGAAGCCAGACAGAGGGCATACATGCATCATTTATGAGATCTGTCTTGTGTTTAAGCTTCTTCAAACAGTTCTGTGTATGAGGCTGTGAAAAAACGAAGCCTTAGACGGCCATGAGAGGATCGGTGCATTAAGACATCACTGTATCACATTAGACACAAGAAAAGTAAATCAGCCATAATTTTCAATCCATGCTCCACCCACACATGCCTTCTTTCAAGAACTTCAAGAACTTCCGCAAGGCTGGAGAAAAAACTCCTCACCAGGTTCAATTGGATACAAAGATGCTGGACATGCACATGCTGACCAAAGTATATCAGTAACGTTCTTCAGTTGTTATGAAAGAGGGCATTTATGGGAGGAGCTCACATAGGGCACTTAGCCAGACCTTCGTCATGCATGTTGATCTAACATGATAAAAAATACAGTGTTTGCGTGGCTGCAACACCGTCAGCATTTCACTTTCACACCGCTCTCTGTCTCTTATCAGCACACAGGAAGAAGAACGCAGGTGACAAGAGAACTCACACGTGCAGATTTCACACACATACACACGCACACACACTCACTCCAGATCCCATCCCTCTCTCTCCGCCGCTCACACTCCTCCGGTCTGGCAAGTAAAAACAACAAACCCTGAGACAGAAAAGGCCACGCTTTTGTAACAAAAGGTCAGCACATGCCCTTTCTTTAAGAGAGAGAGACCACAGAGATAGAGAGAGAGAGAGACCACAGAAAGAGAGTAGAGAGACCACAGAAAGAGAGCAGAGAAAAAGAAAGGAGGGAGAGAGCAAAATAACAAGGGAGAGAATGCAAGAGAGCCAGAGAGAGCAAGATAGAGACACATAGAGAGAGAAAGAAAGGAGGGATAGAGCGAGATAACAAGGGAGAGAATGAGAAAGATACAGAAAGAGTAAGATATAGACATGCAGAAACAGAAGGAAAGGAAGGACTGACAGACAAAAAAAGGGGGAAGATGGTAAGAGAGAGGACAAAAGCACAGAGAGACCCAGAGAGACAGAGAGAGAGGCAGAGAGTGAGAGAGAGTGAGAGAGACAGAAGAAAAAGAGACAGAGGGTGAGAGAGACAGAAGAGTGAGAGAGACAGAGAGAGAGGCAGAGAGTGAGAGAGAGAGAGAGAGAAGAGTGAGGGAGACAGAGGAAAAAGAGAGAGAGAGAGACAGAGGTAAAAGAGAGACAAGAATAGACAGAGACACAGTAAGAGAGGCAGAGAGCGAGAGAAAGAAAGAGAGAAAAACAGAAAAAGAGACAAAGAGAGAGAGAGAGAGAGAGAGAAAGGAGAGAGAAAGAGAGACATTTCTCTGTGCTTGAGTGAACCTACAGCTGCCATTACACATGAAGCCAGATGCAGAGAGAAACTGTGTGTGTATCATTGATCAATGCTGCAAAGGATCGCTCAGGTTCTCACTTTCCCACACACGCACACACACACACACACAGGCTACATATGGTTGCATATTTACACACAATAACTCTATCAATTATTAAGCTCTGGTCATACGCCCTGAACACTGCACGAAAGGAAAAAGTACCCCTACCCCTCCTTTTCCTCCCAGTCCTTTCTCTCCCTCTCTCTTTCTCTGACATGTCTGCTGAATGATGGGTCAGTTCAGTGTGCGGTCAGAGAGAAGAGTGCCAGAGGCATCGAAATGAAGAGCGCAAAGTCTCGCCCTACTTCATACACCAGCACAAACTAGCATATTTCCCCAGAAGCATCATCTGCTGCACCCTCCACTGCTCACACAACACATTCATTTATAGCAACAATGGCCTATAAATGGGATCAGACTGTTTTCTTGCTCTTTGGTATGTTTGTAGTGTACCACTTCAGAGCTGTCAAACTCAGGTGTGGGAGATTTTCAGGTTAGTCTGCTGCAGAGACTGAACAGAGACTGCACGCTGCACTGATGAAACATAGATAGTGGGGATCTTTGTGTGTTGTGGTCTGTGTATGTGAAACATTGCAATGAGCAATAGCAATATGCCTTGCCATTGGGAATCTCAAAGGCACAATAGTTACCAGTTTAATAGTTACCACCTAAGGCACATACAGAGGTGAACACTGGCACATGCCATCTGACCTTCAGAGTAGAAAGGTAACTAAATCCTTCAACTTTTATTCATTTGTAAATTTGCAGCTCTTGATATTAAACTGTGAGTTACTGTTGTGTTTAAGGCAAAAATGTTGTCTTCTATATCTTTGCTGTCCAATAAAAAACATATCTCCATTTTTTGTTGATTTTTACTTTTAAGCACAATTTTTATGTGAAAATTTCATGATGAATAGATCGACAGTAATGGCCCAAAACCGCTTGGAATGAAAGTCTGGTTCCATTGACTTACATTCAAATGAAATCAGATTTTTGCCCTCTCCTGTAAAGTTGCCATTTTGGAGATGCTTGTTTCTCTTTAGACAGCGACAGTGTTTTGCAAAGCACCCCAATTTGTTTATAAGGTACTTCTGAAACCAGCAGTGAGAAACATGAAAACAAACTAAACAAACCACAACAAAACATCATTAAACTTCAAAATGATCTTATTTCTCTTTTCGGTTTTACCCTTTCCTTTAGTGTGTATTGTAATGCTTGCAACGTTATAAAGCCCAAAGTACACGCCAGATATCAGAATTATATCAGTGTTAGCCTAAAAAAGAAATTCGCACAGGGCCAGTGTTCAGATTTGATCAACATTTCTAAAAGACATTTGATGACATATTTAATGCAGAACGTTTAGTCAATGCTGGGCTACTACACTCACTGAGCACTCACTCACTGGCCATTTCATCAGCTACACTGTAGTCCATCGGATTCTCTGCATACTATAACCCACCTTTACCCTGTTCTTCAGTGGTCACAGGACGCTGCCCACAGGATGCTGCCCACAGGACGCTGGTGGCTGGACATTTGTGGCCGATGGACAATTTCCTGTCAAGCAGTGACACTGTGGTGACCCTGTGGGGGTCCTAACCACTTACCAATAAAGACAAAGGGGGATAACAAAGTATGCAGAGAAACAGACGAACCAACAGTCTATAATCATGGAACTACACAGTGCAGCTATACTGTATGGTAAGTGCAGCTAATAAAATGGGACAGACACAATCACTATATAGGTGTATATCTGAAAATGACTAAATCAACTAATCAGGTACCCTCATCACAGAGCATCAGGATTGTCACAGGCTCATATTATACTAACATATAATACACTGTTCAGCCCTAGTGCGTGCATAAGAGAGACTCCATGCATGTCTATCTCTCTCTCTCTCTCTCTCTCTCTCTCTCTCTCCTCCTGGCACACAACAGAAATGGGGCAGACAGACCGTTCTGCTGTGCTCCACTCCACTCTTCTCCGCTCTGCTCTGTCCGTCTGGAGCTTTGAAGTCCTTTGGTTATCAGCCAAGCGTGTCACGCTACCTGCAACCATCTGTGAAGGGCCCACTCTCAGGCTGGGTGACCGAGAGGAAAAGAACCCCCCTCTCCCCAAACAGATACTGTTTGTGTGCAGAGAGCTTTACTTTCAGCACTGTCTACTTCACACACACACACACACACACACACACACGCACACACACACACACACACACACACACACAGAGGACTCGGCGTATCCATCACAGGACCCAGGGAGGAGGAAGCCTTGGCACCACTGAGAATAAGATAAATGTGAGGATTTGAAAGAAGTAAGCTTTGAGTCATTTATGCTGTTCTTATTTAATCTGGTGGTTCACGCTGCACTAATTAGTACAAAAGAAAATTTGGTTACAGGAACTCTGATGAGTCACGGCAAACATTTCCACAAACCAGGACCAAAATATTAGGATTACATTACATGAGTCAGGCTACATGCTTTACTGTATCTGAAAAAGTGGAGCTGGTGGATTGCGGCAACTTGTGATTCTAGAGTCCCCACAACTACAGAGTGAAGCCTTACATGAGCCCAGTAGCCCCGCCCCCAGTGCTTTAATATGCGTGTTATTTAAAACTGGGTTTCCGAGTTTAAGAAACCACTGAGAACAGTCTTGTTTCACAACCGACAACTGACTAGGGGTGGGTAACGTGATATCACAGTATCCCAATAAATTATGTCACATTACATTACAACACACTTTCATACGCACATCATGGATATACTTACAGAACACTGAACAACCAGTTAATCCTCTTTAACCCCTCAAAGCTTATTATTCAGTTATTAATTGCAAGGCTTATTATTCAGTAACTATGAATTATTCTTAGCTATCAATTACAAAATGTTAGATATGTGGTTATTAAAGAGAGTTGACTTGCAGAGGGGAACCACATATACAGCCCAGAGTGGAACTAAATTACAGCCCCCTGCTAATTTAATGTATTCACTTTTAAAACTTGGAAAACACTGCATGTTGTGATGTGTGGTCTATATGGCAATATGATTTGTGTCATAACACAGGGGTTACAGTTCAATATATTGTGATCTATTGTGATACTGTAAACAAGGTAATACACTGCCATTGTTTAAATCTAATTTTAGGAAAACTGTTACCTAGTCCGCTAGGTTTGCTAATGCTAACGTTAGCAGTGCATCCTTAAGCTTTACTTATTTATGTAGGAGTGGGGGAGTCTAAAGGCTGAAGATAGATTACAGCACTGTATAAATGTATGATGCATTAATACATATTTTGTGTTTACTGGGATATACTGGGATATTTAAGTCTATCCATATTTTTTTATAACACTAAATGTATCAAATGTAAACGGTAGTGATGCCACAGAATTGTGATGTTATATTTTTGCCATATTGCTCTGACAAATGACAATCAGTCTAAACAATCACATCTGTCAGTCAAGCTAATTTACAGGAACATACAAAAATTAAAAATATTAAATTATATAGGACATTATTGCCAGTTATCAGAATTTAAGCCTCTTAAAGTCATATCAGTCAGGCCCCTGCCCAAAACTGTTCTTTGAAGCAATGCTACAGCTAAGGTTTTGGTTCTCCAAAGAATCACTCTGTAATGTGTGAGTGTGGGGAACTTTTATAAACAATATAATGTAAGGGTTCCGTACTGGTACAGGTTTTTCCTAGCACTGTACACACAAGCCAAGAACCATTACTTTCAAGGGTGCAAGGGTCCACGTTTCACAGTCTATCTACACTATCAAATTCTCAATCTCTGCAGCTCGCTCTTGTCTTCTTTCCTGCTGATACACACACTCCCACACTTCATATATCCCCCACACTGCACTCCCACTCAGAAGGGTGTCTCCATCATAGTGTGAACAGTTATCCCATTGAGCAGGCAAAAGGAGATGTGTTTTAAAAGGCCGTCTTTTCCTTCCCCCTGGGGCTATAACTGAACTTTCAGGTTTAAGTACATCATTTTGTACAGTAATGGGTGAAACTGAGAGATATTTCAGTGCAGCACATGCGTGAGGTTAATCTGACATGTCGTGTCCTGATATTAAATTATTCCCCGATACAGCAACACGGCTGTTCTTACGGTGCCTGGCCATGCCAAATGGTCTAAGCCAGGGGGATATTGTGTAAAACAATAGGATTTAGGCCATGGACAATGTGCTCTCAACAAGCTGGCATGGTATGGGCAAAGAGGGGGAGGATGTGCTGAAAGAGCAACAAAAACACAGCGAGCCAGTACGGGCAGCGTTTCCATCCCGTGGTCTGCACGCACTCGCATACACGTGCACAAACAAGCCAACCCCAGGCTCAAAATCTGCACATCAAGCTGTCTAGCCACTTTAGCACTCATAAGCAGGCAGCTGATTGAGGAAGTGAGAAAGAGGGGACCCTATCTCAAAAACACGGCAACATGTAAAGGATGGTTCTTTATTATAAAGAATATTTTTTATATATAAATACAAACAAAATTTATGACCACCTTCCAAGGGTCAGTCATTCAGCTATCAAAGGTGCCATTTTTTAAGATCTTTAAAACATTCCACAATTACCTACAATTATCACCAGAAAGTGATACTGAAGTTAGCATGCTATCCAGCTAGCTCCAGCCCATTATGTATCGTAATACCACTTCATACATTAAGAGGCGATAGTGAGTCACTGTAGCATCTATTCTGGCATCAGTCTGACATGAAAGGATAAAGAAGTAGCACTGCTGCCCTAACTGCGTATTTTAACCTCTTGTCAATTGTGTTGAAGGTCTTGCTCCGGTTTAGATCATGTAAGAACAAGCAGCCAGTGAAAAGAACAGTATACACTGCCATCTGACCTCAGGAAGAGACCACATTCAGCAGCAAATAAAAGAAGTAATAACTAGAAGCAAAACAAGAGTTAACATTGGCATTACTTTCCACTGCTGGAGATGCTCTTGGCGTTAGGAATCTTGCCCAAGGACTCTTATTGGTGTAGCACAGCACAGTCACGCAGACTGGGAATCAAACTCCAGTCTACCATGTGGAGTGGTAGGTCAGTGGCAGGTAGAGGTGTTGCGCCACACCAACTACCACAAGACTGGTAGGGAGTATGAATTCAACAGGTTACATCATCTTACAAAGTCCTCCTTTAATGTTACTATCTTATTATCATGTATCTACATTTAACTATCCAGTAATTACTAAGGGTTCGCTTAGTTGCTTGATAAACTAATTTCAAATTTTCAATGCATATTGAGAGAGTAGCCTAGTTCAGACATAATGTCAGATTTTGTACAGGTTTTGTGTTTTTGGGATGTGGAACTTGCGTGAACATGAATGTGCCATGTAAGGTTTTATATCAGACAGTACAGGTTTATTGTATGTTGTTATGTTGTTTTACTGTTTCATAATGTCACTATGTGAATCAATGACTTTATCTTGTCTTTAATAAAACATATAATAAAAAGTGTATTACAGTGAACGGGATCACTGCAGAATCAAAACAAGTTAACATATAAAGTATTGAGCGCTGAGTCTGATCATGTCCTCAGAATCAAAACTCATACAGAAGTTATGCAGCTAAGGAACCAGTCGACGTGTCCTTAAGAGTCTGAGGGGTTAATCCAAGCATGTTTACAACAGGAGCTACAGATGTGGAAAAAGAACAGGGGCATTCCTCAGACCAAAGGCAACGTAAACCTCAGCGCATCTCAAAGCCTTGCATTTTACTACCATTAACAGCGGCCCCTTTGTACGAGGCAGGCACTGTGTGTTGCACCGTGCTGTTTACATTCCATCAGTCAGTGGCTGCTGATATGAGTCCTGGTGGCAGTAACTATAGGTGTGAAGGCAGAATGAATGGTGCCCTTCATGAAGGAGTAATTGCCATGCGATTATAGCCCAACAAATCCGGCTGCAGCAAAGCCCCCTTTCATTTCCCCCGGCTGGCGGAACAATGCGGCGGAGAGAGACCCCAGCGTGAACCCATCCTCTCATATCTGATCAAAGGGAACATGCCAGTTCGGACCCCCACCCTGGACAGAAAAAAGCACAACTGCTAGACCAGTAGGAATAAGCTAAAAGAAAAAAAGAGCCATTTGTGGTCATCTTAAAAGATCGCTTTCATGCTTGCTTTCCCTTTCCTCAACTTCTTTCGCTGCGTTCCACTCTGTGTTCTCAGCGCCACACTTACCAACTTCTACCTGGTCTGGTAGCTTAGCACACAAACTTATCAATACAAGACCACAGGATAGACCAAACCTTACCAACCCTTCTCCCGGACATCTACCACCCTGCAGAGATTAGCTACACTTAGAAGAACCACTTTATAGGTAAATACATATATGACGGTGAAGAACCTTTTCAATGTTTAAAAGACCTGCTGACAATCTAAAGGTTCTTTGTCAATTTATGGGTTCTTGATAGAACCTGTTTACATTATGTGGAGGCCATAAAAGATTCTTCAAATTTACAAAACGTTAACTCCAATTGAAAGGGAACCAAAAGTGGCTCTTCAAAGCCATCACACAAAGAATTTTGGCTATCTGTATAATAAAGACTGTATAATGTGTATAATTCATGTATAACTGTATATGTTACAACATTGTGATTGTACACGGCTCTAATAACTATGAATTCTCAGTTAGAACTTTTTCAGTGCCTGCTGCTTTTCAGTGCCAACTCCCTCTCAAATTAAGCCCCAAAAATCACACCCCCTCCATATAAGCAACTTAAGAGAAAAAGCCCAGTCATGGGTGCTTAAGTAGCATAAGCCCCTCACATCCCACTCTACATAGGAGCATCCAGATACCCAGTTCTGTTCACTAACAATAGTTTGTTTTTTTTGCTGTACTGAAATTGATACCAATAGATTAACTAACTATCATCCCCTTACTCCACCATAAGTGTATAGTTCAGGTATTTTAGAACTTGCTCATCAGTAACTACAATGGACGTTCCAGTATCTACAATGAGACTAATATCCAAGTTATGTAAGGATTGGCCCACATAGAGGATTTTAATCTGTTAATCCACCACACCTGGTCCAGCTAATTGTTATCTTCAGACATACCTGATAAGCTGGATGAGCTAAGATTTGGGTTGAAGGTTGGTATCCTGGAGGAGGATTTGTGAGCACTAGAATAGACAGCGCATATGCAGTGAGAGAAAAGTGCATAGAAGTGACTGTAGATGCTCTCAGTGTTGTGCATGGACACTTTATGGCCTTTATCCTAACTCCTTGCACACTTAACCCGCTACATGTTTTGCTTTATCCTATAGTCAAAATAAGGTAGGTTATGAAGAATGACAACAGGGAGTTAAAAATATTAGGGTTTAAAAGGTTAAAAAACCCGCAGCAAATAGACAGAAGAAAAGCTTAGGGCTGGCCAGCCTTTTGTCTTTCTGCATGACTGCAGAGCAATGCTGCACCAGGGGTTGTCTGACTGCCTGCAAAAAAAGTACACATGGTGGGATGTGCTAAGTATGACTCAAAGGTCGGTGTGGGCAAATATTTGTTGGTTAATCTGCAAATGCATTTGTTTTCTTCTAATCTGGTTTCTCTACAGTAATGCCTCCTTTAATACTAACAAGAGCAAGCACTCAGAGGTGGAGCTGTAACAGCACGACTTGCTGCAGTGCGCTTAATTAGAAATGTAGTACAAAACAATACAGCATCTACTATACCACTCATATTAATGCAAATGTATCTCATGGCCTGCGGGCCTTTCCCTGAGCAACATTCTGTAATGGAAGGCTGCAGTATTCAGAGGTACAGGCTAAAAGTCAACCCCCTCCGTACCCCACCCCAGCTTCTTGGTGTCTGTCAGTAGGACACAACCCCTCCCCATCTGCTCACCACAGCACCACCACATACATACACATACACACACACACACCTGTGAGCCATTTCCCCGCAAACATCTGAAGGCTCAGATATCCTTCAGTCTTCAAAGGGGAATAAAGTGAGTTGTGGACAGCCTAATCACACTCACTGTGGCCCTGGCTCCTTATTACTACAGCAAAATGCCTTGAAGGAGTTCTGGAAAGACCACTCACTGATGTTCATTAAGCTCCAGCGCTTAGAAAAAAACTGATGTAGACAGTCATGCTACATTAGATATGTAAGCAGATATAAAGGATTGCCTAGGCTGCAGAGGCAATGGTGTCTTCTATACTAGCACTTCCTCACAGTGAAGATGACTATAATACAAATTCATGGTAACGACCTCAAAACCCTGGGGATTTTCCTACAGTTCTCTAACAATAGGTAACTCAAGCGAAGGCCTTGGACGAGCCTCGAGTGTCAGTTGATGTCAGTTAGGTAGATTTTAGTCGAAAGGCCCAAAACAGCACAAGACAGCTGAGAGGGGGTTTCCATAGTCTATGACAAGAAAGATTACTGAAGAGCACAGGATTGAAGCCAAAAAACAAAGCCAATCTCAATTATTAGAACAGAACGACCCAGCCACCTGTCAGAATCCACACGCAGCCAAACAAGGCACTCCAAACCACACAGAATCTAAAGAATTTTGGATCATTAATACTGAAAAATAATCAGGCATAGAGTTTATTTGATTCAAATGCACAATTTCCACATGAATAAAGTACATGATATCAACACAGCCCTTGCCATAACGTAAATACTTTTATGTGGTCTTCTCAGGTTGATGCAATATACAGTATGTTATTTTGAGTGAAAATGATGTTCAAATCTAAAATCAAAATATATATATATATAGTTACATTTATATACGACTCACACAGCTTGTGTGATTTTCAGGCTTGCTCTGCACGGTGAAACATCTTGCAACTTTAATTGCTTGTAACCAACATGACACTAAACTGCACTACAGCTGCATAATGTAAGGCTTCCTGCAGCTAACAGGTGGTAACAGTTGCATAAGTTTCATAACAGTTTCATAACAGCCCATCAAAATACCAGTAATGCATTACATGACTAGGTTGAACGTCATATTTAAACAAGGTGTTCATTTGGCTCTAATCTAGCAGAGCTGTGCACAACTTGGATTGTATTTGAATTGCTTATGTGTAAATCTCAGGTTGCCCAAAACTCTGCTGCAGACAATTGACAACATGCAACTGGCTGTGTGAAAGTTTGTTTTGTGTAAAGCCAGTTTTTTAACACCACTGCAAAATGCTGCACCCACTATAAAGAGAACAGACCATAGTTTTGAACGCATTGTCTGTTTTTCTGCTCATTATATTTTAGAAGCTATGCAATCTCTATCAACATTTTCTACAGCCTAAGACAAGTGATTCTACTCCTCCTCCCAACAGGCATTCATCAACATGTCAGTATGGGTTATGAGGTCAGGCTCCCGGGCTACTATGGCCCCAGATTACTGGCCTGTCTGGCCTACAAGAGCCAGAACACTGAGTCCCCACCGCAAATCTCCACATACACAAACCTCCATACCGAAGAGAAATGGCAGAGCACTCAAACTACAGACCAACATGACAAACGTCTACATTCATGGTCTTTATTTTAAACAGCAGCTTTCTTAAAATGACAGAACTGAGGAGCAACTTTAAAACTAGGTTCATATGAGCAGATCCTCCTCTATACGAACAAACAGGAAGCATTACAAACTACTGGAAACTTAAAGACCTCTCACTCAGCTTTAAGATGCATGACAACCATTCAAATACAAATGTGAGACGTTCCCTTCAGTTTAGGTAGTACTTTTCCCTCCTTGTGGGGGCAACAAAGAAGATCAAAAGGCTAAATATAAGAGTTTTAGGGTTAAAGCCTATTTAGTGGTCTTTAGATGTCAGTAGGGGTCGCACAGACTAGTGGACTGCTCAGCCATGATGGTTTAAGTCTGATGTCGACTAGTCGCCGATTACAAGAATAAAACACTGACAACATAGACGCCTCAGAGAAAAACACAGATGAGAAGCTTGGTGATTTCGCTCTGTACCTCTGGTTTCTCAAAGAGTAGCAATGGCTCGTTGGACAGGGCACGTCACGCTCTACTGCCCTGTGGAGTTTGGCTTCGTTCTAACATTTCTCTGCTGCTTCAAATACCAGATACTGAACATTGTTATCTCTGGCTTCCCTAAGACCACAATAAAAGTCATGAGGCTTTGGAGAGGGAGCATAACACCCTATAATACTGAAAAGTTTGAGTCAGTTACTCTTATTTTCACCGTGTTGCAGTGCTCTAAATTTCTCTGGCTCTCTTAGGACCTATGCCACAGGCGAGCTTAGGCTGCCTAGGGTGCGCCTAAATCGGAATCAATTTGTGAGATTCCGGGATCTGTACTCCGGTTCCCTGTTTGCTAACAATTTGATCCAGGGCTCATTGCAAAGGGTACAGCCTGGTCTACAGACCTGTGAAGTTAAGCTTTGTCACAGATTTTAGAACTAGCTGCAGAGCATTCCCTGTTCTAGTGATTTCATTTATGCCGTCATCAGCGATTAGTCGACATTCATTTTGACTACGGCTGAAAGTCGATTTTATATCGAAATCGCAACTTAAAAGACGGCAATATTCATTTACATTTACATTTATGGCATTTAGCAGACGTTCTTATCCAGAGCAACTTACAAATCACAATACCTGCAAAATTAATTATAGGCCATTTTATCAGAACTGTGTCTTATATGTTTCAAGTTTCAGGTTTACTTGTCATTTGCACAACATGTCAGGACATTTATGCATTTAAATGCTTGGTGAGGCTCAGGTTAATACTCTACAGCAGGGCAGCATTAATATACACACTAACTAAACATACTAAATAAAGAGATATAAAAAGATATATTAAATAAATACAAAATACACAAAATATACACGAAATACAGCATATACAGAGACAGAAACGTTCTGTGTAAATATACATATATGTACATATGTTCTTATAAAGTGACTCATAGCAGTGATATGATATAACATTAGCCTGATATCACAGCTTGTTAACTGTCTGTAGATGAGTTACACCAATCAGAGGCGACCAAACAACTAGGCCTATATGCTGTGACATCACAACCACAGCTAATTGAAAGAGGGGATGCTCTTGTCTTACTGATCAAATAACAGGCCTGGACTTCAGCTCCCAGAAAATAACAGCAATTTAAATGCAGCTGCAGTACCGATCAGAGAAATCACAATTAGATATTCTTTCCAAATCGTTCAGCCCTAGATTTGAATTTCAACACACAAAAAAGTCTGAAGTCACGCAACCCCTACATTTAAATGGGTTTCACTGGTCAAACTGTAGGCTTACTGTAGCTCATATCCACATGTTCAAGCTCTCATGCCAAATTCTCTGGTGAATGTTGAAACAGAGTCAACAGACACTATAAAAATGAATGAGCATGAGGGAACAAACATTACCTCACCACCAGTTTAGCCTGTAATATCAACAGCAGTGTTATACTGTAATTCAGCATGCACCCCTTTTAAAGTACACCAGGGAAAACTTCTCACGAAAGCTAGGTTTGAATAAAAGATCATCTTAGATTTCTCATGAACATTACCTGGGATTAACTGTCCGCAACTTCAAACATTCACTTACAAGACGGTTACCCATATTATTAGAAACAGTGGAAAACAGAGTAAAATCCTGGGAGGAAAAAAGACTGTATACGCCTATTTAGAAGAAATACTACAGACAGACCCTGAAGCACAATTTACCTAAACTGAAACTGAAAGTGATCTGAACTGAAACACAAATAACTGATTCATACTTTCACAATAAGTGTTGCTATTAAAACGTTATTACAGGTCATCATCATAACAGAGCCATTATTCACATTATATGACTCCTATAACAGCTTGTACCTCTGTGCACGTCACTCACTGAGATCTCCTCATGTGTTCCCACAATAAAGAGGCATCATATACTGTCATTTCCTCTGATTACGTGTAAGTGTGGTGTCTAATTTGAGTTCTGGGTTTAGTTTACTTTCAGCTGACTTCACTGTTTGCGCAGTTCCTGCAGCCAAACTCTGCTCATAATTTCTTCAGCAAAATGAGCCCGGTGGGCTTTACTTATGACTACACTGCCTGCTCTCTTTCTCTCTCTCTGTCTCTCTCTCCCTCTATCTCTTCAAATGCCACTGCGGGCTCACTGGCTGATGATGATGAGTGTCAGAGGGTGACGGCCTGCGAGACCTTTATTGTCTTCAAATTCAAAGCAGCGACTTCTAATCAGTCTATCATTCTATTGCATCAGGCTTCAACGTCCAACGCGCCGGCACCCCACAGCGCAGATGTGCTTTAATTATACATCAGTGGCACGAAAAGGCGGATGGCACAATGCAGAGAGCTGCTTTCCCTCCACCTTAAAGGTCTGAATGTACACGTCTAGTGACAATAGGACATGCATGTCGTGCTGTACAGGTAAGAGATTATACAGAAGATGCAAGGCAAAGACCGACAACTGTGGTGGATCTCTCAGGCTGTTCTCTTTGTCGCCAGCAGGGGGGGCAACGGGAATCAATTAAGCTTCCCATCTTTAACTGACAACAGAAAATAAAATAAACACTTCCAGCAATTCCAGCACAGTGCGGGTCCATCACACCCAACTTCTATTCATGTCTACATTTCAGTCATCTTGGAGGATTTAGGGATTTGGGGTGTACAGTCAGGCTGGGTTAAGTGTCTGTGAACGCCAGGACACCGGGATCATCTCTCTGTTCACACGTATAACAGCCTGAGTAAAATATGACTGTTAAAACCAAGAGCTCACAGAAGTTTACACTCCCCTCGCTGCTAGTATCTGCCTCTGTCGATCATGGTGGCTTCTGTATCGGTCTGATATCATCCTACCTATTCAGTGAGACGCAGAAGAGCCTGTGCCTCAGCCCGCATGACCAGCCAACCCACTGGATCAATAACACGCATACGGAGCCACGGGACACATGCATTTCACTAATGTAGGTTAGATTACAGCCGTGAGCTGCTTAAACACTGTGTGCCATTTTGCTCTCGGATTAGTCACCCAGAGCCAAGCGCTGCAGCAGGACACGGACTGAGCAGGAGCCCGTCAACACTTCTGACCGAGGCAGAAATACCCAGAGGGTGGTATGTGTGAGGACTGAAGCCGAGATCGGTACGAGGCGAAGTCATTCCTGCGATGTTTATGGGCATAAAAGTGGGCGAATAAAGCTTATTCAGGCAAAACGGACCCCGTAGAGTGAGTGGGCTACTTGATTTATGGAGATCCACTTTTCGCACTCTCTCTCTCTCTCTCCCTGTGTGTGTGTGTGCCTAGTTTATCCCTGGTCCAATTTAAACAGTCTAGTTTACACGCAGCTGTCGTAGTATCTTTAAAACAACAACAATCAATAAACAAAAACAGCCATAACCGGGGAAAACATCGGAGCACTTACAGGCAGCGTCGGGATCAAGTCGCCATCAGAAATCTGCCAGATCTAACGGTCAGCTATCAACGGCATTCCCCCTCTAACCTGACTGATCTGTCATTTTATACACAGACAGAGCATCATGTTTGGAAGAGACCCCCCCCCCCCCCCCCAACCCCAATCCAGTTAGGTGAAACACCTAATTGTCCAAAATGATGGACATGTTTCCCCCAAGAACATCCCTCCAGTGAAAATGATCCTTACCTTCGTATACAGGGGCCATCGGTGCAAGGGTTCCTGTTATTCATTGCAAAATATGAAGAGATATTTCAGTTCAGAACTCAATAAAAATCTGCCATCTTGCGCCGCTGACAGAATCGCTGCTGTCTCCTGCATTACTAGCCCAGTTCATCGGGGAAAAAAGAACAGAAGAGAAGAGAGGGGGAAAAATCACATCCAGGACTGCAGTTCTTATAAAGGGTCCACGGAGCGGTTTCAAAAAGAAGCGAATTCTGCAACTTCAGCTACCGAATTGTGGAGCAGTTTGTTTGGCTCAGAGGCAGAGCCGAACAGCAGGTTGGGCTTCAGCCCGCGGTGTGCATGTCTGTGTGTGGAGTGGCTGCAAAAGTTGCAATGGTGAAAGAGCAGAGCGAGTTTAGCCTAGCCTGCGTGTTAATCGAACGACTATCTCATCGATCACAGACGAACGCACCCCTCCAAAAAAATAATAAACAAACAAACAAAACGGTATTTACACATGTTGCATATTGACCCTAAAACCAACCAACGAATCACATCAAATATGTATGTATGTTTATATGTTTTTTTAAATACACATCTATATAATTACAAATGAATTACACATTAATTATATTAAATTACACAATTTACACTACATTAAACATTATGGTACGTCGTTATAGTCACTTGTTGTAGTTAATTGCAGTTAAATTGTATGTCTACATAATAAGTCTTTTAATACATATATAAACTGCATGTTTGAAATGTTTGCACATTAAATTAAACAGCAAACGATTAGCAGTCAAAAATGTAATTAAAGTGAAACAGGAGATAAATATTTAGTTATAATTCATTGTCAGCTAAGAAGACCATCTTTTGAACATCGGTGCATATTTTGCAGATGCGCTTTACTAACCCATAGGCTCGGTGGTTGGATCATGCTAGATTCAGCTACTCATGTCTGGTTCAGCTCCTCCAATGACGCCACTGGATTTTCACAGAGTGAGGTGGGACGGAATCGGATTACGAGGCCCATACAGATGGGAATAATCTGTCATCTGCCACCAACCGCCACAAAAAAGGCGCAATCTATTTAATTCCATGTTTATATAGAGAGAAATGTTTAGATACCGTGCAACGATGTGTTTTCGACTTTTGAGAAACAACACATAATCCAAGCACGCACAAAATGACATCCCCCATGACAAAGTGTAGAGTTTTAACATTTACAACAACAAATCCTGGGCATTTCCTAACAAACATGTGGTAAAATTACTATAGTATGTATTATTATTCTTTATATTCCTTCATATTGTCATATGAATTTAAATTGGAACAGCAGAAACAAATTATGCCTGTCGAAGTCTATGTTAAACATAAACCTAGACCGAATAACCAGCAGGAATTCGGATGAACTACAAGTACCAGTGCGCAACGCGCTAAAAATGTAGTTCTTTTTTTAACCCATACAAACTACATTACCCAGCAACGCTTCTCTGTCAACAAACAGCACCGTGGGCTAGCAAGGAAAAAGGTAAGCAAGTTTTTACTCATTTTACCATTCTTATTTATCTAGAGGAGGGCTCACAGTCACACTCCATCTGCTTTCTTTAACTGTGCTGAAGGAAACGTAATAAGTCTACAAAAATATGTATCCCGTTTGTCCCGTTACAGGAACTGCGGCATGGTGCTCGGTGTAGTGTTGTTGTGTAGTATTATTGGTCGCCCGCACAGGTTTAAAGTGGTTTCGGTGCAAAAGCTAAAACATATCTACATAATGACCTTAAAGACCACAAACAGGTGCTGAGAAACCTCTAAGATATCTTCACACGTTACTGAGGTATACAGAAGAAGCTCGGACTGCTTTGTGCCGCGGTTCAGTCAACTTAACCTCTTAATGTGATGACCGTGTCGACTGGACTAGACTGGATCCGTCTGTCTGGCACCTTTATGAGCCACTGTTCAAATTAAAGCCGAGTCAAAGTTTATTTATATAGCAGAGTAGAAGGGCAAGCCAAAGGGGGCAGTCGGCCTGAGAGCAAGAGGAAGGAACCTCGAGGGGAACCAACCGGATAGCAAAACAACAACAAGATCAATATGAACTGAAGATTAAGATTTACAGTTAACATAGAATATTAAATATAGAGGAATAAAAAAAATCTACCTGTGATTGGACACAAGTGTTCATATTATCCTGTAATAACTGCTGATTGTTAGAGGCCTGTTAGAATAACAGTGACACATACACAGATCAGCCATAGCCTAACATTCAGACCACCTCCCTGTATCTGCACTCATTGTCCATTTTATGAGCTCTGCTTACCATATATGAGCACTTTGTAGTTCTACAATTACAGACTGTAGTCCATCTGTTTCTCTACATATTTTATTAGACCCCTGTTTTACCCTGTTCCCCTAGAGTACCACTACAGAGCAGGTATTATTTGGGTGGTCTATATATCTGTGTATATCTATGAGAATCAGGTGTCAGTTATTACTGGTTAATCTAAATACTTCTGTCCAGTCACAGGCTGATTAACCAGTAATACCCAGTGACTGTTACAGGCCTAGTATCGATGAAGACATTGTATTCATACGTTCTTTGCAGTATTGTCAGGATGTGTGAACTGTAATGAGTTATAATACTGGACAAATCAGCATAGTATAACAACAAATGCAGTTTACTTCCTGACACCTAAACTGCAGTGGTGTGAAAAAGGGTTTCAGTAAACTAGATTCTACATAGTTCCTTTGTGAAACTGTACCTGCGAATCTCACTAGGACTAAACTCACATTCTGCCTTATAGAAGAATTTGATTTACTGTTCCAAGCTGTCTACTGCATTCAAAATGCATGGGCTTTCAAACTTCTGGATTTTGAAGGTTAAGCTGATTGTCACACTATACAAGACGAATTAACTCCACAGTGCATTACAGTGATTCACTGAAATTCAATCAGAACATCTGCCACAAGTGTCTGTTGCAATACGTCCACAGTGGTTTGCGTTAGTGTGTTTATGTAATACTTTATATCGCTCTCCCTGCAGCCTCAGTACAGACTTTGGGAAGATCATGCAACTAACTATTGATTAGAGAACCAGTCTGGAGGAACATTTCTCTCAGCAGCTGGAAACACCTTGCTGGAATTCCAGCCCTTTTCTTTTATTATACCAGATACAGATAATATTCCTTATGCTGATGTTTGCTCTGGTCTGTTGATGCTTATTTACTCCCTGTCCCTTCTGCCAAATTACCATCATGTGTATGGTGGAATAGCTTTTAGTGTTGTAGGTCCAAGGTTATGGAACTCTGTCCCCCTGTATTGCCGTATGTACCCGTCACTACTAGTCTTCTCTTAAAAGCCCTTTAAAACCTAATTTTTTTAAGATTGCTTATCCAGATGTGTAGTTTTAATGTTGTATTTTGTTTATTCTTTTCATTTTTAATGTCCTCCTAGGGTTGCTTCATTGCTTTATGCTGCTTTCCTATAATTATATGTCCTGTAAGGTATATAATGCTACTGTTTTATGTTGTCTTTGTTTGATTTGTAAAGTGCCTTTTAGTGTCCTGAAAGGTGTATATTAAATGAATTGTATTATTATTTTTATTATTATAATTATTGTTGTTTTTTTGTTTTGATTTCAACAGCATCTCTTCTTAGAAACATTATGAGCACTGTGAATTGCAAGCAGAGAGTGTTTAGATTAGATCTAGTCTTCTCTTGCTTTGTAAGAGGCAATTCTCTTTAAATTTTACAGATAATTTAGATTTAGATACTCAATCGGATAATTAGATGAGCTGTTGAGTAGAAGCACAACACCTTGAGAAGTTTGACGGGTCAAATATTTTTTTTATATTCTGTGATTGTTTCCATCTGACTTCACCAGGAAGGTGTGGACACAAATAGATTAAGAACAATTTAATAATTAAATGTTTGAACAGGATATTTCCCCGATGTTTCCTGATGTTCTTTTATATAGATGGTGTAAAGTTTGACATGGTGTTAGAAAAAAAAAAGAAAGGTCATTGAAATCTATTGAAATGTAAAAATATGTCACAGAATTTCCCCTCATTTTTTCTAGCAGTCTCTTATTGGACTAGGCATCTGGGTGCGTTCTGTCAGGTTTTTGTGTAGACATTTACATTTATGGCATTTAGCTGAAGCTCTTATCCAAAGCGACTTACAGTTTATTGCATGTAGGTCAATATAGTGTTAGGAGTCTTGCCCAAGGCCTTTTCACAACATAGTCACCCAGACTGGGAATCAAACCCCAGTCTTCCACATGGGGTGGTAGCCCCCGGGTAGTGGTTTTATGTTTGGTGCCGCACCAACCACTGTAGATAGTTTAAAGCTTAAGTTTATTGCTCAGGTGTTCTGCCAAAGACATGCTGCTATGCAGTATAAAAGCAGCATGTGCTGTATATGATTAGAGCTTTTTAGAATGACTAAAACCTGAAAATATGTGTAATGTTACATAGTATGTGTAATTCTGTTCTTTACAGAATCTCTATGAGTTTCAAAGGTTTTAAAAAATCAAACAAAAGTAAAATGTGTTATCTTCGTACAAACTTTTACATGCAACTGTATAAACATCTTTTCCACTTCCTCAATCTCATGACTATATTCCTTACATAGTAGTTTTATTAATTACTAAATAATGAATTGTAATTAGTTTTGAAAATAATGACTTAATTATAAGTCTAGAGCTTTAAGTATTAATATACATGAATTTATGTTTCAGACTTGTTTGCCTTAGATCCAAGATTATGAGCCACAACTAAAGGTGTCCTCTGCTTTCCACTAAATCACTGAACACTTCCCACTTTACTCAATAAGCGATGATTTATGTAGCTATTCCAAATGTGTACCAGTATGGTGCTGTAGTTCTCCAGGGCAAAGTATCATCAGAACGATGTCTCTTTAAAATGTGGCTACTAGTGCTAAACGTAGTGTACTGTCAAATATTTGTGAAGTATTAAAAATGAATTGCATAAATAAGTTTAAATGCTTTAGCAAATTTACACTGTTCTTTACCCTGTTTCTGTGTCACAGTCCTTTTATTGATGTCAGCACTCTGTTTGTCTTCTGCTCGTGACTGTGTTAAAAAGACCCTTTGTGGTTTGGATGATGTTGTGCCCTAACTGGTATATTCTTCTGGTTAACCATTCGCAGTTTTAAATGAACATTGAATGAGTGAGTGTAGGACACAGTTGAAGCTCAACCATTGATAAAGATTAGTTAGGACAGCCGTGAACAACAAACACATTAAGAACCCTGTTGTTTATGCTGTTTGTTCATAGATGTCCATGTGGGCCCTAAGCTGTTTTCATTGGAGTAATTTCGTACTGATGATAAAGTTAAATGGTAAATAGTTGTAGTATGATACACATACGCCACTTTTGTCTCTATCTGGAAGGTGCAAAGTGTAGAGCTGTATGGATGTGGCCACAGGAATGCTGAAGATGTTTGGAGTTGAGGCCAGTGGATTCTCTGTCTCCCTGGGACTTTTCCTACTCTTCCTTGCACTTCTGTACTGGTGAGTAGAGTGTTTACTGTTGCTTGTATCTTGAACCTTAGAATAATAATCCTAATAACCATAGATTAACAGTGAGAAGCATGACTGAAATGGCCCTCTGACACATAGGCCATGATTACACTAGGTATGCACTATATTTGGATTGGATATCAGTCCCAGTATTAACATAATTAGCTGGATTATTGGTTATCAGATAATTAGGCTGATCCATGGGGCCGATTCATTTGCTTTAATTCGTTTGTGATGCGAGCTACACCATACGGCAGCAGTATGTGTGCAACATGCTGGTAGACTTGACCTACAAACAGGAACAACAACATGAAGCAAGCCGAAGAGTCAGCTGTATGGAGGTATTTTGTTTTGCAAACTTAGTAAAGTAATGTATATGGTTTACTAATTTAACAATGGCATCAGATATCGACCGAAGTTTATGTATCTGTATTGGAACTGCAGAAGTTGGATCGGTGCATCCCTAGTTTACACTTGATTTAACTTGATTAACATTGTGAGTGTAGATTTTTTATTGTCAGCTCATACTTTCCATATATGTGTTATTTTGCTCCATATATATTGGTGCTGTATGGCATCTGTCATTTTGTTGCATCATAAGAAAAAACTTGTGGCAAAGACTGAACTGATGAAAGCGAAATGCACAAAGTTGGCATTTTCAGCTCCAACCAAAAGTGGGAACGTGCTTTTAACTAACTAGCTTAAGTGATTAGTTTGTGGAAAACAGAATGTGGAAAAGACAAACATGTCAGGCTTGTTGAGTACAAAGTAGTAAAATGAATGACTTGGTGAGTTAACAATTCAATAACTAAATGTTAAGCCTCCAGACTAACATCAATCAATTGTCCTGAAAAAAAAGCAGTTTTAGAATGCTATTGAAATGATGAAGTTACATACACTTTTACTCAAACACTTAAAATAACACTTAAACACAAAATCTGTAAAATATTATTCATAAAATCACAAACATGCCAGTCGTTCATGCCAGCCATTAACATAGTAATGAATAGTAATGCATAATGATGCATAGTAATGCTTTAGTGAGTGATATCTCACATCCCAATTGCCAATTTAGAATCATATCAAATGGGATACAGATACATGATTAAATGTAAGTAATATTTAAAAAAGTATAAAATGTATTAATATTATGCTGACAAATGTATTTGGATGACAAGGTTTATTGTGCATTCCTCCATACTATGGTCAAATGACAGCTTTTGACCAATAAGCTGTCATTCTGTCTTAAATTTCAACCTAAAATGACCAATTTTAGCGTTGGTAATAAATCTGGATGCTCATTTTTCTTTGGCCAAAAGAACACATCCGTATTTTGTCCATATTCGTTATTTCCATAAATGATCTGAAAGATTCATCTGACCACAATACATATTTCCACTGTGCATCAGCCTCAATCTCAGATGAGCTCAAGCCCAGAGAAGTTGGCACTGTTTCTGGATGTTGTTGAGATATGGCTTCCACAGTGGTACTGTCTTAACTTGCATATTGCTGCTATCCAAAGCAAAACGAGTATCTCCAGAATCACAGCTTCATAGGAGAAGGCAAAAACGCTCTTTCCTTTAATGTGAGTTGAAGTAGAGATCTTATTCCAACCAATTTTGGAGCATTTTATTTGGTCATTTCTTCATGAAATGTTCACACGGTATAGAGAACATCTGCTCAAATTGTACACTGTGCTATACCTCCACTATCTGCTACCTGTTGCCAGAGACCCACTTGCTGCAAAGTGCTCTTTCACGGGGGTGCAGTAGCCCTTAGAATTTGGATGAAACACATACTTCTAATAGTACTTCACTATGAGAGCTTCTAAAGTCACAAAAGGGCTAATTTGTTTATCATTCATTTTAATTTACAATTTGTTTTTTTAACTGGCATCACTATTCAAATATTCATAGATTCGGACTCGGATTCTGAATCCCTTGTGGTGAGAAATATGTGTGCCAAACAGCTGAATACAAATGCAGACTCATAAAAAATAACTTGATTAAAGAGGCAGAAACAATGTTGAAAGTTGTGGGTGGAGCTCATGTGATGTTAAGCCATGAATGCTGGCTGTGTTTTACATTTGCACACACACAGATCTGAGCACAATACCTGCTCGACTACCTCGGGATCAGGGCAGGGAGATGTAAACACATTCCGAACATAGATGCACTTACATTTGTCATTTGAATGCGTGCAACATCCAGATACAGGACACATGTTAATGCTAAGTGTAAACAGTGTCACAGAGGCTTAGTTACTGTCTGCTAGGGTTGTAGTCATTTGAAACCTGAGTTGTTTTCATTGACTTGGCGAAGGGAAATGATTGCAGCTTTCATATTTGCAGGAGTGACAAGCAGTGCTGTGAGGTCTGCCAGTGATTCATTGATTTTACACTGAGAATATGCGGTGCACTCACGGTCAGCAGGATTTTTAAAGTTGCAGAGATGGTCGGTATGCTGGCAGTAGCAAATTACTTCAGTTAAACATAGGCCTGTGTAATTAGTCATACATTTCTCCTTGCCATAATTTCAGGCTCTGCAATCACCTGTAATACACCCTGTAATAAACCAGCAGTATGCATCCAGTCAATGAGTTCTCTAGAACAGTGGTTCTCAATCCTGGTCTTGGCAGAAATGGAATTTATTGGGTGTGTTCTCTTGGGAGGTGACTGACCCAAACCCTAAACCCTTGTTAAAATAATACTGTTTTTTAAAGGTTTTTTGTGTATTTTCAAGTGAAGTGAAAGATTGTCATGAGTTTAATTTTTAAATTAAACTTTATTCAAAAGATTCTATACCACATTTTCATGTCACTACTAAAACTGGAAGGTTGTGTTTTTGGGATGCTCTACTACTGTACATCTTTCTCTCATACTGATTGTGCTCAAAGGTAGTAGGTAGTATTCAGTATGTGACCAACATGAATGTCCCCCATAAGATCATAGATACGCAGATGACATACTGTTCCAGGCAAATATTCCAGTATGCTGTATATGTAGAGCTATCTTCACAATGTACTGCATTCCAAAATGCAACATAGCCATTTTGGGAGGACATAGGCTTTGACATAACACACCTGTTTTGCTCCAAACAGTTAAATACCCCAGGATTCAGTTCTTTTATGGATACATAAATAACATTCCAAAAGCTATTCTGCAGTCCAGGTGCGCTGCGTTCCTAGATCGCTATATTGTTGAAGGCTTTTCCAATTAGAAGGGTCCTTCAAATGCAGCCCAGAATGCAGTCCTTCTTTGAGGAGTCTCCTTCATGGTCTTCTGTCACCAATGATCATTTGCGCATGCGTCTGATCTAAGGGAAAACTTAAGAGAAATGCAGGTGGATGAAACCAACTGCTACACAGTTTGTTTAAAAGGACATTAAAGTGTACAGTAGTAAATACAGTATCCTATTTCTTTAGTTGTAGGTGTATATTGAATACAGGGTAAGAAATGCACCTGCTGTCAGTGAACCGAGCAGTTTTTTGTTTGCAGGAAAACATTTAATTCTAAACATCCTTGCATCACTAACACCATGACTTGCTTGCAAAGTAGCTTGTTTACATCAACAGCATTTTCTCTAATGTATTTCTCCTTTCTTATGAAGAGACAAAGCGGCCACTTGTTTTTACTACCATGGGGCCCACCTTTCTCAGCTGCAGCCTTGCATTTGGAACGCAGCTACAGTGTCAGTGAGAGTAATCACAGTCATATTTATTCAGTCATAGATGAGGAACAACCTGTTATTTAATAGCTCAGCCAATTAGGAGGGAAAAGTGCTTGCTTTCTCTCCCTCTCTCCCTCTCATATAATTAAGAACCATGAACTCTTTTACTCCTGCCCATGTTAAAGTGATCCAGTTTCTTTCTTTTTTTGTGACTTTTTTGTTACCTTCTGGATTTTTAATGGCTAGTTCAGTGCTCATTTCAGTGCTGGTGATCATGGAAGCAGTGTTAACTTTGTGTGCTGCTTTTTAGTTTGCATAACACCATTTCAAGCCTTTTAAATATTTAACAACGTGGAAAAAGAACATCTTAAGACTTCCTAAATGTAAGACAACTGCGATTACCATCAGTGAGGTCTTTCAGTATAAAGTATGTATACAGCAAAGCCTAAAAGCACATATATTTATCTTTCACATGGAAAAATAATTTCAAAAATAACACAGCATAGAGGATTACCAAGTAATAATTCAAATGATACGTTGAAGAGATCACTGTTAGACCAGTTCCAGCTTCTTGGAGTTACAGCATGGCTTATTCTTCTCGCAGTACATATTATGACACTTCAGCTCGCTCTTACAGCTTTTAGCAGTCCTGCATATGCTCGGCTGTTGGGAACAAGTAAATTCCTGTCGGCTGGCAAAGGCACAGCTACCATTCACATTGGACTGAAGGAGGTTGGTTATGTAAGGGCCTCTTACGCTGTCATCTTGCAAATGAAGATTTATATCGGAAGATGAAACCCTCTCGCATGAAGGCAACCATGACACAGAGGTTAAAAAAGACAAGATTTAGGGGAGAGGCAGTGTCGATGGGCTTTTTTGGCATGCCTCCAGGGCAGAAATAAGCCACATTAGAGGATTAGTCTCTGGGTTTCAAACTTCACTGCACTGTAAAATATAAGCCTGGTGTCCTTGAAACCATGCTTGTCAAACATGTTTCATGCTGCGCGCTTATAAACTACAAACCACACGGGCCGTTATGGTTGAAAACTTTCTGACTGACAGGAGAGTAGGGGTGCCACCACAGACCACTGAAATTGTGCATCATTCTGTCTTCAGGGGTCATGCCCATATTAGGGACTGTGGTAATAGATTTTTTTTGAATGTCGCAGCTACTGTGCCAGTTCCAATCAAGATATGTTTTGTCCTACATATGTCTTGCTTTAGAATGTCAGTGGATCTTCTGAATTATGTGGCTTTTAGCTGTCGAAATACAAATAACACTCAAGCATAGTTACAGAGAAGTATAGCTACAGTAAAGCGTAAAGCTGCACTATGTAGGACTATTTTTGCGAAACTGTAAAGAAGTAGCTTCACCAATTAACTCCTTAAAACCTGATACAACCATTTAAAAGTCATAAGTATCATGGTGGAGTTTTTCTAACCACCTCATTGGTCATATGCACGGACTCAAAAAGAAGCAGCCCAATAGATGATGCAAAATCAGCATTATATGGATGAAGATATGAGAAAGAGAAGTGTAGGTATGTAGAGAATTCACTTGCACACACCATACACATACCCATTGCCAAGTTTTGACTTGTTTCTCATTAAATACACAGCTTCCTTGATGTGTATCCATATGTATCTTTGGTATCTAAATAAATATGTGATAAATAATATATTCTAGAAGGAAGTGTCGGATTACAATGCTATTCGGAAGGATAGCAGGGCTACAGCAATTCTTAACTTGCTATATATGGTTCATATATTTTATGCGACTGATCAGCTCTCAGGATCCGCCAAGTTGTAGAAATATCCGGTTGATCACATACATATGATACAGATACAATCAGTCACTCTTCACACAGTCACAGGTGTTGAACTAAAATATACAAGGTTAAAACAAAAACTAGGCAAGTAACATTAGCTGAAATTACAGCATCTGTATATTTATCTAAGGACATATACACTCATCATCAAAAGAATAGATGCACCCATAAGGAAGTGTTGCATTACAGTGCTATTGGGAAGGAAGATAAAGGTTACCAGGAACAATAAATGATGATACATTTAGACTGAAATGGGCAATATTTATTGAGCTACACATACAGAAGCAGTTTCTCGCAGTATGGCATACAAATCCATCCCATGCAGCTTGAATATTCTCACACAGTTCCTGCAGATTTTGTGGTAGGGGTGGAGGTGCAGTGACGCCAGGCCTTGTGAACGTGTGACATGTGACTACAAACCGTTCATCTTAGTGCTGACCACGGCGCCTCCACACTCGGATTTGTTTCCACCAAGACAAAAGTGTGACTTATCACTGAAGATGATCTGCTGCCATTCTGAGTCATTCCATGACAGTCTGCCACGACACCATTGCGGTCCTTGGTGACGTTGACATGGTATTATGGGCAGTCATCATAACGGTCTGCATGCATGTAGTCCTGCATTTTGCAGCCCTCTAACAATGGTGCTGGCACTAACAGGATGACTCATGGAGGGCATCACTTCTCACTGAATATCCGCAATCATGGGTGTTGAGTCAGTCAGGTACAGCGATAAGGACTGTCCTTGCTTTCATTACACGCGTGACTGAGCATGAAAGTTGATTCATTTCCATGTCTCACAATGTCTAACCTACCCACCGAGTTTCATTCCTGTTGATTGATTCCTTCTGGGTGCAACTATTGAGAGAGAGATTAGTTTTATATTAAGTTAAACTGTTGGCCAAAAATCAACAAGCAGCATGCCACATTTAAAGCCTGCTTGTTGTTTTGGGGTATTTTGGTGAGGTTGCTAGTCTGCTGATGTCAATATAGAGAGCAGCAGTAATAGCTTACATGCAGCAGTATTCATATTTGAGCTCCTCTGTCTTGAGATGTTTGGAGGAAAAACTTCCAAACAGCAAAATGAGTTCAAAACTACTTTTCTTTACCACAGGGCAGGACTGCAGCAATTTTCGAAAACCACATTTATTTTTCTCCTAGAGAAAATCAGCTTAGACCCAGGATTTCATAAAATAGGCATGATACCGACTAGAGAATGATGACACAACTTCAGAGGTCTACTGAATTCTCCTTCGCTCCTCTTGAGTAAAGTAAATACGTGCATCTACAGTGATCAAATGAATCGATGGTGTAGGTCGCTCTCCTGTGGAGCAGCAGACACAGTCCCTTCACCATCTGCTTGGACCATCGTGTTTATAATGAATGTTAACCTGACCTCAGGCTTTCCTAAAGGGCATTAGGTCTCTGATGTAAGACCATGGGATCAGACAATAGACTGCCATCTACTGGCTGTTACTCGTAGACTTGTCAAAGTGTGGAGGTGTGAATGTTGTGTTTTAAACTGATGATGATTCAGCCCAAATGTAACTTGTGCAAGTTATTGTTCTTGGTCACGCTGGGTAAGGCAGGGGATTTTTGTAAACCAAAAAAATAACACATGGTTGGGGGATCAGAACAGAAGGGAGAACATATGGGTTATTTAATAATGAAAAATGAGCTCTTAAGTATAATCAACACATCTGAAGCTCTGATATGATAAGCTTTAATTTAGGTTGGAGAGCTGAGTTGATTTGGTTGAGCCAAGGAATGCGCAGAATCAGAGCGTGCTCAAACTGGACCGCTATATAATCTCAGCTGTGTTGTTTCCTGTGCTGCTTGTTGGTTTCCGTGCTAGCTTGGTGCTACTGTGATGTTCAAAATACAGCTTGCTTTTCGTGGAGTTGAGAATTCCCCTTCTGTGAAACGTGAGAAGGGTCGTTTCCCCCCCCCCCCTCGTATTGAATATGTGCTAATCTCTGATGAGGCAAACTGTGGACCAGGGCTTTGTGCCAGTCACTGAATCTCTCTACTGGCATGACAGGGTGGAGAGGATGACATATTCACACAGATCTGCTCATAAAATCTGAGAAATGGAGGAGAGTGCAAGTCCATCTGTCTCTCTGCACTCGCTGTTTAAACAACCGGCACCACTTCAAAAGGTCACGCACTCCGATATGATATCGGGTCAGATGTGGTCAAGCAGAGACCAGGGTCTCTCTCTCTCTCTTTCCCTGTCTCTTCGTCACTCACTCATTGTCCTCTCTCACCCGCTCTCAGTCCCACAGGTTTTGGTTCAATAAATTTTGTTCTTTCTGGATGCTTTAGTGGAGAACAGTAAAACTCAATCATCATAAATTACACAATAAAACCGCTTTCAACAAACGCAGACTTTGGCTGTAGTACAGCTCCATAAATTATGACCCACATAGGATTAAACTTCACCTCATTTGATTTTTATTCCCATTTTGGCATGGCTGGACAGATAAGGTGCTCTCTTCTCAGACATCAGAGATAACATTCGCTCAAATTCCAGTCAAAAAGGCCATTGAGGACAAGTTCTTCATTTTTTGGGTTCAGAGAAAAAGACAAAGAAATGGACACAGAAATAT
>CM067486.1:21038468-21053902 GCA_034552555.1 Semaprochilodus insignis
GTGGGGAGGGTTGCTCATATGTAATTATCGTTTACCTGAGACCACTGAATCTATCCAATGTGGTAATTTGTAGGGTTAAATTACAGCACTGTATACTGGGGCAAAGTTCACGTCTGGAATGGGGTACAGTAAGTTAAACACTACACTGGTATATACTGTGCTATGCAGTCCTTGCCATAATGCAATCCTTTGGTACATTATAGTCAAATGAATTGCATGTACCCTGCTTTAAACCATGGTCAACTTTCATATTACTAATAAATACAAATATAAAAATTGTAATACACTGTTTTGAAATAATACCACTAGAATATCACTTCAATGCTGCTACTGGTTGCTAGACAAAATACGGAAGGAGGGGCTCAGGGTATAAGATATAAGAGTTAATTTGTGGCAGTAATTTTTAGATGCTTTTGAACCTTTTTTTACTGGCTTGGCAGGCTCATGTGCAATGTTTTATTCACATTATATCCCCTACAGACGTGGAAGTTAACAACAAAACCCCAGCACCTAAGGCCACACACAGTACAAAGCACAGCTATACATGGAATGTGTCACAGTGAGGTGCCAGATACATGTCAGACTCAGGTTCATTTTACATGTTTGTATAAATTTAATGGAATAAGACAAAATCATTTATGAATCCATGTCATTTGGTATCAGCTAGAGACAGACCATTCAGTTTTTGGGGCTGATAATGATGGGCATGGGCATGATTCACATGTTTGCATTAAAAAAAAACATCATTCCGCACCTCAGAGCAGTATGTGGTCAAAGGCACAGGTGCTATAATAGATGATTATCAGAGGAGTGCTTTATCAGTGTAGATTGTTTTTTAAGGTGGAGAAAGGCAGGGGGACACTCTGTACTGTTTTACATATGTTATATAATACTGGATACATCTGGAACTCCACCATTGCAGTTAACAGCAAAAGATGGGAAAATTGAACTCTTTATGTAGCACTCCACTCACCGCTGCAGTCTGTGGATTGTTTGTATGGTGGCAAACTTTTCCGTTGCCTCTTCATTGAAAAGAATGGGAAATACGATTCGGCCGTGTACTGTAAACTTGTGAACGCAACTTCAGTCTGCAGTTTGTTAGTTCTGCTGTTTTCTGATACTCACTGTAACTGGTTGAGTGATGTACTCTCAAGTGCCACATCAGGTTAGTCGTGTTAAAAGTCTTTACTCTGCTTCCTCAACAAGGCTGGTTAGTTCTACAATATTTAGAAGCTTTGGCTGCATCAGATATGATAAAAACTGACAGACTGACCACATTTTTTGTCAACACCTGCAGCAAAATCCAGTACAGGGTTTCTGTAGCCCTGCACAGAGCCTGCAGTTTTAGTCAGAAGTACTAAGGTCTGTATTTCCATCTAGCATTTGAATGAGGAACTGCAGGGTACTGTGACTAAGGGGCCTTGTACAGGGCTACAGCAATCCTTAACCTGCTGTGTATGGCTCATGTGTCACTAATTAGTTTTCAGGATCGGTTAAGTTCTAGAAAGATTAGTTGATCACATATTTGGGCTGGAAACCTGCTTATACGGATACATAGCCAATCAGTCCTTCTGTCTTTAATATCAGCTAACTCTGCTAAGGTGTTGAGCTAAAAGATATGAGGAGAACAAAGACAGGTAAAGTTAGCTGAGATGACTGACAGACGGTTAGCATCTGTACATTTATCTAGGGACATGTACACTCATCATCAAAAGAATAGTTGCCCCCAGAGGGAAGTGTTGGATTGCAGTGCTACTGGGAAGGAAGATAAAGGTTACCAGGAACAATAAATTATAAATGTAGACTGATATGGGCAATATTTATTGAGCTACACATACAGAAGTAGTGTCTCTCAGTATGATGTTGGGCCACCATGTTTGCTAATGCAACATGCCAGACGTCTTGGCATGGACTTGTAGAGGTTCCTAATGGTGTCCTGTTACAATCCATCCCATGCAGCTTGAATATGCAGATTTTGCAGTAGGGGTGGAGGTGGAGTGACACCAGGCCTTCTGGACGCGTGACGCTCAACAACAAATGACCTCGGTGCTTTCACACATGGATTCGTCATCTTCACCATGACAAAATCAGGACTTGTCATTAAAGATGACCCACTGCTATTCTGAGTCACTTTGACACCTCTCTGATGACACCATTGTCTTTGGTGATGTAGGACTGGGTGCATGTAGTCGTGCGTCATGCAGACGTCTGCCAATGCTGCTGGCACAGTTTACATGCGTGGCCGAGCTTGAAACTTGAATTATTTGCATGTCTCACAATGTCAAACCTACCCACCAAGTTTCATTCCTGTCGGTTGATTCCTTCTGGGTGCAGCTATTTGTTTTGATGATCAGTGTATATCTTCATCCTGCCTCTTGTTTTGTCAGTGTAACAGTCTACTGTTGTGGTAACAGTAGCCCATGGTTAAAACTACATTTACAATTCCAACTTCAGATAAAATACTTACATTCTACATGACTACTTAGGTCTTCTACCGTTGGTGCTCTACAAATCAAGCATGAGAATTTTATGAGATAACAGTTAAGCAACTTTATTCAGTTACATTATTTAGTCTCACTGTGCTACACAAATGTCTTATTTGTGATTTTTTGGTATTTGTTGTTTTGTTTTGTTGATGTGTAAACAGGAAATAACATTAACTCCTTGACTGAAAATGTTCAGTCAGTGTCTAGGCTAGCCTACCTGGGTCTAGCAAGGCATCAGAGCTGCTACTTTGAAGCCGTAATAGCCTTGTTATCACATCGTACTAGCGATTAGAGGTAAGTTCATGGGTCTGTAGATGCATGTGTGATTTGTTTTTATTTGGTGTGTGCCTTGCTCTGTGAGGCCATTGTTTAATCAGGGATAATATTAATGGCTGAAAGAGTGTAGAGAGTGTGGTTTATTGCTTTGAGGTGTGACCATTTGGAATGGCAGTAATGCATAGGTACAAGCGTGCATTGCGCTTTACATCACTGTGTACACTGCTAATTTGAGTGTTTCTCAGTCTCTCCTGGTTTACTACCTGCCTGGCAGGCTGCCAACAAACAAACATCTACCCACCATCAAAGGATCCAATCATTTCCTTGGGGAAAACCCGGTTCTTATGGATTAATCCTTGATGATAATCTGGCAGATTTCTTGTGTGAAGGTGACAACAGTGACCACAAGTAGAAATTAGTTGATATAGGTAATTACAGTGCTGTGAAAATTTATTTGCCCCTTCCAATTTCTTCTATTTTTGCATATTTGTCACAATTGATTGTTTTGGATCATCAAACTACAGTTCAGTGTTAGGCAAAGAAAACCCAAGAAAATGGAAAATGCTATTTATAACGGTGGATTTCATTTATTGAAGGCAAAAAGCTTTCTGGCCCTTTCTGGCCCTTTCTGGCCCTATGTGAAGATGTAATTCCCCCCTTAACTACTACATCAACCAATTTACCAAACAGAATTGACTACTAGGTTCAATTTCACTAGACACCCTGAGGCCTGATTACTGCCAGACATCTTGAATCCAAACATCACTTAAATGGACCTTGCCTGGCAATGTGAAGCGGATAGAAGGTCTCAAAAAGCTGCACAGGATGCCATGTTCTAAAGAGAATCAAAAGGAGATGTCAATCAAAGTGAAATCTACCAGTGTGTAAAGGGTTACAAAGCCATTGCTAAGGCTCTGGGACTCCAGTGAACCACAATGAGAGCCATTATCCACAAATGGAGAAGAAATAGACTGTGGTGAACTTTCCCAGGAGTAGCAAGCCTACTAAAATTTCACCAGGAGAGCATTGACGACTCATCAAGGAGGTCACAAAATAACCCAGACAAACATCTAAAGAACTGTAGGCCTCGGTTACCTTGGTTAAGGTCCATGAACCCAATTCCACAATAAGAAAGACTCTGGGCAAAAATGGCATCCATATGTGAGTTGCAAGGTACAAACTGCTGCTGACCAAAAAAAACTATATATGTGGTAAAGCAAACCGTGCATTCCACAACAAGAAGATCAGAACAACAGTCAAACATGGTGGTGCTAATGTGATGGTTTGGAACTGCTTTGCTTCTGCAGGACCTGGGTGACTTGTAATTGAGGGAACCTTGAAATCCTGAAGGATTATGTCTGCCCATCAGTTTGTGACCTAAAGCTCAAGTGCAGTTTGGCTGTGCAGCAAGACAGTGATCCAAAGCATACAAGCAAAATGAAGGTTTAGGACTAGCTGAGTCAAAGTCTTGACTTGAAGTCCATAGAGATGCTATAGCAAGACCTTAGATGGGCAGTTCATGCTTGAAACCCCCCCAGTGTAGCCAAATTAAAAGAATTCTTTAAAGAAGAGTCACCAAAACTCCTCGTCAGCAAAGTAGAACATTACCATCGTTATTGCCAACCTTTGGTTGCAAGTTATTGGGTTTAAGCAGGGTCAGTTAGAGGTTTTGAATAAATCTTTACCTTAAATAAATTGAATGATCGTTTAAAAGCTGCACTGCATTGTGTTTGTTTGTGTTGTGTTGTGTTTGTCTTATATCAAAATTACTGAGGGGCAAATAATTTTATACAGAGCTGTATATTCAGAAACCTTGCTTGCTTTGACTCGGTAGGCTCATCTTCATCATGACTGTGTTAAGAGGCATTAATTTCCACAACAAACATCCTAAATAGTTGTCAGGAAAAAAGTTTTGTGTTGATTGCAGTAGATGTTATAAATCTCTCGCACCTCATGGAAAAGGAGAAGCTGCCCTCACAAGTGTGCTCCTGCAAGATTCAAAACACCAGCACCCACATCAGCTGTGCTATCTGCCTTGGGCTCTGACATGCTCAGGCAGCATCAGCCTCACTGGACTCCTATGAGCACTATGTTCATTTCTCTGTTTTAAGTGTCTCCAAAGCAGATTATTATACACCAAGCAAGTCTCTCTGGTCGGGACTTGCATCAAGGAGCCACAGCTGGTGCAACAGCAAAATGTGTGTGGGTTTCTGAGGCAGCTGCTGGAGTTGGTCGGAGTCACCAGCTTGATAATATTGATCCAGTAATGCATGCATTTGGTAACTGCTGTTTGGCAATGCATCACCACCTTTGTTACGTGAGTGTGAAATTGTTCACAAAAGCTTGGCATTCAATAGTCTAATTGGAATTATCATAATGAAGGGAAGTGGCTATCCCGAGAGAGAGAGAGTTCATATAGTTCTCTACTGCTATTCCTAACATGCTGGGAGATGGTCACCTGTTCCTGTAGTTAGCCATCCTCTGATTCTGGAGAAACTGTGATATATTGGGTGGCCATAGAAGAAATTGCCTCCCAGTCATGTCTCTCATAGTGTTTCTCTTGCATCTGTGACTATGACTCCTGCTGGCCCAAATTCCCCTCTGGGTCTGGCATCTTCCCCCAAGATGTCCTACTCTTCAGTCACTGTGTCTGTGAAGGCTCTTAATGTCACATCTATGGTCACAGAATACCAGGGTGAGCTGGAAAATGAGAGGATGTCCCAGTCAAATCCTTACTGATCTGATTTGAAAATTCTATTGTGACTGATTGCTGCCTATGCACAGATGTGTCGCTACGTGTTGCCATTGTGTTGCAGAAGAGAGCATGATTGCTAATGTGTTTCAGTCCCTCTGCTGGATATGCATTTGGACCCGATGACCTATTTTGGTTTTACTGTGTTATCACCATGAAGCAGAAATGTGATGAGGAGAAGAAAGAGGGAAAAGCTTTGCATAAAGCCTTCAAGGGAAGTGTAGCCATGACCACCCTCACCTTCAATGTCCCAATATGCCCCATGCCACAGACAGACCCCTCAGCTTGGCTAAATCACTTGGACACCAAGAGTGCTTGGGGCAAGAAACAGAGCTTCTGCTCAGCCTTAAAAGAAACATGTTGTTTTGTATACCTAAAAAGAGAGGCATTTGTCTGACCATGGGTGAAGACAAAGTTACATCACTTCCTGGACTTGGATGCACCAGCTATGATGCTCTGGCTGAATATAAAGGGGCTTTTAATTATGTATTTCCTCTCTCAGTTTTTGCTATACATTTGCCTTAAGGCAGTAGGACAGTCTTTGGTGATATGGAGTCTTCTGACAGAAACCATCCTGAACAGCTGAGGACTGATCACTGAATGGGGTGTTGAGCTCACAGTTTACCAGGACCTGGACCTTATAGGCCTTTATATTCTTGTCCAGATGGACAATATCTCAGTGGCAGTAAATATCAAACTATAAGACGGTCCGACATGTCAGACATGATCTCATAACGAGACAACTTGTAAAAGTTTTGGTAGTGGTGGCGAAATTTGCTTCTAACAAGGCTACACCCACAGGCAGCCCCAGGCCTCTAAATCCCCCAAGTCCACTTTTAATGCTAAAGAAAATAACATACCAGCTACCACCAAACAAATTAATCAGACAATTCTTTCCACATCATATTTGCTTAATCTGTAACTGTGAGTGCCAAGCATCACAGACAGATGCTGGAAACCCATTGTTAATTGTTTACCACCTGTAATGTAATGTTTTCCAAGTCTCTTTTCGGTGGACCACGTTGAGAAGTCCACCATCACCCATACTTTGAGCAGCGTCTTCACAGCGTATTCCATTTTATTATGAGATCACGTCTATTATTTTGAGACTGTAGGAAAACCAGAATAACTATTTAGTCACATTTGACAGACTCGCAGGCTCATTTGTCTTGCCGTCTGATCTCATTGTTGTCGGGAGAAACTACAGAAATATTAAGGAGGTCTTTCTTTGCAATGGATACTTCCAGTATACCCATTAAAACTCTTCTAAATGCTAGAGTTCTGTCACTCTTTATAGAGGTATGCCACAAACAAGCGCAAATAGTGCAGCAAAAATGACAGACACGGAAGTTAGCATGCCTAGCTGAATGTCTAATAGCTGTGAAAGGAGTCAGGGATGTTTCAGTCATGTTTCAGTAAAGCTTAAATTATAGCTTAAATATAGCTTAAATTTCCCTATCAGAAATACTACCAGCATTGAAACTACAAGGCTGCAAGCAACTTCTTATTTACCAGCTTCATGTTTGAACTTTCCTGTTCTGCCTTAAATGGTGCAGCAGTTATTATAACATCTTAGGTACTTGTAACTGCAGTACCATTTAAGATGGAATGTAACAATTCAAGCAAGATGACGAATGTCCTTATCAAAAATTGTTACCTGCCTTAAAAGAATGATTAGGGATGATGAACAAAATCAGCATGTCAGGGTGGACTGGACTGAATTAACTTCAAAAAGACAATGTTTCTATGCTGTACTGATGGCATGAGTATGCTAAGTTGGCCTGTTTGATTGACAAATTGTTAGGAATATTGGTGCTGGTTTGTGAGAGGTGAGCAAATGGAAGAATGTCCAACGGCAGATCAATATATATATATATATATTGATCTGCCGTTGGACATTCTTCCATTTATATATATATATGCGTGTGTGTGTGTGTGTGTGTGTGTGTGTGTACTACTATTTGATGTTACAAGAGATGCTATCAATTCAAGTAAAATCTTGGATTAAAAGAGACTGATGAATGTTTTGGATAGCTTATGTTTGAATGCATGTTTGCTATCTCTCCTTGTTTATGTGAGCATTGTTTGTGTTGTGTGCTCAGCGCTGCTGGTCTCATAGTTCCAGGTTGCTTGACATCGTGTTGGACTGCAGTCTCTCTCCGCTCCTGCGGCTGATCAATCTGAACAGCTCTCTGCTCTCTCAGATAAGCACATAGTTTCAGCTCGCTAATGCAGCATGACTGCCAAGCCTCCCGATCCAGGCGGAGGTCCCGCACTGGCTCCACAGGGGGGTTGCTCTCTGCTCTCTCTCTGCAGACTGCTCAGGCAGACTTGTGCATGACCGTCCCTACATGCTGCTGCCTCACTCTGGAGCCCTCCCAGGCCCACACAGCCCCATCAGCAAACTCCAGAGAGGGGAGCTGGCACGTCCATGTGCATGTGACTGAAACAGCACACAGCTCTGCTCTCTCTGCAGGGCATGGGCATGTGTGTATCTATAACAGGGAGAGAGAAAAAACAATTACTATATGCTTTTTTTTTTTTGTAAGATGAATATGCATTTTTTATTCACGTGTTTGTGTCTGGTAGCATTGTACTAAAAGCACTGTCAGACAGACTAATCCCTTTTGAATCAATGTGCTGTCATTGATATTCATTTTTATTAGGCACTTAACAATAGAAAAGGGCTTAGATGTGTCACAGATGATGAAAAGAGGCACTAAAAACAGCTCTGGACAATTAAAGCTGCTGCTTTAATATCTGCTGCGATCGATGTGGATGGCAGAGTGCTCCAGGAGCTGTTTGCTGATAATTTGCAGTTTGTGTGCTGTGGCTTTCTGTGAAACATATTACAGTATGAAACACAGTTTTTTCCAGACTTTAGAGAAATGTGCGTGCACGTGTTTGCTCCATGCCTGTGTTATAGCAGGCAACCTGCCAGCCTCTCGCTGTATTATTTATGAGCACACAAACTGCATCAAAGCTGAGGAAACAGGAAGAATAATGCCACATTAGAAGCGTTCCCCTTGGGAAGGAAAATTTTCAAAAACCTGCTCCCTCAGACGTGTACTGTACCATGTAACACTGTGACCTAACTGACTTTGGAAAAATGTGCTCTGTAGGCAGTGGGTGTCCTTTAACATCAGAGCTAAATGCATCCTACTGCTGGTCTAATTTAAAAATCAAAGAGTTTGATGCTGTATGTCAAAGTTTCATTCCCTCCCCAGACGATACAGCCCCTGTATGGAGGTTAAGCTACATATAAAAAGTCCTTTCTGAATTTATTGCTTTGTGATGTATGTAAATGCAAAGCTTCGTATTTACATACAGACAGGTGTTGAACTAAAGTGAAAGCTTTAAAAAACATGTCAGGTGCTGGTAGCACTTTAATGATCAGTAATATAAGGGAAGTGATACGGTATTATTATGGTATATACTAAATATTCAATCATTGTCATAAACGTAGTTGTACCCATAAATAAAGTGACGGATTGCAATTCTATTCAGAATGAAGATAAAAGTTACCATGAACAATAAATGATGATAAATTTAGACTGATATGGGCAATATTTATTGAGCTACACATACAAAAGTAGTGTCTCTCAGTATGGCATTTGGCCACCATGTTGCAACATGTAATGCAACATGCCAGACGTCTCAGCATGAAGTTGTAGAGGCTCCTCACGGTGTCCTATGATAATCCATCCCATACAGCTTGAATATTCTCACACAGTTCCTGCAGGTTTTGGGGTAGGGGTGGAGGTGAAGTGACAGCAGGCTTTCTGCATGTGTTACGCGTGACAACAAACTGCTCATCTTGGCGCTGACCACGGTGCCTCCAAACACGGATTCGTTGGTCCTCTCCACCAGGACAAAAGCGGGACTCGTCACTGAAGATGACCGACTGCCATTCTGAGTTACTCCATGACAGTGTGGCCAGACACCATTGCAGTTCATTGGAGTTGATGTGGTGTTAAGGGCAGTCGTCATAACAGCCTACATGCATGTAGTCCTGCGTCTTGCAGCTGTCTGCCAATGATGTTGGCACTAATCGAATGGCTCATGGAGGGCATTACTGCTCGTTGAATGTCCACAATCACAGCTGTTGGGTCACTCCACGAATGTCGAACAATCCATCAGTTCTCCCTCTTCGTGGTTCACGTAAGTCTTCCAGATCCTTGGTCCATGGTGCCAACAGTGTGGTATGGTAATATCTGATGATCGGTATGGCATGCAACACGTTGATAAGACCATCCTGCTTCCAGAAGCTCTATAGCCCTATTCCAGAAGTTATATAGTCAGCCAGGTACAGCAATAAGGTCCATGCTTGCTTACTTCACATGCATGGCTGAGCATGAAACTTAAACCATTCGCATGTCCCACGATGGCAAACCTATCCACCAAGATTCATTCCTGTCTGTTGATTCCTTCTGGGTGCAAGTATTTTTTTGATGATGAGCGTATTATGTAAAGGTACGTAATGTGAGTTGAGTTGCGAACTCTAATCCTTAATCGGTAAAAACTTGCTGCTCTGAAATGTCCAGTCTAGCTTGTGAAGGTGGATCTACTGGGTTTACCACTCGGCACACCCTCACACAACACACAGCACGTACTGGGGGCCGTGTAGGGGCTGAGTACCTTTGTACAGTATGATAAAAAATATTGTGTTTTGGAAAAACTGAAGCATATAAATCTATTGTAGTCAATCATCTCCCAAAAATAAGATCATGAACCTTGAAAAATAACATAAAAGGTCCACTTTAACACTTTAACAGCATACATGAACTGGGAGAAACTGATGTAGGCTGCTTTAGTGAAGTGATGTAAATGTGATGGTTTGCTTGACATTACAGAAAGCTAATAAATTCAAAATGGGCTGTTTTGGCAGCTTAGTTCCCACATGGACTGGGGAGAGACTTGTATGTTTTGAAACTGAAACAATGTTTACATGCATTAAACTCTTATTTTCATGAGTTGGACCCTTCTATGTCCAACAATGCTCTGTGAAATGTTTAAAAACACTTAGCAGGCCCAGATGCCCTTGGTTTTGGATCAGGACTTTAATAGAGGGGTCATTATAGGATTACAGGAGCTTTAGACACTTTGCTCTCTATTGTTCTGTAAGAGGTGGGGCTGAGAGACAGGATGCATGTGCAGAGTCTTGCTTATTGGGTACTTCCAGGAGTCAGTGTCACAGTTCAAACATCAGTCAAAGTGGCACTTGCGTTAAACACAGGTATATCCGTACACAGCAGACAAAGCAGAGGACATAAGCAATGGTCAGACCCAGATAAGAACGAGAGAGAGAAACTATGTAAGTGATAATGAAAGCGTGGAGACAGGGAGGAGCCAGAACTGGAGTCGGCATATCCCAAATTGGAGTGTCCATGTGTGGTCTCTCTAGAGGGGAAATACCATGACAACAAAAGTGACTACAGTGACATCTGACTAAGGTGACTTTAGGTGTATGGGAAAGTCATCAGTAAAAGTTGCTGAAGATTTGCTTGAATTGGTCCATTTGTCCCCTTAGTGGGAACGGTCACTGCAAATTTATTCTGTCTGATCTCCTTTATGCTATGATAAAACTTTTCTCTTCTGATGGGAGCTGTCTCATCTACAGGATGTGAGGGGTCACTATGTGGTTTGATGAAAATTATGTAAATCATATGCTATGGCCTCCGCAATCACCAGTTCTCTATCCAGTTGAGCGTCTGTGGGAGATTTCAGACTGGTATAAGACAGCGCCCTCCTCCACCATCATCAAGATACCAATTGAGAGGCTTTCCTATGGAAGAATGGTGTCAGCGTGACACACTGACGCTGTTCTGGTGGCTCATGGTGGTTATTAACACACTGTTGTGTTGTGTTGTGTTTATATATACCCAGCTATTCAGCAGTTTAGCCCCGCCACTTCGGGTTAAAGGTGTAAAGGCCCAGACTGCTTTTTGAACAAGGCCCAGTGCAGGTGGGCAGTTCAGGACAGAGGTCATTATGCCTATAGGCACAATAACAAAACTAGCCTGTTTAAAGGAGCAATTTGTAAGATGACACAACCTGTCCGATTCATACTCCAAACAATAGAGGGCAGCATATCAGCAGTAAATGCACAGTCCCTCCTCCTCCCTCCTTAATCTCTTTTATCAGCCTAGGAGAGACACTGCATGTTCAACATCAGACTTCACCCCGTTACTCGCCAAGAGCTATCCCAGTGATGGAAAGCAACACTAGTTTTGCTTCTACTTTACTTATATCACTTAATTTGTTTGCTTCCAAACGTGAGTTCTTGCCAAGAGTGGGCAGCATTGGTCATTATAAGTTTCAGCCATCATTGGATTTACTGTTAAATGATCTTCAACATGATTGGCAAGAGTTAAAGAAACACTGCTTCTTCATCCTGTCATATTAGACTGATTCAACTTGATGTAGTGACTCAGTGTCGCCTCTTGAGGTACTAGGTGGTATTATGAGACAGGATGGGTTGGTGCTAGCTGGTTAGCAGGCTAGCTACAGTAAATATCTCTGCAACACAATACATATGTTACCATTAAAATGGTTAGTTTTTCATAAATTTGAGTTAATTTTGTAATGTTTTATCCTAAAAATCTTATATATTGTTCCTTTAAGGAATAAAGAGAGGTTGGGGAATTTCAGGGAACATGAATCACTTATGTTTTTGAAGCACCTGGATGTAATACTGCTAATCATTAAGCTGTGCGGCACTGATGTGTGTCGTTTTAGCTCTCTTATCAGAATGTTCCATACCCTGTATCTCTGTCAGCAGTGCAGTTATTTCCAATGGTTCATCTCAGTAGTTCAATTCAAAGTCGCTTATTCATAAATACACCGGGGCCATTTACTCACAGTGAAGCCACTAGAGAATGCCAGAGCTCATCTCCTCCTTAATCCTGCTGAGAGATCACAACATGTTCGTGTGTGTAATATCAGCGGCGCTGAGACTATGAAAGGCTTCAGATGCTGCTCTTATTATTCTGCAGTGTGCCGATAGTACAGAGTGTCCTGCTCTGCTCTGGCCCCTGTCCTGACTTCCACCGTGACTTTGGCTCTCTCTGCGTCACTGCTCTCTCCCTTGTCTGTCTTTCTCTAACAATTTAATATCTAACAATCTTTTGTCTTCTCTTTTCCCCACTTAGTCATGTTTTTTTCCTGCTTTTCTGCTTTTTCTGCTTTCTTTCTCCACTGCCTCTCTTATATTTTCTTTCTCCTTTTTCAATTCTGTTTTTCACCCTCACTTTCTTCTCTTTCTTTTTGTTCTTTTTATTCCCTTTATTGCCTTTCTTTCCTGTCTTTCTCTATTATTTTCTTGGCCCCTCACTTTTTCCTTCTTATTTTGCATTTATTTCTTTTTTCTTTTCTTTAACTTTCATTCATTCTGTCTTCATTCTTTTCTTCTCTTTCATTCTTTTTCTCATTTTCTTGTCTTTCTGTTCCCCTTCTCTCCTCTCTCTTTTTCTTCTCTGTCTCTTATTTTTTACTCCCTCTTTCTCATGTCATCTTTCATCTGTCCCTCTGTATCCCCCCACACCCCCCACCCCTTCTCTGGCATTTGCTCTGCAGGCCTAATGAGAACACTGGCTGACCTGTCTCTTTTTTCTTCCCAGTAAAAACAACACGGTGACTCACAGTCAGTCAGAAGTGACACTCTCAGTCTCTCACTCTCTCTCTCTGTGTCTCTCCCCCAAGTCCCTCACTGGGGCAAGCCATCTCTGAATCACTTACAGCCATTGCTCATTCAGTGAGGTCAGTCCAAAAGTATAGAGCCCTCTCTCACTACATGCTAATCACACCAGAATGGTAGAAAAGTCAGGCAGATTGTGAGAGACTGAGCCTCAGGTGTGTCTGGACTGGAGAAGTCTGGATCATCAGTCATTACTGCAAACTAGACGTCTTTTCTCTTGAATCAACTGAGGGTGTTCATTGGAACCGCACCACTGTGAAAATCTAAACATTCATATATTCCAGGATTCATGTTCGTATTGTGAAGTACGTTCTTCATTTCTACTGAGAGGTGCAAAATTCTCAGAACATACAGAATCGATTAAAGATCAAGCAGCAAAGCGCAGTTTCACCAGCTGCTCCAGGCTGTGTCATAGTTCAGACAATTATGTGCCACAGCGTGCCATCGTTAAGATACCTACAACCTCATATGTTCCCTAAGGAGAATTTTAATGGAGTCGGAGCAAGCATTTTCCCTCACATTCCAAAACAATGTCTACTAATCCAGGGCAACTTTGACCCTGTTTTTGCTGACAGACCCTCAAGTCCTCCACAAATGCACATCCCCTCCCCTCCCCGCCCCCCATCCTGACTGCAATCTGAATGCTCGGTTATAGACAGCTCTGTCAGGATTCCTGCGTTGGCTTGAAAGCAATTACAAGCTGAATGACTGGGGCTGTCTGTCAGTGGTATATTTGGCGGTGTCTGGCAGCTGATGGTGAATATATCTGTGCTGTTGAGAAAAACGAGTCTGAATCCAAACACAGGCAGCTTGAGCCAGTGATTCATCCTCATTCGTTAGCATGGTAGTCTGTTACGACACCTTGTGCTGCAGAGTAATTAAGGGGGTGTCACAAAATGAGTTACTGTTTCAGATTCTCTGCAGCACAGATACCCCCCCCAATCTGACAGTTAATATGATAATGAGCTCCTGCAGAGTCAGAGATTGGAAGAAAGATTGTTGGAAATGTGTTTTGAATTATTTTATTTCTGTCTTTTTACAGTAGGTTGTGATGCTTGTTTGATCAATGGGACTTGCATGTTTTAATACATCAGAGACAACATGCTTCTAGAAGTTCATTAAGCTGTGGATCTGCTGTGAACTGTCTTAAGTACATTATAAGTCCATTAGTGGAATCAGCTCCCATCGCTGACAGAGGCATTTCAAGGCATGCTCACAGGGTTGGGATATAATATGGAAAACGTATTCGGAATACAGAATGAGGTGTCTGGATTCAGTCCAAGTCACATTTTGTAAAGGCATTATTCAGAATACAGTTGCCTTTTAAATACATAGGAGAAAACTGCTAGAAAACTTAAACACGCAAACACTACATGCCATGTTTAAGAGAAACACCATCCGTGCTTGTTTAGTAACTGTTTTGAAATCAGTGCACGGTGTGTGGAGTGAAGCAAAAAGTCTGTGAAGTAGAAACACTTTATGTACACTGAAGTTCTGTGATCCAGAACTAATCTTCCAACATCAGTACCTGACCTCAATAATGCTCTTGTGTCTGATTGCAATCAAATCCTCATGGCAATGACCCAACATCTAGTGTAAAATCTCCTTAGAAGAGTTAGAGACTTAGAGACTGTTGATGCAGTGAAGATAGAAAAACTCCAAATTAGTGTTCTTGATTTCAGAAGACATTTTGAATAAGTGTCTACAAACAGTTGGAAGAGAAGAATGGGAGATGTGGCGCACCACAGAGCCTTAAATACGCACTTTCTCACTGTAGTTATCTTGGCTGATTGCTTAATGCAGGCTCATTTGGAGCTTCTCAAGTTGGGGCAAACGCCATGCTGGTTGGCCTGTCGTCTCCTACAACTCAGCTTCAAAATGTTGCTCTAAAAATGTTGGTTTTCAAGGACTGGTGTGTCAGCAGAAGCAGCGCTCATGCATAATGCAGTCCTCCTCTTTCAGCCATGAAGGAAACGCAGCGTTCCCCTGTGCTCACAGATCCTTCATGTGTCATAAAGACACTGGGCTGTTTGTGTGAGGTGCTGCTTAAACAGCAGATTCATGCCATTAGTGCCTTTGATATCAGCTGGAACATTACTGCATCCCACATCTATATAATTAAGATAATAGACTCCTTATTTCCCCTTTCTCTCTCTCTCTCTCTCTCTCTGTCTCTCTCGTCTACAGTTATTTCATCTGGCCTACTTTTCTTTTCGTTCCTTTC
>CM067486.1:21061275-21085731 GCA_034552555.1 Semaprochilodus insignis
AGAGAGAGAGAGAGAGAGAGAGAGAGAGAGAGAGAGAGAGAGAGAGAGAGAGAGAGAGAGATGTTCTGCTAAAGAGAGTCATAAACAATTGGTAAAAAGCGTATTAAAGAAAAGATGGTGTAGGTAAGTTTCTTTGGTGTCAGCAAAGTGGCCTGTCGAATTGATGGCTAGAAAATGTGCAGGCAGTGGCTTTAAAATGCACAAAATTACATTACATTTGTCTTATCACGTCTTTGCAGTCCACATCCTACACCAGCTTTAGTGTGTCTTCAGAACAGGCCAGCAAAACATCATTCTTCAAACAACAACATCAAGGAAGCAGATCTCACCACAGTCAGGCTATAACGCCATGTTGTGGCCTTCTATGCATGCAGTGCTTTCCCATATATGGCTTTGAAGTCGAGGTAACGCTCAATGAATACACACTCACTCACTCATCTTCTAAACTGCTTTATCTTTCTGGGTCACGGGGGTGCTGGAGCCTATCCAAGCATGCAATGGGCAGAAGTCAGGAAACACCCTGGACAGGCCACCAATCCATTGCATGGCAGAACAATGAATATGTAGAAGAGATAAGTGAATATCCCCTCATAATAGTCTGTAATAACAACCAAATAAAGTCAATAGTCAAATTAACCCAAATCTTTCAAATCTTGTTTGGAAAAACATTGCCAAATCTTCTTTCAGCCCACTCAAACCACATCCATGTCTTTACTAAGTCTGAGCAGACATGTCAGTGTGGTTTAGGACCTGGTATGACTTACTATAAAAATGAACAAAACCTCCCTGTGCAGCCTAGTGCCGCAGGCAGACACTTTAGATTTTAGACTTGTGTTGGAGAGCCAAATTTGGATCACACAGGCATATGGTTGATGCAGAATATGTACTTCTGTCTCTTCTTTATAGAAAAAAGGCTGCTGGTATTGATTTTGTTTCAAACTGAAGGTGTTTTAAAATGATTAAAAATAGAAACAACAGGAAGTGCAGGTCTAATCTAGCACCCATATACCTATGTGATCTGTGTGCATGCCAAAGAGGGCCGGATTCTGTGGGAAAGACAAATTTACCCCAGCACTGTTGTCTGAAATGACTGACCACAGTGTTCAGCTGTGATGAGAGGATTGTTGTTGATTTTTATAGTTCAGAGAAGTGGCAGATCAAGAGAAGTTTGGGGGTGTATTTATAGAGAAGATTCAGGTGTTTAGTGAGTTTTAACATTATTAACAAGAAGCTTGTAGCTCCAATACTAAACTAAGAAGCAATGTAGACCATGTATTGGCAAATCGACTACACATGGGCTAAATGGAATGTTGTGTAAATGAAATTAGACAGAACAGACAATCCTAAATATCTAAATCAGTACATTACGTTAAGTGCATAAAATACACTTTTTTCTTTCGCACCTCTGGCCTGATATCCTTATAATACCAGGAACAAAGTTAGTTCACAAGTTTCTGGTCAGAAATATAGGCATGTTTATTTGTCTCTGTGGTATCAGTGTATTGCACTCTTTAAAAAAAGATGATATCAGAAAGAAAACACTTTGTATTTTTGCAGTGATTTATTCCGTGGATGTTTCTTTAAAACCGCTAAGATGAAAAACCTCCAATGAAAGGCTTTTTATGGAACCAGAAGCGGTTCTCCTCTCATTCCGAATAGTTTTGGCTTCTTTTTGTTACCTACAATACTGAAAATGCCTTTGGATGGTGTGCTGATGGACACATACAGAGTTATTTCCTTCTGTAATGGGAACATGGCTCTCATTTGCCTAATAAGCCCCTCATTTTTTCAGACCGACACTGTGATTTGATTTGCAATTATTTTCTATAAATAAAGGTACCTGGTTTTTAACCAAGAACCAGAATGTTTCGTTTTTCTGACATGTGGCTAAACATTGTGCATTGTGTATGTTGGCTAAATTTCCCCTTGTTGAATCAACTGTTGATAATGTAGGCTATAATGAAATTTGTAGCTCATGTGGTTTGAAAATTTATTTTTGGTACAAATACTGTTCAACTTTCAGCTCTAGGTTGGGGGCATGATCAAGTGATATCAGACAGTCTCCCAAGCTTGTAAGTCAAAGAGCTGAGGTATCATTCATGAGGTCAAAGCCCAGATGAGATTGCTTTAAAGATTTAGACCGTGCACCAGGGTATTCAGTTTAAGTAACGGGGCCAGCTAAAAGATGAAAGGTCTTTAATGCCAAGTGAGACAGATAGAAGGGAAATAAACACAGACCACACAATAACCAGTAGAGAGAGAGGATGATGTTGAGAATATTGGTGTGTGCCTATTCTTTCATTACCATTGCTATATCTCTCAATCTGTCTCTCTCTCTCTCTTGTTCTCTCTTTCTGTGTCTCTCTCTCTTTTTCTCACTCTCACTCCCAACCCACAACAGCACATTAGCAAGATACGCTCCATTACGAAATATAACACTCGTGGAGGTGATATTAGGTCCATTTAGAGCTTCAAACATCCTCCCTACAGTCTCACAAACTGACACACTCACACACACTTACATACACACGCACACACCCACCTTGCTCTCTCTCCCACTCCAGCTCCGTCGCTCTCTCTTCTCGTCCCGTCTTGCATGTTTAATGAAGGTCCATGCACTGTAGCTGTCACGGTGTGCCACTCAAACACATAAGAAGGCGTTAGGAAGATGAACACTATAAGAAAACCTTTTCGAGCATCAAGGACGAAGAATCCGCAAGCAAAACAACCGAAAGTGGCTAATCTTCTTTTTAAGAGAATTCCAATAGGACAAACTTTAGAATGCAGCCTGTCTGCTTCAGTCAGACCTGTTTTATTGATCTTCCCCATCTGTGATGAATCCTCAATTAGGCCTGTGGCAGACTGCAGGGAACGACCCATTCATTTGAGTTTAGCCATGCTGCATTGAGTTATGTTCATGACTAGCCTAAGAACATTACAGACACTTTTTTCCACACACAGACCTGTACCTGTATATTATACCGCATATACCAGCTTTGTGGGTTTGTGTGCCCAGTACAGTCACAATTCATTGGTACATGACCATCTCTTTATCCTTTACAAATAAACAGGATGCTTTTGAAAATATACAGTCATTTAACAATGGTTTATTGATTTTCCAAGTGAACATAAGCACACATCCAGTATAGGAAACATAGTTTTGTACATTTTTAATGCACAGTTACTGTTGTATTGTTAAATCTGGCCTGTGAAAAGGTAGATTTAATGTTTATTTTTTCCAGTGTGTAGAAATTGTTCTAAATATGCAAAAAAACATACAGAAAAAACGTCATAATTAAGTTTGTTCTCTGTAGAGGATGTGTTAACATGCCATTTGACATGAAGCATTCTGACTTTTTGTATTACTCTATATAAATGTTCTTTGTTCTTGTTGGCTGTATTGTGTTCAAAAAGCAGTGCAGTGCTGAAACACTTTAGTGTGAATGGGTGGGGCTAAAGTGCTGTAGGCTGAATATGTAGGCAGGTATATGTACATGTATTTTACTGACATCACAAAAACAGTGAACAGTAAAGAATGGTTCTGTGTTTGCAACTAGGTTTTCATATGTGAACTAGATAGATTATAGACTGAAACTATAATGTGTTATGTTAGATCTATGTGTTATTAGTGTTACTTCTATGTGTGTGTACACAAATTTGTTCAGTTTAAATAAATGTTTAAGTAGCCATTATTGTTGAGCTGGTGAAATCAGTGGTTTGAAAGTATCTCTTTCATGTGGCATTGCCATTTTGATGCACTGCTTCATTAAACTTGCTTCATGCACGAAACTTGCAACAAGTTTGGAGTTTTAAGTGAGCCATAGGACATATTACAGAATGCAGTGCAGTGCAATGCAGCTGAAGTTGCTTAAAGATTCACAGTCTAAAGCCAATCTTAAGAATTTTACTTACCACATTAAGTGAGGAAAGCAGGGCTTTAGAAAAAGAGCACAGTAATTGTTTTGCTGTGATTAGTTGACCTTCCATATGGCATCATATTTCAAACTTTCAATGCAAATTGGAAAAAGCTTATTTAGTTGTGTATTTACAGTTGCATTTCCAAGGTGAGCGTGTGTTATTAAAAACATAGCCCGCATGCAAATGCTAAAAGGTGCTTTTTAGCCTTTAATTTTTACTGCCTTAATGGTCTGACATATTAAAGAAAGGACTAACAATGAGCCATTTGCAACTCCATTTCCTCATCGGGGTGCTTCAGCTTTGCCAAAATGAAATGTATTTGCAGTCCTGTTTGCATTCTCACTGAGGCACTCCTGTCAATCAAATGCTGTGGGTGGGGTTTTGTAGTCCGGGGGCATGTTTTGGGCGGAATTGATGAGTCTATACTTTGGCGATACAGAGCAGACGGAGCAGAGCTTGTTGCTTGTTTACATGCAATACAAAGCTAGCAATAGCAAACACTCGCTAACCGGGCCAAGGATAATTTGGTCAAATGTGATTGTTGTGTGGAAGTGATTCTTGACCGACTAGAAGGGCTTATGGCTGCACAAGCACCCTTTTTCCTTTTTGCAGAGTATTAAAGTAAAATGACTAGAACTTAGTTTTACTCAAAAATGTACCATTCAAGATTATTTTTTTAATAATCAAAATAGATTCATATGTACTACAATGAGTAACTATAATCAAAACTCAAATACTCCTGTCATGTGCACATCCTACACTATTGCGAACAAATGCACAGATCTGCTCTTCTTCCAAATGACAGAACAGTAATAAAAGGCTTGGGGAGAGGAGATCAGGACAAAAGGGCACACCCCACTGCTTAATACTCACTGAGGAATGGACACACGCACACACATCACTGCCTAATGCCCACCAGGGAGACTGTAGGAATGGCATTGGCCAGCATCTTTGGGTAGAAAGGGGGAGGGCAGAGGGCACGATGCCAGCACTGTCCGCTCCTTCATTAGCTCTGTGATGGGAGAGTCAAAGACCGCCGTGCATACAAAATCGGCTGTGTGTGAGCACATTTGTGTGAGAAGAGTGTTTATTTACTTTAGCCAGTTTTGAGTCACTTATTTCTTCCTGACCTCCAAATTAATGCACCAGTGCAAGTGCATGCAAGAGATCAAACGTTGGCTATGTTCTCCAAAAACATGGCTACACATCTTCCATCAGTTCAGAGTAATTCATGCTCAGAAGTGTCACCACACACTCAGTGCAAAGCCCTCAGAATGAATCCTTCTCAGAAATCCTTGGGAGTCCTGTATCTGCTCCACACTGACCCCAAGTGGCTGACCACAGCTTTCAAACATAACTGTTCTCTCATCTGCTTTTCTGCAGTCCTCCGCATCAAACCGCCAAGGCGAACACCTGTCACATCCCTCTTTTAAACCCACTTTACAGTGGCAGTGCTCTCAATATGCCCTTACAGATGTTTCAGTGTGCTTCATCACTTGCAGTGTCAGCCGTTATTGTTTTACCCTTGAGAAAGAGGATGAAATGAAATTAAAGCAGCTCATAAAAGGCACAAAACAGATTTTTCCTGGAAACCTTTAATGTTTTTGGATGATTTTATGTCATTTTTAAATTCCCATATAGCTAAGCCTGTATCACAATGCACCCAGCTGCTTACCCAGAATCCTAGATCATGATGACATCTGATATATTAAAGCACACACATTGACCTTAGTGTAGAGAGGTCATGTGACTGCAGGCGATTGATAAAAGCAGATTAAACAGCAAGACAACACGAGAGCAATTACTGACGCTGCACATGAATATTTGTGAATATGCTAATCTCTGCAGAAGTGCCCTCCCACTGAGAACAAAAGAAATTAATGTTCATCAACTCTCTCTGTCCACCATCCTCCTTTCCCTCTTGTTCTCTCTTGCTCTCTTTCACTCTCTTTCTCCCTCTCTATCCCATGCACACTGTGTCTTCCTTTCTCTTTTTCTCTTTCTTTTCTGTCTCCTTTTATTTTTATTGCTTTCTTTGCAGCATGCAATCAGTGTGATTCTGTAGTAATCATTGTCATCACTAACCACTGCAGACTGTGCAGGCCCAAGCAGGAAAGCTGTGACATGATCTTGTACCACACATTATGTTATTGTAGTACAAGGCTCTGCCTGGAGGTGAAGACCTTAGTTTACAGATAAAGGAAGCAGAATAAAAGGCTTTCAAATGAAGGTGGTGTTATGCTACTACTAATACTTATTCATACTCATAGATATTTGATCATGTCCTATACATGTGTGTTTGTGTATACAGGACCTTAGACAGAAGCTTTAACAACTATATGCACTTTTATTTTCAGTATTTGGTGTACAACCCCCCCAACCGCTTTTATTACAGCTTCCATTCTTCTTTTCAATGGAATCTACTGGGATGTTTTTCCAGTTCAGCTCCAGAAATCTCCCAATCCAAACACGACCACTACCAGCAGCTTCTTTGTTTGATTTGCAAATTTTCTTCTTTACTTTTTCCTTTTCTCAGTGAGGGCTTCTTAGCATTGTGTTGTTTTCTCACAGTGGACCTTAGATGGACAGAAACACCTGTGAGTGTTTTCAGATCTGAATCAAGAATGGAGCTTGATGTTCTACTGTCTCTCAAAGAGCAAAGCGTTAAGTGCTGTTCGTCTGATCGTAATTGTGTTTTGGTGGTCTACCAGGTCTTGCACGGTTGTTAATACGTTTTCAACTCCCATTTTTACCACTTGTTTTCCTTTGAAGTGGACTGTCCTCTTCCAAGTGGACTATCTATTATGTCATGTTCTTAGAAATATCTCCTGAAGACTTGAACTTTGGGGCCATTTGAACTGGAAATTAAATTAAAGGGTGGTCTCTGACTTTTGCACAGTAATATAAAGATGCACTCAACTCATGACTCGGTACTCTCATATTTTGAATTTGAAATTCAAGCAGTGCAGTTGCACTAGCATAATTGAAAGAATGTCCACTCTCTCTCTCTCTCTCTCTCTCTCTCTCTCCCCTTATATATGTTTCTACACTATAGTTGCTACACTTATTGTCCATTTTATCAGCGCTACCATATATGAGCACTTTGTAGTTCTACAGTTACAGGATGTAGTCCATCTGTTTCTCTGCATACGTTGTTCCCCACCTTGTACACTGTTCTTCGATAATTAGCAGCCCCACAGGACCACCACAGAGAAGGTACTATTTGGGTGGTAGATAAAATCAGTACTACAGTGATGGTGGTGTTCTAGTGTGAGTGGATCAGACACAGCAGGACCGCTATTGGTTGGTAGACTATTCTCAGTCCAGCAGTGAAACTGGGGTGTTTACAAACTCCAGCAGCACCGCTGTGTCTGGTCCACTCACACCAGCAGGTGAGCAGTGAGTATAGATACATGGAGTTGGAGAAACATTGCTAAGTTAGTTTGTGTTTATTGTGAGACAAAACATTTTTGTAAGGTTTAAATTTGGACACTGACCAGGCAAAAGCAATCAGTAAAAAACTGATTGTACTTTTTGGACCCATTTTTATATTTGTTAAAAATCTTCTCAACCTTGTAACAAAAGGTTAAGTGTTCACCCCTTCAGTATTAAAGAATTCAGCATCTGTAATGCGCAGAGAGGCATAGTGTGTATACTGACATTAAAAGTTCTATAGTTTTGTATTTTTTTTAACAAGAATATAAAACAATCACTCTCTCTGTCTCTCTCACTCACACACTCTCACACACAGTGAACTTACTTTTGTGTTTCAAGGACTGTGCTCTAAGAGTTATTAATCTGTCAGTCAGCTGTCACGCTCACATAGAAGAAATAGCAAAGCAGGGCAGCACAAACACAACTAATATGCTTTCTCGAGCTTTCACACACCCAGGTTTCATCAGTCAAAGTGCATTTCTTGCAGTGATTATGTTATGTATATCCTCTGCGGCATGTGCACATTGTAATCATGTTTTTCATCTTGCTTGCAGGGTTTCTTCGATGCCCACAAAGACTTGATCAACCAGTATGGCAGAGTATGTGGGTAAGTTAGGCCAGAATGGAATGTTCCAACCACGGGCCACTGCCACTCTAATATTTTCCGTAAGATGAATAATATTATCAGTTATAAAATATGGGGGGGGTGGAGGTTTGACCTTTTTATGCATGTCTGTCAAGCCAGTTGCTGAACGTTATTAAAGAAATGACTTATTGTCATTACGTTAGACGTGTGCTTGTAAGAATGTGGCTACAAGAATTCAGACAGAATCCTTAGAGGGGAAAACAAATCAGATTGAGAGATTTGTCTGCTCAGATTTTGAGTTTTCAGACATTTTTGACTCTTCTACATAATGTCCAACTAGTTCTAAGAGTGCATATCAAGGCTAAATGGCTTGTGTGCTTTCATTCATCCTTTTGTGTCTTTTTTAGTCTTTTTTAAACCACCTAATTCTAGTGATTTCTCCAGCTCCTCCTGGAGCTTTCAAGCTAGAACAAGCAAACCTAGCTTAAGGCATGTGGCCCATTTTCTCCAAACTGCTCCCATTCTTACAATTTTAAAGCTGCGGCACCAAACTTTTATACGGGGCTTGAGGCTGTTGGCCCAGAATATGGCTGTGCTTTCCATACGGATGGCCTCACTTCTGTTCCATCTCTTTCATTGCTTCTTTTTCAACCCCAAAAGACCTTCATCAATTTTTAAAAGTCCCCCTTCCTACTGTTTTTTCTTCCTTTATTACTCATGTTCTTTCACTCAAGTTTGATAAGTTTGGCTTATAACTATCATTCTAGCTTTTATGCTGAAACCTTACTGCCAGCTGTCTGCACACTGTGTTCTCTTCTTTACACACACTAACAGGCCTTCGTGTACTCTCCTGGACGTTTTCATAATCAGGCAGTGATAGCTGCTCACAGAGCTTCTAGTGTGTTTTGATTTAGCTCTGCACTGTGCGATGGGCAGCGAGATTAGCTCGTGTTTGATACCGCCGCCCGCTGCACAGAGATCAAAGGAAAGAGGGAGGCACCAGGCTCGCTGTGTTCAATACGAGCCAAGCAAAGGATCTGAGAGGGAAAGGCAGAGAGGGAGGGGAGCTGGATTTAGTGCTCGGACCGGAAAAGGAGGGGGACGGTAGACGGGACTAAGTCGGAAACGTGTGGATATATGTCAAAAGACATTACTACAGCTTTCAATTAGAGTAATCCAACAGCCTGAGACTGCTCCCAAAAAATCAAAGCCTTTGAAATATATATCACTGTACTGCACTCTGAGTTATGCACTTGTCAGCTTCCAGTACATGATTATCAGTCATCAAAGGATGAGGTTAATAGAGGGAAGTCTCATAGAACTTTCAGCACTTCTACAATCAGTCAGCTTACGCCAACCGGAGAGCATGTTTTTCTCTCATATTTGCTTGAGAGGTTTTTTGATATACTATTTGTTGGGAACATTCTAGGGAGAATTTGAGAACCTCCACATAATACAAAGATTCTTGAAAAAGCCCTTACGTTGGTGAAGAACCTGTACGTTATGTGAACCATAAAAAGTTCATTCATAACGAGGGAATTCTTCTATCACACTGCTTAAAGAACTCTTTGTAGCACCTTTTTATTTAAGATTGTAGCCTTCTAGAACCACCGGGACCTAAATGGTCTTATAGTTTCAGCACTTGTAGAACCACACAAACACAGACAGCTTTAGAACTTCAGCACTTGTAGACCCACACAGACTTATACAGCCTCAAAAATCAGCACTTCTAGAACCACACAAACTTATACAGAATTAGAATTTCAGCACTTCAAGAAACATAGTCTTATACAGCCTTAAGGTTTTGGCACTTCTGGAGCAACACAGACTCATATAGCCTTAGAATTTCAGGACTTCTAGAACCACTCAGACATAGACACCCTTAAAGTTTCAGTACCCCTAGAACAACACAGACTTGTACTGTCTAAAAATTTCAGCATTCAGTCTTTTAAGGCCTTAAAGTTTTGGCCCTTCTAGAACCACACAAAAATGTCAGCTTTTCTAGAACCACACAAACTTATACAGCCTTAAAATTTCAGCTTTTCTAGAACCACACAAACTTATACAGCTTTAAAATTTCAGCGTTTCTAGAACCCCATAAACTTATACAGCCTTAAAATGTCAGCTTTTCTAGAACCACACAAACTTATACAGCTTTAAATTTCAGCTTTTCTAGAACCACACAAACTTATACAGCCTTAAAATTTCAGCTTTTCTAGAACCACACAAATGTATACAGCCTGGAACCACACAGACTTATACAGGCTTTAAGTTTTAGCACTTCTAGAGCCATTATGACTCTGCTAAGAAAATGGAGATTTTTCTCTCATGTTTGGTTTAGAGGTGAAATGTGCCCTGACTACATATTTTCAACTGCTATTTTTTGGAAACATCTTGAAATGTCTGGCTGCAGACCAGAGGTTGGGAGCATTCTTAAACAGGCTTTCTTCCCCATGTGAAAAAAAAAAAACATTGCCACAGATTGCAGGGCTTCTGGGATCACTGCCATGGCATCTTGGCCACTGGGCATCTCTGTAGACATGGGATTCAGACTCCCTAAAAACACACTTTAAGACTACTAGCAGACCATTAGAGCAGGTGCACTCATAGATAAACTGCTAACGACTTTAGTGTTTATGTCTGCCTGGCCTAATAGGGCCTGTGAGATGTAAATTTAAATAGAATGAAAGCCTATTCACTAGCAATATAAACTGTAGCCTCTGCATAACAAGAAAATTATATGGTCTGGAGTATTTCATTGTTTCAGTTTTTGCCTGTAAGGTTTTGTATCCAATTATTGCTGCTTAATAAAGATGTCCAATTATCTACTTTTTCCTGCGAAACTCTCATTTAAAAAAGGCAGTTAATAAGCACAACTTTCCTTATAGGGAGAGGAGAATGTCCCAGAACACACACGTACACACACGCAAGCCAGAACTTAGACATAACCTCAGCAAAGGAGCTCACTTTGACACTGACATGAAGCATAGATAAAGCAAGCATTTATCCAGAGGCCTGTCAAAGAGATGGTGGAGGGTGTGGGTCTCTTGGAGGCGTACAGTGTTAGACTGGGTATATAACACAGAAGAAGAAAACTCTGGGCCAGATGTACGAATGAGTGCAGGTGCAGTGCAAAATATGCCTTTATGCGACTACAGTATTTGTGCACAGTGTGTATAAAAGTTAATGTCTATTATGCACTATACTATACACTGTCCACCATTAACTGCTCGCTAATGAGGCACAAGGTTTAAAAAGCAGAGTAAAATAATAGCGGTGTCAGCTAGCTTAAGACAAAAACAGAAAATGAATGCTCAGTAACAAAGCTGTAGTGGTGTTAATGAATGAAATTCTTACCTTCGTCCTACATAGGTGTTATTTTACTCCCGCTAAGGAAGTTGTCTGTGAAATGAGAAGACGGTGAAATGATAATGTTACAGTGTGTAAAATTTTATTTTAGGAGTCTACCAGCATAGATGTACATGCTTCAATTCTATTTTTCTCTGTCTGAAACGCTCCGTTAGAGCTCCAGTGTCTTTAAGCCCCTCTTCCCGAGGAGCCCAGCCCAGGTCTGATTGATTCGTCAGCTCACCCACTCTGTTCTGACTGGTCAACTGCCAGAGCAGTATTCTGCTAAAATGGTGGGCATGGTGGGTTTGTGTTATGAGATTACGTCATCTTGTAACAGAGAAAAGGGCTGGAATTCCGACAAGGTGTTTCAGGCAGCTGAGAAATGTGTTTTGTGTGGGGGAGAGTTTGTGCTTTCAGTTTTTGTGATTTAGTTAATTTTGTAAGTCGACAAAAAGCTATAAAACACACTACTGGAAGGGATACACCAGAAAAGCATGACGGGTCCCTTTAAGTCTGTCAACAACAAATATTTTGAGACTGTAATAAATTATTTTTTGAAGAAAAATCCATGCAAAACCAGCTGCTATGAGTTGTTCAGATTTTAATAAATAGAGCAAATGCATAATCAGCTGCACATGTAATACAGTCAGGTTCATAAGTATTTGGACAGTGACCGCCACAGCTGGTTTGAAATGAAGCAGTCGAGACGTTGAAGTGGCTCTTTTAAGCACTTTAAGAACATTTCATTTTTGTGCTGTAAGAGTTGTTTTTGCTGTATGGTTTTTGCTGTATGTTTTTTCCGGTATGTTTTGGGTCATTCCGTTTCTATTTTGCAGCATTTGACTGAATCTTAGCAGAAAGTATAGCTGTATACACTTCTGAATTCCTTCTGCTACAGCAGTCGTGCCATTAATAAACACCAGCCATGCATTCCCATGCCATAACACTGCCTCCACCATGTTTGACAGATGATGTGGTATGTTTCAGATCATGAACTCTTTGTTTTTCTTCTCCATACTCTCCTCTTCTTCTCATTTTAGTAGAAGTTAATTTTAGTTTCTTCTGTCCAGTGAATCATGGTCCAGGACTGTGCCTTTTACTTTAACTTTTTTCAATGTTTTCTAGCAAAGTCTATTTTGGCCTTTCTGTTCTTGTGTGTTACTAGTGTTTTGCATCTTGAGATAAATCTTCTGTGTTTACATTCATGCAGGCGTCTCTTGCGTGTAGACTTATGCCAGCCCTTAACTAGAATAGATGTTGTCTATAGATGTTGTTTTCCTCACCACTGAGAGAATTCTGGAGTCATCCACTTTAGTTGTCTTCTGTGGTCTTCCAGGCCGTTTGGTGTTGCTGGGGTCATCAGTGGATTCCTTGTTTTTAAGAATGTACCAGGTTTATGATTTGGCCACATCTAAAGGTTCTGCTCTGCTCTGATCTCTAGATTTGTTTTTCCAGCCTAAAGCATCAACTTGCAAAACCTCTTTGGACTGGATATGGAGCGTCCCCGGCAATATCTACCAAAGACATCAACACTTAGAATAATTTGACTAAGTTTGTTATGACATAAAGAGGGAACAGGGCATAGCTAGTTATGAAACTGACCAACGGTCAACTGTACAGTTACTTCTGAACCTGTGAAAATGGCAGGCCTTATAAAACTGTATTAAGCAGTTATTAAGTAGTTTATGTATTAATGTATAATGTATTTATGTATTAAGCAGTGAATGCAATATTTTTGTTAAACCCCTTGAATTAGAATTAAAGTCTACACTTCAGTCACATCTTGACTGCTTCATTGGACTAGTCACCCCTGTTGGTGGCATACAGAGGCAAAATTACAATAATTGCATCACAATGCAAATACTCATGGACCTGACTGCATCTCCAATCATGCTTTGCACAGCACTGCCTCAAATGTTTATACATGCTGAAGAGAAGTGCATATGTTATGCACATGGCCCATAAACTGTGCACCAGTTTCAAACATAAAACACAGGCAGAACGCACCTGAAACTGCCGTAAAAGACTGAGTACAGCAGACCCTCTGTGTTTACATCATGCATAGAGTTCTCTTCTGATATTATTGCCATTAAAATTAATGAAGCCCTGTTCCTTATTCATTTGTGTGTGTGTGTGTATGTGTGTGTGTGTGTGTGCGCGCGCGCGCGCGTGTTTTAATTATTTCCAGTTATTATCTAGGCAGACGGCCAGTGGTGGTGGTAGCTGACCCAGACATGCTCAGGCAGATTATGGTGAAGGAGTTCCATAAGTTCCCCAACAGAATGGTGAGTATTATTTACATATCTACACAAACACATGCACACACACAAACACACATACGCAATTTCAGATGTCCAGATTTTTTAAATTGTATGCACTACCACTGTAGAGCTGTATCAGTTTTTAATGGAATCCTCTGCAGTTCCTTTCATCATCAGTCATTTCCTAAACAGATAAATGAGTTTAACATTTGAAAAAATAGATAAGTCAAAATATAACATTTCCGCAGTGCTTATTGAATATGTTAATATGCGGAATTCAGCAAATAAATATAATTTGTGTATTAAATTGGTCAGGAGTGTGTTCTTTGCAGAGGATGCGTTAACTTATTTAACTTTCAAATATGATAATCAACTAAATCCAATTTCACCAGGGAGCCCAAACTTTTCCATACAACAGTATATTGTTCCGAACAGTGATTGCAAACTTTTGAACAGTAGTGCTACTATCTTTTACTAACTCTTTTTTATTGGTATCAGTAATCAGTAAATAAGGAATTAGTAATCAATAACAGTAAAATATCAGCATGTTGCATCTTAGAGTATTTCACAAAGCCTTACAAAGGTATTTATCAAATCACCATTTGTTGTAAAAAGAGCAGGCACATTCACAGATAGACCCCAGGAGGGAGCTTGAGCCCCTGTTCCTTTGCAGGTATTCTTGAAGATTGGTTTCACTGAGGCCTCACCCAGGAAATGGAGCCTATTGTTCACCCCCTCTGATACAGTACTGACCACCTGCATCATATTTAATAATATGGTTATTTTGAATAACAAAGATGCAAACAGCAGCAAGGGGAACTAATAACTTGCTAAACTAAGCTCTTTATTGTTAATTCAAGCAGGGATTTATACAAGACTATTTTATAGCAGTATAACCCCATGGTTCACGGTAGCAGTTAAATAGCTCAGTGGGCAACGTTGCAACCTTTTATGTTGGTTCTAATCCCTGTTTTGTTAGTAAATTATTTGTTACTGTGGGAAAAAAACTCTGAACACAAAGTTTGCGTTGCTGTAAAAAGCCTGTACATGTCTGGCTATGGACATGAAACAAGCAATGCATATAATCATTTCTGCTGTACACCTTTAGCGCAGGGAGGAAGAACCAATAGACGTCTACATAGTGAGAGGCTTCAGTGTGGTTGGAGTTGGAGCACTGCATGGCTCCGCCAGGCCAGTGAGGTCACTGCTAATGATCACATGACTTATTTATCAAAGCACGGGGCCAGGTCTGAAGCTAGTCTTGGCCTGTGAGCAAAGCCTGCTGGATAATGCCAAAGGGGAATGATGACAGCAGGACCAAATCAATACTGAGACCGTGTGCAGCACTGTACCTCGAGCATGCCTTTTGCATGTTTAAAAAGCCCAGTAGTTCATAAATACTATATCTCAGCCAGTGACCCACGCAGTGCTATGCTGTGACTTTGGTCAACGCTCTGAAAATGGCTGTGTGTGTGTGTGTGTGTGTGTGTGTATGTGTGCGTAAGTTTTACCGAGCAGCTCGCAATACGCGCACCATCTGTGACAGACAGCGGGAGAAAACTCATAAAGTGGATCACCATGGCAGCCTAGAAACAAACACAATGTGTTGGCTTCTGTGCACAAAAATAAATACTGTACATTTCCATCTTCAGTTATGCACACAAACGGTTTCTAATCTGATCAATAGAGCTGCGGCACTACTCTGCCTTGCTGCCTGGGCTTGGTTGTCTTTATTAGACTTCCTGTCTCGTTCAAACACAATAGACCTGGCCAGCACGGCACAGACTAACAGATGGACAATTGCTTTAATTAACCATATTAAGCCAGGCTGAGCTATTAGTGCAAGGAAAGTAAAGTTCACTCTTGAAAGAACAAGCTTCAGACAGAACCCCTGTGGAGCAATCCCTTTAGTGTCAGAGAGAGCCTGTAATGGATTGTAGAGGTCAAGATAACGATGGTTTTACCTTGCTCATTTGGGCTAGCCTTTGGGTCACTTCATCTTAATCACAGTATGCCTTTCAAAGGCAGGAGGACATGCCTTTCTGTGCTGCAAATGTAGAGTACAGTGGAAGGGCAAATATATCAAGACGTGTGATCACTGATTGAACTCTTTAATCCTAATTCTTTATTGTTGCATGTATGACGAAAATAGCATAGAAACAGACTGGAAACACCTAACTAACCACCTAGGATAGCATAGAAACAGCCTGGAAACACCTTAACAACCACCTGGGAAAGCATAGAAACAGCCTAGCAGTATCTTAGCAACCACCTGGAATGTCGTAGAAATGGTTTAGCAACACTTTAACAACCACTTGGAATACTATAGAAATGGTTTAGCAACACTTTAACAACCACCTGGGATATCATAGCAACAACCTAGAAACAGCTGAGCAACTGCCTGAGATACCAAAGAAACAGCCTAGCAGCACTTCAACAACAGCCTGAGATACCATAGCAACAACCTAAAAACAGCTTATCAACTGGTGTTTGCAAATCACGTAAAAAACAAAAAATGAATTAAATAAAGACAAAACAGGGACTCCGGGTTTCGCACTGACAGCAACAATATGAAAAAGTCTCTACTAATTGTGCTGATCCGTGGGATAATCAGATGTTCATGTTTTTTAATTGCTTTGCGTAGCTGTCAGGTTACATGGAAATTATGTTTCATAAATGTTTCACCATGTGGAGTCGTGTGTGTGTTGTGGAGTGCACTAGAACTGTGAGCTCATTGTGAGATAAAACAAGCCACTTAAATACCGGCAACCTTCTAGCTTGTTCTGACAAATCTGTGCAATCTTCATATCCGCTGATTTCATCTGCCCACAGCCCTTACAGCAGGTATATGAGTGTGTAAGCAGACTGACTGTGAAGGTAGTTATTAGCCAAGTCGTTGCTGATTAAGGTGAGGTTTCCAGTTTGTCCTCAGAACAGGTTTCATTTTAGAAGACTTAAACTTGTTCTCTTTCTTCAGAAATTCAGAGCAGCTACTAAGCCCATGAAGGAGAGTCTGCTTTTGCTGAGGAACGAACAGTGGAAACGAGTGCGTAGCATCCTCACGCCGTCCTTCAGTGCAGCCAAGATGAAAGAGGTGAGTTCTCTTCCTCTCCTTTGTTTCCTCACCTTCTGTTGTTATTGAAAGCTGTAATGTGTGAAATCTGATCAGAAGAGGTTCTTTTTCAAAAAGTCAGGAACTGCAGGTAGGAATGCGATTACCTGAATCAGATTATTGACTCAGGAGAAAAGCTTAACTCCTCATGTATTTTGGGACTGAAGGAACCTCTGGTAGAAGTAGTGTAACCAGTCTTTTGATCTGTGACCACCACACCGCAGTCTTTACCAGCTCTAAAAAGATTGTGACATTTATGCACAGTCAGATGAACAGCTTTGCGAGGTCCTCGCCAACACAGGCACAGAGGTCTGAACAGCTCATGCTATCTTTTACCCTCTCCTTCGCACATCTGGAGTGTTTGAAGTGCAAACTGCATCAGTAGACAGGAATGCGCATCCATCTTCTGTGCTGGCCTTGAGCATGGCATGCTATTGGAAATAGACTGCTGGTGTGAAATTCTGGGCAGGGTCAGAACAGTAACGTAAGCGCTCACAAAAGCACACAGTACCGAATGAGAGAATGATATGACTTGTAGACCCATTTGGAAAACTGTTTGTTTCATCAGTCTGATAACAACGTGTCTTCTCACACTGTACTGTCTCCCCTCACTGACCTGCCCTGTGTCCTGTGTTAAAAGCAGACAGTGATGGCCAATAGGTGTTGTTTAAACATGTGGACCAATATACACAATCAAGTCACATTATTATGACCATCAGCTAATATCCAGAGTAACCACCGTGTGCAGCACGGACAGCAGCTGACTTCAGTCCATCCCACAGCTACTGGAGGGTGTGTGGGGGAGGATCCATAGAGCAAACGCGACGATCGAGGTGGTATCACACTTGCTCAGTCGGGTTTCAGTCTGGGAAATAAGGGGGGCAGGGTAGTACTTTGTAATGCTCTTCCAATCAACGTCGGACATTTCCAACTGTGTGACATGTTGCATTGTCTTGCTGGAAGATCCCATCCGCCCCAGGGAAGACAATCTGGACGTATGGGTGTACTTGATTTACAAGGGTGGATTGTTACCCAAATCAAGTGAGAGTGTCTTACACTTGGATGAATGGACCCAGAGAATGCGACAAAAACGCGACTTCCTTCATAAGCTATGTGTTGCTGCCGTCGAAAGTAGGAAGTGGTCATAAAGCAGCATTACTTTTATTTCTGCCCGTTGTCGCTTACATTTTTGGCCAAGATCTTGTATTGATGACGGGAGAGTCGAACCCCTCCATAAAGCCTTCTCCCTCACATCCCAAAAGACTTCCAGCAGGGTTAAGGTCACGTCTCTGTTCAATTCATGTGTGCAAATGATTCCTCATGCCTCCTGAACCAATCTTTCACCATTTCAGCTCAATGAATCTTGGCATTGACATCCTGGAATATGGCTGTGCCATCAGGGAAGAAATAACCTGGTCATTCACTACATTCAGGTAGTCAGCTGATTTCATTTTACATAACGTTGCTGAGCCTAGACCCGACCAGCTGCAGCAGCCCAAAATCACAACACTGCCTCCATAGGCTGATGCCCCATGAACTTTTTCCATTGCTCTAGAGTCCAGTCTTTATGATACCTAGCAAACTGAAGCATTTTCGTTCTCATTAGTCTCACTAACAAATTATTTTCTCATGGCCACGTAGCTCTTTAGTCCCAATCCACACACCCACAAAATGGTCTTACTTTCTGTACTAGCATAGCCGTGAGTTCTACAGTTCTACTGACTTCACCAAGCAAGTGAACTCCAATCACAATCATTGAAGATTTTTTTCTGACTTAATTTCTTTCATGAAGTTAACAGTTCACCACTATCCCTCACCCTGTCTGCAGGTTTTAATGATGGACAATTCTTAACCCAATTCCAGTCATTTCAGCTTTTCCTTAGTTGTTTTCTTTGTTTGATGCAGGCCAGTAATTTGATTTTTCTGATACACGGTAACACCGTTTCCACAAACACTGGATATGTCTTGCGAGATGGTTGTTTAAGTTTTAAGCTTCTCACTGCGTCTGTTGAGGTTACAAGAGTTGAAACATATTAATCAGTGTAGTAATTGTCCAATCAAAGGCTCTTAAGCATTTGCATATTTAAATCAAGACTTTGACTTTCTTTGGCCAGGCAGTGTAATTAATTACAGAGTTCAGCTGTAAATCACATTTGTACATCTGTATTTATAAAATTTTGTTTGATATTTGTTTTCTCTACATAAGACTATTTTCTTCTAAACAATTTTGGGCCATTTCTATTAGTTCATTAGTCATAATGTAAATGCTGTAAAAACTAAAAATTAAACAGTTGAGGTTTTCATATGACAATCATAATATGATTGTTGAACACTAGTACAACAGCTCAAATGCAAAGATGGACCGATCACAGAGAGGGAGGTCACACAGTGGTACCCCTCTCCCTGATATATAATTGATCATGGTTGTTAACATCAGGCCTCAGAGAGCACAGTTGTCATTTGGGTAATACGTTTGTATAGGCATTGCTCCAATTTACATCTGTTGGTCTGTCTTTCAGTTAGTAAGACAGTCAGTCAGTGAGTTGGTCAGTCAGTAAGTGATTTGTTGGTAATGTAGTAAGTTGCACAGTTGATCAGTCACCAAGTTGCTCAGTTGTTAAGCCGAGTTGGTTAGTCAATCCGTGTGTAAGTTGGTCAGTGAGTCAGTCAGACTGCCAGTCATTGAGTTGGTCAGTCAATCAGTTATTCGGTCATTCAGTCAGTGAGTTGGTCAGTTGTTCAGTCAGTCAGCCAGTTCATCATTCAGTCAGTGAATGATTTGTTCAGTCAGTCCGTGAGATGGTTGGTCAGTTGGTCGGTCAGTCAGTCAGTGAGCTGATCAGTGAGTAAATTGGTAGTTTCTGTGAAAGGGCAGTAGTTATACTCCATCATATTCTCACCATGCCCTCACAGCAGACCATTAATTCTCAGCTCCACTCCCTACCTGCTTGCGTGAAGAGCCCTACCAAGAACTTAATGAACACTGTGTGTTTCAGTCTAGCAAAGACCCTCTGTTGTCCCCTGCAAAGCCTCTCAGATTAGCCCTTTCCTGGGGAGAGGCAACCAGCTGTGGCTGTGTGGATGAGCATATGTATAGGACTGTTTGCATTATATTAATTACTATCTTAATGCATGTGAGATGGTAAACATGTTTGTCAGAAAACAGAAATGTGTACTGTAAGAGAGGCTTTAGTGATTAATCTGTTTTCTCTCACATATGAACACACACTCTGACTCTCTGACGCTCTCTGATCAACCATGGTGAGAGAATGACATCATATTAGACTAAATTCAGCATTTGCTGACATCAAGCAAGAGAAAACCACAGGCATCATTGCACTCAGCCCTGGCTCCAGTATAGCATGGGAGAGTGAAATACTGGCTACATGGTGACACTGTTATAAATATTTTATGAGCTCATAAACATCTTTACTGTCAACACCAAACCCTGCTTTTGAGCTCTGGCACTTGAGGCATGTTCGTTAACTTAATTACAACACACTGAGTATTATTCTTTTCTCTTTCTGTGTTTTGCTTTTTGAAGTTAGCCCGACGAAGCTGCTAGAAATTATGGAATTTTTAAAATCCAGGGAAAAGGGAGGGATATTACAACCTGTGAGAGCTTGGCTTTCAGCCATATTTCATTAATGTACCATGAACAAATTCAAACCTGTAACTCCTGCATGTAAAGCACTTCTCCACTGTAAATCAGCTTTTGTGATTGTGTGGCTCCGCAAATTGCAGTTAAATCTTTCAGATAAAAAGGTAAATTATTATATAGTAGGCATAATTCCAGAGGGAACATGTTTCAATGAATGTTTTTTAAAAGTGTTGCTTTTTAATAATGTGCAGGTGAGAAGAACCTTTTAAAGTTTAGAGAACCTCCATGTAATGTAGAATTGACTGTTTGTGTGTGCTACCATGTCACTGTGTAAAGGCTGCTGTTTCTTTTATTGATATATGGTTGGGTGCACCATGTTTTCTCCATGTGAGTAATTTTTTTAGTTTAATCAGAGTAATATGACACAGCTGACATGCGGCTTCTGTTCCTATTCTTGTGTTTTCTTCTGTGAGAGGTCAGCTATACAAACTAACAGTGGTACAAATTTTCGGCTTTGTTACATCACATCCTTTACATATCAAATAAATGCAACAGCTGCACTGAGAAATCAGGTGATTAGATCAGAAGAGTGAATTATACAGCAGAAGTAGTCACGTTTTGCCATCTGCCATACAGCTACACTATATATACGAATGTAGGAAACAATCCGTCAGTATGGAGGCATCGATCAAATAGTGCAATCCAGTGTCACTGATGTGGTGTGTAAACATTGATGCATGCATGTTTATTTTCCACTGTTCCTACATGTACTTGATTTCTCTTTGTACACTCCTCACACCAGATGTGATGTGCCGCAGACAGTAGGATCCACTCTGCTACGCTTGCTGTTTCCCACGTGACGCGACACAAGCGTGTTGCAAACATAGACAGATCAATACAAACATCTATATTTTCCGTTTATTCTTAAAATAAACTTTATGTAGATGACATAAAGAGATGAGTGAGAAAAAGCTTGACTTGCTGCTGTGATAAGCTTTCTCACAAGGTGATTTACAGCTAAATGAAGAGTGAACATGTGGGTTCACAACATTAACCTCCTCAGGGGATTTCTATCACCTTTTCAAAGAGTTTAAACTACATTTGTTGATTTGTTTATTGGTCTAGACCACGGTTCTCACCCTGTGGGGGCTGGCGTACCACCAGTGGGTCATGAAGTACCATCTAGTGGTCCATAGGCCTGTACTCAGGTGGAGGCAGTACTGTATTAAGTATATTAATCTAAATACTGTATATGGATATTAATGTACCCATGTACAAATAAAAAGACACAGCAGCAGGATAATTAAACATCTTAGACAGCATAGTATAATTTCTTGGAAAAAATTATATTTGAAATTATTGGTAGTTATTATCTGGTGGGCCTTGGGGCGAGAAGGTTGCAAACCCCTGGTCTAGATTATGTACAATAGCATAAACGCTGCATTTGCTTACTTTTTCTCTCTAGAAACTGGTGGCATGCCTCGCGCCGGATATAACGCTTGCTTGTGTCCTTTTGTTCACATTAAATGGCCTAATGATGCAGCTGCAGTCTACTGGTCATCTGAGCTGTAGCAGCCAAGAAATCAAAGTTTTTTACTCTCCTATTGGCAACAAATCATGCGTGTGAAGATGTTTTGATTTTAGAAATAATTATGGACAAACAGACAAGACCTTTGTAATTTGCAATGACTCCATTGCATAATCCGATAATTGGCTTAAATAATCAATGTTGTATTGCATTGTGATGAAACATGTAATTTACACCTCTCCTGGCTGTGTAAGATTGTTTTGTTAAAACAGAAAGAAGTAGCGTTACTGAGTCCGAAGGGGAAAAAGCATGCTAAGATATGCAACACATGCTCAGAAAGGAGGTCTCGCTGGATGTTTAGCTCTCAAATGCAAGATCAGAGTTTAACTGATGAAAGTATGATGACTGTAGACAGTAGTTCACTTTGAATACTGTTTCAGCACGCTCACAATCATCAGATTCATCCACTCGGGGAAGTGATCCAAAGCACAACTGATGTTACAAAAAGTAATTGCACATGCAATTACACATTTCCACCAGAGAGGTTCCCAGGATACATAGTGTAGCCAAGAACCTTCAAGAGAATTAGAGATTAACTTGTTCATGTGAAAAGACCTATGCTATATTTATGCCAGACACTGCATTTTTAATGTTCAGTCCAGAAGACTTTACTATATTCAAACAAGTATGTGTGGATGCATGTTTTGCTGCTGCATTGATTCCCGTTAGCTGTGGTGGAGCTGCCGGAAGAGACAGAGGACACTGCTCCTGTCATCCTCCATCAGCCTCTATAGTCTTCTTCATCTGCCTCTGAGCCCAGCGCCGATTTGCTCTGATACACACCCACACACACACATCACATCACACACCACACACACTCTGTCACATACACACGCATTCCACCAGACCACATGAGCGTGCACACACTCACCTCGTAACGTAAAAGTGACCCACAGCAAAATACAGTGAAAAGGTTTCTTTACCACTGATTTTGTTCATCACACAGCCTACATAGCCTTCTTCATATACAGACCACTCTACCCAGACTGTTTACAGTACAAGGCAAACTATTAAAAAAGCCATTATGTGTTCAGAAGTTAGATCTTTAGCAAGGTTATATTATGATGTATTTAAATATAAAGCATTAATTTAGATGGTAATAAGCTAAATACTGTATATTCAAAATCATAAGTTTTAGGGTATTTTCTAGCAAGAGCTGCCGGTCCCAAATTCTACATTTTTATTTTGTGAAAAATAATATTTTATTTTCTTGTATTTTTTTCAGTATTGGTTTCTTGTAAAGTGAAAATTTATATTTAGCTGTTTTAGAAAAAAAAAAACTTTATTTAAACAATTCAGTCCCACAGAGTTTTGGAAAATAAGCAGGGCCTTACTTTAGCCACACCCCTGCATTTTAGAGCAGCAAGTGCATTCCTGTCCCTCATGACCACATGGTGAGCAAGAATTCTCACTGCTGAAACACTCACAACCAAAACATTTGATACAATTTTGATAGTGTTATTGTTGTTTTGATAGTGACAAAATAGAATGTGCAATCACTTGTTTGAATGAAATAAGCATAACTAAGTTGTATTCACAGCAACAGGATTTTGGTCTGAAGTCCAGGTCACTTAAAAGTCTGAATTGTGTTTCCAGTTCTGATGATCCATTTACAAGCTAATGCCTGAATCCGCAGTCACACTAAACATCTGCAGTTTCTGATTTGTCTGCCATAAACAGGAATAACACAAAAGGGAATATAATACCAGAAGATAATTATACCAGCCACAACACAGTGCTGCACACTGATCTGTAGCAACAAAAAAGAAAGGTAGATTGTTTGCAGCTTGTGGTTAGTCAGGGAGCTAACATCGCAAGCAAGCTGACTTGTGTACCACAAACAGTGAAACCACAAAAGTCAAGACAATAATACAGCCTCCTGACTGACTACATATCATATTGTGTCTTTTTATGGGTTTGTTTATCTTCAGGGGGGAGTAAGAAAGGTTTCTGCTAAATTTCTGCTAAAGACTAAAATGAGCTTATTGTCCTTGTTGGAGGTTCGGTGGTGCGTTATAAAGAGCTGCCCTTTCAGAGATCAAGGATGTAAATACACTTCGAAATCAAATCAGATTCAAAGTTTCCTCAAGTCAAACTCAAACTGAAATTTCGCTCACAAAATCTGCCCTGGACATTTGGGGCAGGTGTGATTAGGCCTTAACACTGATAACTGCACGAAGACAAAAACATCTAACCATATTAATAATATCACCTTTTGTCAAAAATACAGCTCTACAAGGAGAAAGGCAAAGACAAACCAGCATAAGAGAGGAAAAAATGATAAAAGCTTTGAAAAAAGGAAGGAAAGTCAAACATGGAAAAAATGTATAATAAATAATAAAATAATAATAAAATGTTGCAAAATTGATACAAAATTAAAGCAATATAAGCAGAATAAAAAAATAATTCAAATAAATATTTTTTTGTAAAAAAGGTCACTCATAATGTCAATTGACAAAATGTATCAAATAAATCAATAACACAAAATAATACTAGAGCTAAAGTAAAAGGAAGTTACATTAGTTAGGTATTAATTATATATTCTATTCTATTCTATTCTATTCTATTCTATTATATTATATTATATTATATTACATTATATTA
>CM067486.1:21085815-21169916 GCA_034552555.1 Semaprochilodus insignis
AGAGAGAGAGAGAGAGAGAGGAAGGAGGAATGGGGTTTAAAAGCTTGCCGGATCTCGTGTCCACAGTAGCGTGACCTGATTCGAGCCCACTGTGTCATCACCAGCCCCACCTTCTCTCCACTGTCTTCCAGATCTCTGCACACACAGGCTATCTAACGTCAGCTGCGTAGAACACATCAGTGTTCTTCAAAAGTATGAAAGACAGTTGGTTAATACATTAATTAACATGTTTTTTTAATCCATCAAGTTCTCTCCCCACTGCTATTGACCTCTGAAATCAGGCAGAGTTAAACAGGATTCTAATGAATTCATCACTTCGTAATGGCATCACCCACACACTTCTAGCAGGTTAAGGGATTCAAGGGATTCAATCAATGCAGTTTTCATGCCACCCACGCGTTTCATCTTCGGTTCAGTCTAAATCATTCAACAGGGTCTGTTTCAGTTGTGTTATGTTTCTGTTGTTTATTATGTTTTAGAGAGAAAGGCTTAATTTTAGATATAAAGACATAATTATTGCTTTAACCCCTTAAAACTCCAGGCTTAGCACAACTTAATGCATATTACACAGTAATTACATGGCCTAGATTAGAAGTTATTAAGTTATTCCTAAAATGTAGAACTCTGTCATAAAAGTTCATTTAAGGAGCTAATAAATTTGATCATAAATCGGAGAGTTTGGATTGTGCCTACAATATTTGGTGGTAGGGAAGATTGATTAGGGGTGGGGGGACTTGGACAGGAGTTCTGGGCGGCCTAGCTAGAAGGCCAGACCCACCCAACCCATTTCATAACTGTGGAAGGACTGATATTAGATCGAGGAACAGGGTGGAGATGGGGCGGTGGTGAGGATTGCGAAAACTTCATCATTTGAACAGAAGGTGAGGACTAGGCTGGGAAAATGAGGGGTTTTAGGTATGTTACTCCTCCTAGTTATTACATAACGTTCTGTGTGAGTACATGAATTTTTCACCTTGCACAGCCAAATGACATGAACTACAGTATATGCCTGTTTTGGAGAAAGAGAGAAAGACAGAGAAAGACAGAGAAAGACAGAGAGAGACAGAGAGAGAGACAGAGAAAGACAGAGAGAGACAGAGTGAGACAGAGAAAGACAGAGAAAGACAGAGAGAGAGGGGCAGAAAGAAAGACATATGTTTCCCCACATGTATAATTGAAGTAAATGCCTCTGATCATGTGTGTACTTCACCAAATAAAATCGACATGTACAATTGTAACCCACCTTCACCGCACCTCCTCCTTAATGTGTCTGACTTGCTCGGTGTTATGTTTGTTGTCATTGATACCTGCTCTGTTCTGTACCCTGGAGGTCTTTGACTGCTCTCAGTTCGTTTTGACTTTCCATGTGTGCCCATGGAAGGACAGAGAGGTCCCATAACACACCTCTAAATATAACTTACTGCAAAACGTGTTGTTCAACATGGTACCCTCCGTAAACAGTATAATTAAAGCCACAGTGGTGACTGGTAGGACTAAATTGGTTAATATTAGTGTTTCTTACTTTCTCTTTATCAATACAGATTTCTGCATGTGTTTTCTTACAGATGGTTCCTCTAATCAATACAGCCACAGAAACATTACTGACTAACCTGCAGGCTTATGCAGAGTCTGGAGAGAGCTTCGACATTCACAGGTACGACTGTATGTGTATAAAATCATGTGTGCTGCTTAAAGAATTGCCTGTGAAATTTTGTTTTCGACTACTTCATCCACAGTCAGATATCTGGATATCCCTGACTGAATGTATGTTTCTCTCAAAGACATTTTGTCTCATAATCTAAAAGCGTATGAATTATTTTCCCCTCATAACTTCATATCAGATTAAAAAATGGGGAATTAAAAATCCCCCCTCCAAAATCGCTGGGAATTACATTTAATGGTTGCTGTTTTCAGGAGCTAGTTAGTGTTCACCGTGTGTAGAACTTTTTTTAAACCTGTTGAGAGGGCATCCCAGCTGGCTCCAGCTGCTTGAGAAGAAAAAGGGGTGCATAAGGACAAAGGTGTGCTTCTTTAAAGCTGCAAAAAGATTTCAGTTTAGATTTCATGTAGAAAATGGTAAAACATAAAGAAAACCCCTCAGTAAGTAGGTGTGTTCAAACATCTGACTGTTACTGTGAATTGTGATGGTGGATCTTATTTTCTTGCAGGTGTTTTGGTTGCTTCACCATGGACGTAATTGCCAGCGTGGCATTCGGCACGCAGGTGGACTCTCAGAATGACCCCGATGACCCATTTGTCCACCACGCCTCCAAGTTCTTCTCCTTCACCTTTTTCAGACCCATCATGTTCATCTTCAGTATGTCACGCTGTCACATTAACCGCACAACTAAACCAAAGCTTCATTGCCCATCTAGAAATGAGTTATTTCCCTTTTAATTGTATTACCCCGAAAGATCACATCTCACGGGGCACTCCCATAAATGATAATATGAAATGAACTTTAATGAAGGCAGTAGCACATTTATTGAAAGGGACTGAAGAAAGAGACCTCATTTAAAAATGCCTTTGTCCTTGTGTTTATGACTTAAGAATACTGGGGGGGAAAGAAGCCTCATGGTTGTCAATTTTTGTTCCCAGTGGCCTTCCCAGCTCTGATCGGACCCCTCGGCACCCTGATACCCAATAAATCCCGTGACGAGATGAACAGCTTTTTCATCAGCTGCATTCAGAAGATCATAAAGCAGAGAGATGAGCTGCCACCCAATCAGGTAGAGCGCAACCTTGAACAAATGGAAAAACTGTCCTCAGCCATGCATATTCCCAGTAAACACATCCCATCTTGACCTTTGATTTCTTGATCTGCACAGCGGCGGCGGGACTTCCTGCAGCTAATGCTGGACGTGAGGAGCAGCAAAGAGTGCGTGTCTCTGGAGCAATTTGATGTGGTCAATCACGCAGATGAGCAGGCAGATGCACGGCCTCAACTAACTGAAGAGGCGGCTAACGGCACGAGACATCATTCTGGGGAGTCTCCGAGACGTCCCCAGCAAAAGAGGGTGATGACAGAAGGCGAGATCGTGGGCCAAGCCTTCCTATTCCTCCTGGCCGGCTATGAGACCAGCAGTAACACTCTAGCGTTCATCTCCTACCTGCTGGCCCTCCACCCTGACTGCCAGGAAAAGGTGCAGAGAGAGGTGGACGACTTCTACACCAGACACGTGAGTGGGCGAAACTGTGATAAGCCGGCGCCAACAGTTATTATTTTTAACATTTCTTTCAAGAGCGCCAATCCCAATGCCCAGTTTCTGGAGCAGGCCAATACCAGCATACAACAGAAGCATACCAACATACAACAAGAAGATGCAAGAGAGAAGGTTCCAGTTTAGTTTAGTTTAGTTCCAGATAAATATAGGTGTTATCTGAGCACAATGCGTGACTATAATTGAGCTCTCTACTAAAACTCTAGAGAAGACACATGAGATTACTTAGGTCTTTTGCTCAGAAGGAATATCTAAGCAGGAGATTTTACCTTCCCATCTGATCTCATGGTTGTAGGAGAAACTGCAGAGAGATTAGGGAGATCTCTTTGCTTCTTCCCTGTGTGTGCCTGCTGTTTAATCGACTCCTCTTCTTTAATAGCATAATTTCTCAAAGCCGTCATTGTGTTTATTTGTAAAGAACATGACTTACCAAAGCGATACGTACCAAAATGTGTATATTTATACTTTCTTTGTACCACAAAACCAGTAGGAATATGTTTCATACTTCAGTCACCTTTTTAAGTGTTGGTATAAGACAACTCAGTAATATTGCATCCAGTGATAAAAGGCAGCATCCAACCTCTTTTAAGTGATAGTGAACACTTTGGTGCACAGGAAGTTATAGTCCCACATAATAATACATTTTAAAGAGAGCAGCATGCTGTTACATTGACCACTTGACCACTTGACTTGACTTTGCTATGCTGAGTGTGGATGTGCATGCAGCTATTTTGGGGGCAAACTGTAATGAGTTGAACTGTGGTTGTATAATCATTGTAGGCATGTAGGTACGAGTTTGGTACCTCTAGATGGCCTTAATATTGACCTCAGTTAAAATTAGTTCATTATAAATTCTCAATTACATTTACGTATCAGCTGATATCAGTATCAGTATTGGTAAAGAAAAAGTAGTATGGTGCCAGTTCTATTTTTTTTCTTTTTTCTTCCTAATCCAGTGAAGCTGGGCTCTGTGTGTACTACTCCCTCTATTGATTCCAGAATAGCAGATAAGAAGTTGCATTTCTAAAGGAGGATGGCATTTGGAGCTGATCTGTATCTCTTCATTCCTGAACAGTGTGTGCTACTGTGTGTGGCAGTGTGTATGTATGCGTACTGTACCTTTTGTGGGGCCCAAGCTAGATTTTCTCTTCAGATTTTTTTTGTTTCCTGCTACTATCCATTGTCCTCTTTCTCCAGGGCACATACTGCATGGCAGACAAGCAAATAAAATATTCAGAGCTACTAGTGCATTGTAAAAGTAAGATATGTTGGTTAGGTATCTTCTGCAGGGTGAGTACAGTATGTCTGTCTGCTGAGATTTGTCATGTGTTCTGCTTGTTTCCATCCAGGCACTCAATGAAGCACAGAGACCCACTCATAAATCTAGCACAGACTTTTTCAAAAGCAGTGTGTACATGCATGCAGTACTGTTCAGAAGTTAGTGACCACCCTTCATATATGTATATTCCTGTCAGAAGTTCATTCTTAGAAGTCTGTTTCATTTTCTGCTTCTCATGATCCAGTAATCCCAAACACATTCAGTGATGTTGAGGTCTGGTCTCTGGGGTGGTCTGTCTATTGTTCTAGGAAAGGCTGGCAGCTTCTTTGTTTGATTAGCCTTTTTTGTTATCTATTTCTTTGCTCATTACCAGCTTCCTGATAGCTACACACCCTTTCAGTCTTTCAGTGTTGAGTTGTCTTTAAAACATGGAAGGATGGGCAGAAATACCTGTGGTATTTCTTTTCAGATCTGAAATAAGAGTGAAGCTTGATTTTCACTGTTTTAATCACAGTTTATCTTTTAGTGACAGTTTTGGTGGTCTAACCGATCTTACATGCTTGTTAAGAGTCCTGCTGCCTCTGTATCTTAGATGTTTTTGAGATTTTTGAGGAATTTAATTTCCTCAAAATATTTGCTGAACTGAATGACTTGTAAGGTGCCATAGAAAGCGTTTGTTTTGATAATGCATGGAAGTTGATGGCATACAGAAGGTATGGTTGGGTGAATGTAGTACATGTAGTTTTAGATGCCCATTTACAACCCTATGTTTTGGCCCTAGAATGAATTAAGCTGTTTTCCTTTTTTGGTGAGCTCATGAATATTTTGATGAGCTCTGCTCTAATGTTTTAAAGATGTGGGAGCTGAAGTTGACTTCCTGTTTAGCAGCTTGTTTTGCGAACGATCTGCTCCACCTTAAATGGTGCCGCAGTTGCATTCCGTTTCATTCAAGGTGGAATGGAACATTTTGATTAGGGATCTGGAGAATAGGAAGCCAACTTCAGCCTTGTTTAAAGATGAACATCAGCTTTGCCCATAGGCAGTTCCTTGGAAAGGGTATGAAAAGTACCAACATTCCCTTCGCAGCCTGGAAAGGTTTAATGGCTGTTTTGACTGGGAATAAATGAAGGGTGGTCTTTGACACTCTACAGGCAGAGAGAGAGAGCTCTAAAACTCTAAGAGGGAGGTGATGGGGGTAGGGGGTTAACAGAGAGAGCTGTGGCGGTTAGTGAGCATGTCTATATTAGTGTGCTTGTGCTGTTAGGGGAATAAAGGTGGCTCGTGCTGACCCACATTGCCTTGTTTCAAAGTGTATTTTCAGTCATCTTCACGAGGTCACATTACCCTACAGTGTAATGTTCCAAAGCCAACACTCTGGATAAACAAAACACTGGCAGAGGTTTTGCGTAATGCGGTTTTGATGAAATCTGTGATTAAAAAGAGAGGGAGGGGGGCAGCATGTCTCTGTGCACAGATAAACAGCTAGTGAAGAGAAATGAGAGAACAGAGTGTTTTACAGTGATTTCATTTAGCAGTTCTGACTGCAGCTGCTTTGTTAGCCATCTCTGTCGCCGTTCTTGCCCCATCGAGTTCTTTTCCCATAATGCCGCTGCAGTGGCCGACACATAAACCAGGTCTTGTTAAGCACGCGCCTGCATCAGCTGAATCTTAATACCTGCAGCCAAGGCCAACCAGCCGCTCAGATCAAACAGCAGGGCTAGTCAATCTCAATGAGTCCTTTCTTCACTTTCATCTTATTCACTCGCTCCCATTGACACTCACATGCTCCATTTAGCCCTACTCAGGAAGTCAGGGTCTTTTTTTTTTATTCGAGGAGCAGGGAGTGTTTGAAATGTAAACCCCCTCTGAAGCTTTTTGGGCATCGTTCGTCTCTGGTAGAGAGTAAATGTATCCTACATGGCAGCTTTTATGTCAAGTGCCTCTTTTTTCTTCTGTGAGATAGCAGTTTGTGAGATTATTAATTTTTGCTTGTAGTTTCAGTCAGGGCTGGTCTGAAAATAGAAACTATTATTAGGTGCTGCTTCACGGATTCCTCCTCTATTTGATGCTTGCTTTAGCTGTGTGTGATGTGTTAAATACTTTAGTTAGGTTTTTTTTCATATATTGCATATATTGCATATAAGTTGCATATATTTGGAGCAGTTCCATAAGAGAACCTGATAGTTCTTTCAGTTATAGATAGTCCAAAAGAGCTATTTTAAAAAAAAAATCTGCAAGGATATTTTTCCATACCGCCAAAGTTCTGTCCTAGAAATTGCTTGCATTTTTTGTTTCCCACAGTCCAAATAATCCCAAAGCGAAGTTGATGTCTGGACTCTGTGATGGTCAGTTTATTGTACACCAACAGTTTCTGTTTGATTTTCAAATTATTTATTTATTTTTTTACTTTTTTCTGTTTCTTTTTCTTGGTAACAGCTTCTTGAGAGCTAAACATCACAGGGCACAGCTACACATCGATTTCCCATTCCTTATGCAAGCTGATGTCTAGGACTGCAGCTATCAATTATATTAGTGATAGACTATTCCATTGATGAATTAAGTATTAAGATAAGAACTCCTTTTTTATTAAAGAGCAATAAATGAATAAATAAATAACCGAAAGAAAGAAAAATGAATTAATATATACATAAATAAATAAGGCAGGTTTCTTAAAATGAACAACTAACTGGTTTGTTAATTGGCGAATTATTTTCTTGGTTTTCTTTTTTAAAATCACATTAATACGATAATATTTATATTTGTATTTCTAATGTCTGTTACTAAACACTACACCTGTCTATAACAAAACCCTTTTGGTATGTTAAAGTGCCATAGTACATTCTGGGTTAATGCACATTTAGTAATAGTCAGTAGTAGTCATCTGTGTGAAACACAGTGAGCTGAATATAGTTATATGGATTAAATGTATCATTGACACAAAGAATTTCCATAAATGATTTTTAGTAGTCCAGTTACTCAAGGAATCGTTTCAGCGCTTTTTTTCCAATCTCGGGAATGTTTCTTTAAAGGCTGTTTTAACTGGAAATTGTAAAAAGTGAAAAAAGGGGGGTCCCTGACTTTTTCACAGTACTATGAGTGTGAAGAGCCTGTTTTAAAATAATCACCACATAAATAAAGGTTCTATACCGTTTCTTTCTCCAGATCAATAACCATTTATCAACATACAAGAATGTATGCTTTCATCATTTAGTGTTTTCATAATTGGTGTATTTTAAAGCAGAGATGTATTTTTAGTAATATTTCACATTTAGGCTTCAGCTGTGCAGTCCTGTTTGGGGTTTGCAGGAGTAAGCTTCTATTTATGTGCTTTTGGAGGACCAAACTGCACACACACTAATAGCCATGCGCTCTGACTTTGCACAGAGCAGCTGGGCATCGGTCCACAAGACATCAGACCATAGTGGATATGAAGGTCATTCTCCCCCCCGAATGGACCTGCGGTGCCTGGCACCACTCTTGAATTTAGCTCAGTGAGGAGCAAAGGGCTGTTCAGTTTATTTGATAAATGCATCTCGCTGTGCTCAAACTGAATGCATCAACAGTGAAAGCTTTTGAAATGTCACTCTCCTGATCAGCAGTACAGAGCACTGACTGCAGTCGAATCACTTTAAAACATTAAGGTTTATCCAGTCCTAATTTAGTGTACAGAGAGCTTTACCATTTGATAGTTTAGCTCAAGAATATGTAACATGTAACACTATCACTACTGTTTGTATTAGTGACCGGGTAATCTTCATTAATCAAAAACTAAACAGGACAGTGACAAGCCAGGTCTCGTTCTTACACTAAAGCCCTATTTGAACGAGATTCGTTTTCCATGTGGAAGTGAGGTAATGCCAGTAACGCCAAGACGTCTGTAATGTTTATGACCACATTGCGCTGGTTAAGAAATCTTGGTGTAAATGAGAGAGACAGGAGTGGCTACTCGATTTACGCACTGCGTTCACTCAAAGAGTATGACCATTTGCTCTAACTAGCTGTCTCACCTAAATGCACTGTCATTAGCGTCACCATTAGCTTGGGACCTTGCAACCAACATTCAACTTATAAAATCAAAGCCCCATAAAATCAACCTTTTTCCAGTCATTTTATATGTTCTGAATGGTACACTTGAAGTAGGACAGTAACAATACATGTCAGCCTTGTTTTAGCCTTACAGCAAACAAATAAAGACTTCTTTGGTGCCTCAATACTTAAGAAACTCATTTTCCACAGTATGCAGTGGCGTTTTTAACGACATGTTGATTTGCATGGAAATAATACAACTTTCGTTGCTTGTTTTATGGAAGAGGTGCCTGAATCTTTACTGATTTGGGAGCCCTCAGTGGGTATGACCTGGAGCAAATCGGACCTGGCTATAATCACAGCGAAACGCAGGTAAAATTACATTACCGCACCCCCTCATGTAAAGCTAATACTGCCCGAATAAGACCTAAGAGAGACCAGTAAGAAAATGATCAAGCAGATTGGCAACTAATAAATCAGTGACTTGTAAGTTAGTAATTTTATTTGCATAGTTGTGAACTGTACCATGTACAGAAGCCTATTTCTGGCAGGTATAGGAAAAAAATCACTTGTATTTTTGCTGTATTTATTATTCTGTTCTGTTTGTGGTACCAGTATGTCAAAATATTGATTAGTATCTTCAAATAATGATTTTATTTTTTCAAAATATTGACTTTCTCTGAGGAAATACTGTAATATATATACAAACAATGACTCTTTTTCTTGAGCTTTTGAGATAAAATCTCAAAATCTGTTGAAAGAAAGTAAGTCATTATTTTGGCATAATAAGTCATTATTATGAGACACTAAGTCAATATTTTGAGAACGTAAGTAATAACTTGACCGTAACAAATCATAAATATGAGATATAAGGTAATATAAACCCTTATTTTAAGAGGGTTAGATAATCATGTTTTAAGAAAATAAGTACATATAATAATAATAATAATAACAACAACAACAACAACAATAATAATAATAATAATAATAATATTTTTTTAGATAAGTTCATTTTTTTCATGTACTTCTAGCAGAAGAAAAAAATGTCTGGTGGGAATGGATATTTTGTTAACCTATTATGCAAGTATGCATCAGTCTGTGTAGTCTATGAACTTTATTTACATGACATAGCTGTGATAGACAAAGGAAGAGCAATAAATTCATTTGTGAAAAGGTGATCCTCAACAGTGGCATCTAAATTAAGCACAAAAAAGTGTTCACTCATAAATGTAGTTATATTTTATCTGGTGTTTAACTGTCCTAAGCTTTCTTGACTGTATAAGTAAAGTCTAAAACAGACAGTTGAATAACTAACCTGAGCCCTTCTGTTGGAGCAATGACTCGATGACACTGACTTGATGCTGTCTCAGAGCACCAGCATGCTGCATTTTTACCACTGGGTGGTTTAAGTGGCAAACATGCCTTGCTGCCTAAAGGAGTGTGTGGCTGGCTGCACACAATGTGGCTGCTGGTCTAGCCTCTCATTTTCTCTTCCCGGGCATGCGGTGTCTCCCCAGGGGATCCGTCATTAATTTGCCTTTTTTATCTGCATAAATAGCGGAGCCAGATGAAGCGGAGCGTCACCTAATGAGTCAGCCAGAGGTGGGAGACGGGGGTGGGAGGGCAAGTCACAGAGCAAAATTACACATTTTCAGGCTCTCCTGCTCTCCGAGACAGAAACTGGTGTGGGGGGGTGAGTAGGGGTGGGGGGCGTCGGAAAGGGTTGAGATTAGTAAGTACGTTTGGTTTGGAAAAAAAGAAGATGGGTAGGAGCCAGAAGGAGAATGATTTTTGGAAAAGGTTTGACCGTCTCAGAGAGGAAATTTTGTTTGGCTTTTGTTCAAAGTTTGGTAAATCCATTCAACCACCCGTCTCAGAAAATTCATTTTTCAGTGTATAATTAGAGAATTTGCTGATCTAATTCAGACTGAAGAGTTACAGAGTTTGGGCACCCCGGTCAATGAATGAGTGAAAATATGTTATGCGTCCTTTACGGAGATCACACGTCTGCACTTTAAATGCACAACTATGGTTTACATGCTCAATTTAGCATTTTGGGAACTAAATAAAACATAAAAAGTTGATTAGAGAGACCACCAACAATCATGATAGGAATCTGATGTCTGAAGAGATTCACAGGGAGCTATTATGCCTTTTTCCCTTTCCTTTGGTGTGTTATGTAGCTCTGTTATATACTCTATTACAAGCTGACAATCATTACAGCACAATCCTCACACAATGCAAGAGAGCTAAAAAAAGACAAAACACCTTGTCAAGGTGGATCGAGTCTGCTAACTTGTTCTACCTGGCTTTCAGGATCAGACTCTGGCTCAAATGCGTCTCCGTTGTAATAGCCACTGTATAGCCACAGTGGTGTCAGGACAGTGCTTGTAGCAGGATGCCTCTCTATTACTTGACTTAAATTACTCTATTACACTTACAGAACAGTGCAAGTGAGCTGATCAATTGGAGCACACTGGGTTCACATGGAGGTAGGGCTTAGGTACACAGGAGCTCTAACAGAGTATTTCAGAAAAAGGGATGAATATAGATGCACATACATAAAATTATGAACCCTAAAAATAGGCATCTCCCCAAAAGACTTTTTAACCATTATTATCATTACATACAGTATAAAACCACATGTATGTTTATTGTTGGTTTTAGACTGACATCACAACCCCTAGTTCCTATGACCACCACTGCAGAAATCAGAAATCTGAGAAATCTTTAGAATAGAGTACGACACATTAATTCACTCTGAATGACTTTGTTTATATTTTAATGGCTGACACAGAAATGTTGAAAAATTGGTGGAATTAATCTTTATGTTTTTCCTGTAGAGGATGTGTAACTTATTACTGCTTTGAAAATCAGGAAAGCATGTAATTTGACAGAGCATGTTTAATCTTTTGCATACAACGGTATATAAGGTTTGAATTGCCTCTTACCTTTCAGTGTTTGATGGATTTTAGGGCTTGTGATGGATCACCAAGCTGAAGGCCACGGGATGCTGTTACTGATGCACTCCTTACATTAACAGTAAAAGAAGACGCTAAGCCTTTCTTCATTACACCTGTTCTCATGTAACAGCCTAATAAGTTTCAGAATTTCCTTGCCAGGATACGTTTTCATAACATCGTATCTCAGGGCCTGTGGAATTGAATGGAGGTGGATGCAGAGCGACAGAGAATACAAGATAAATATGTGAACACATAAACAAACTGGGCGTATATTCAGTGTGAATACCATCTGTCTGACAGGTGATTGACAGGGTTACCTCCTCCTAGCACTCAACATGCAGGTGAAGGAAACACAGAAGGAGAAATATAACGATAATCTGACAGAAGGTGCAAAATTTGGAGGTTTAGGTGGAGGTAGCGGAATAGAAAGAAAGAAAAGGTAATGTATACAGAGAGGAGAGCATGACAGTTCTGTTGAGCACTCCATCAGAGAGAAAGGAAAGGAGAGAGACAGCAATGCATAAAGCATGGAGAATGAAAACGCAAAGGTGACATAAACAGTGGAGCCGAGGGAGGTGTGAAACAGATGGAAAAAGCGGAAGCATTGAGAGAACCAAGAGGTGAAAGAAGCAGAGACAGCAACTAAGGGTGGCCGTCGGGGGGGCAAGCCAGCTAAATAGAGAGTGGGAGAGAGAGAAAGAGAGAGCAGTGAGTAGCCTGGCTTTCCTGTGTGTGAATAATTCATCTGTGATGTGCCTGTGAGGCTGAGCCTCCGGGGGGCTCTTTCCCTCGCTCATCTCCCCTCACTCATATCACTCAAGCCTGAATAAAGACCCCGCATCTCCACCGCTAAATTCAATAACACTGCCTTTGATCCCGCCCCAGCCACGGCACCGGAGCTGTCGGTTCCCATACATATTGCTCTTATTTGTCTTGTTGCTTCTCCACAGCCGTCTAATGAAAGTTTAGAAACCGGATTTGTAGCATATGTTTCTTTTAGACTTCTGGTGAAAGGGATGCCATACGAATGCCATGAGAGAACCTTACAACACTTTAACCTTGCTACGAAACATTGACGTAGACATCTCATGGCAAGATGTCATATCGTCACTGTCCAAAGGAAAACAAATATCTCCAAAATGGTAACTTCACAGGAGAGTGAAATATCATTCTTCCCTTTTAATGTAATTTGATATAAAGAGATTTTATTTTAAGCAATTTTGGAGCATTTCTATCAGTACATTTTCATGCACTGTAAAGTACGGTGGCCGAGAAAGCCCAACGCACTGCAAGTTAAAAACACGCTGCAAAGTCTCAAAACACAAGCATCAAAATGGCACGACTTGCACAACATTAGCCAAACGCGCTGCAAGATCTGAAAACACAAGCATCAAAATGAGACCGCTTGCAAACCATTAACCGAACCCGCTGCAAAGTCTCAAACGCGCTGCAAACACTGAAAACACATGCAACTTCCAAAACACATGCAGAAAGCCTCAAAACACAACAGAAGTGTTTCCGAGGGACACTGAAAGTGGACGGACCCACTTTTCTTTCAGTCACTCGGTGTGCATTGTTTAAGGTGGAACGAAATATAAACACAAGAACCTGGCCAATAACCCGACTGAATATTCATTAATAAACAGATATAACTTACTTTTGCTGGAACTGGGGCTGTCTCGGCTCTACGTCCAGGTCCACGCAGCCCGCTCTTGAATGGGTCCGTCCACTTTCAGTGTCCCTCGGAAACACTTCCGTTGTGTTTTGAGGCTTTCTGCATGTGTTTTGGAAGTTGCATGTGTTTTCAGTGTTTGCTGCGCGTTTGAGACTTTGCAGCGGGTTCGGTTAATGGTTTGCAAGCGGTCTCTTTGAGACTTTGCAGTGCGTTTTTAACTCGATGCATGTGTTTTGAGACTTTGCAGCACGTTTCTAACTTGCAGTGCGTTGGGCTTTCTCGGCCACCGTAGTAAAGGACAGCTGCTGGACATAATGTTTTTTGGGACAGGGATATTACGTTGTCATGATTTGTTGTGACAAGTCATGTCCGGTAATAAAATGGTGTCACGGTGCCATTAATAGTCATAATGTTGTGTGATAATATTTGTTATTATGATGGTTATATAGTGTCCAACTAGCTTTTTTTGTGGCGTATAAACTGTCGTCACATCAAACATTACAGTATCTGTCATTGCTGTAATTGCAGTCTCTGATAATAGTAGTATATAGTAGCGATAGTAGCAATACACAGGGCAGCTAACATTTTCAAATGATTACTTCACACTTAACTTGAACTTAACTTGTGTTACATACCATTGACATAACCCTGCCATTAGCATGTTATAAGAGATATTTGATGTGGTCCTGAGCTGTCAGGTTCATTAGTAGAACCATTACATTAGTAGCTTCCATTGTTAGTAATCATATTAGCAAATGCCCTAAACAGGCTGTATCTCATGTTAATATTTGGGACCTGCCTCAAATATTATGACCAGTAATGGTAACATGACACTGTTACATTATTGAACATAACCTGTCACATATGTGCTATAAAATTTTAATGGCATGTTTATGTCAGTGTTATGTAGCATGATTCATGTTGATACTTTTTGTTATTGTTGTTTTGTTTTTGCACCATTTAAAAAACTGCATCCCCTGTAAATACTTCATGATAAATGGGCTGATACCAATGGTCCAAGAAAGTGATCCTCATGTCCTGGACATTATGGAAACATTTCATAAAGAGCGGAACAGTAAATGGTCCAGAAATCCTTTTTTTACAGTGGTGGTGTTGGAAACCAGGGATCACACTATCTACAACACAAACATAGCCATTTTATTTACTCTCCAAAACCACCAATGAACCCACATGTTATGAGTTGGTAAAATGATGGTAAAATACTTTTAAACCTGAAGAAATATATTTCCTTTGGGGACTAGATTACCTCCACCATGAATGGATTAAATGAAGCGGATTAATAAGATGTTTTAGGCCAAAACTTGATTACAAAACTACTGTTAAACAATGCCCCGAGATTCAGACACCATATTGATAACAATTATCTGTGAGGGATCTTTTAGAGGCATTAAACTCTTCGGACCTCTGGTTCCTATCGCAACCACTGTGAGCAGGTCTGAATTGGTAAGCTGCTTTATATTGAAGCATTTCACACCAAAACACTCTGAATGACTTTGTTTACATCTCAACCAATTAATTATGTCAAGTCAAGTCAAGGTTTATTTCTATAGCACCTTTTACAACAGATGTTGTCACAAATCAGCTTTATAGAGAATACAGGTCCAAAGCCCCAGTGAGCAAGCCAAGGGCAACAGTGGCAAGGAAAAACTCCCCGAGAGCAAGAAACCTTGAGAGAAACCAAGACTCCTCTGGGTGTCACCGGATTGGAAAACAAGCACAAGAGCAATAAGAAAATTACAATTCTGTGTAATATTAAATAGAGAAGTCCTATAAGAGTAGCAATAAGAAGATGAACTCTGAGTGAAACCCAGTTACTGTTACCAGTCAAACCACCAACTACTGTCAGGAGTTTATCACAGTGAAAAGCCTTGAACATTAAAAACTACTGCAAGAAGCATATGGTGATGATCTATTAGTAAAAATAATCGAAGCGTTAAGTGTTTTGTGAGACAGAAGAAGAAACGTCTGATTTGTTTATGAAGCAGGAGAAACATCTCTATGCTTCGGGAGGGCCAGTGGCTTGCAGGCGAAGCCTTCACATGGCATAAAACAGTATGAAGCATGAGGATTTTTTTTTTAATTGGTGTAGTTCCCCTTCACACATGTAGGGTTAAGAGTGCTTATGTCCTGTCCCAAAAAAGTGCTGTTTCAGAAATATAAGGATAGTTTCCCTTCTGTTGTTTGTTTTTTTTTTACCGCTCCAGCTGTCCTTACATTGTGTCCAACTTACATCAGAAACAACCGTTAAAGGTTTACAAAAGTTATCTTTGGATTATTTTGGCTTCTCCTATAAGACTGGGAGGTTTCCTGATAATATCATCATGAACAGCCCATATTCAGCACATCCTCTCGTTTTGTAAAATGATTTGTCTGATGATGATGATGATGATGATGAGAGAGCGAGAGAGAGAGAGAGGGGGGGAGCGGAGAGAGACAGACAGACAGACAGACAGGCAGACATGCAGGCTCTTGAGTTTTAGCACAGATGAAGGCTCTCTGGTGGGTGAGGAGCCCTGCACCCCTGGGGTCAGTGCAGCAAAGCCTGGACACTGTTTGATTAGGAGAGCAGGAGCTCTGTGGGAGAAAGACAGTGAACCAGCTCTATGCATCTCATCAAAGTGGCACAGAAGTGTTGGTTTAGGGTAAGAAAAGATGAAAGAGAAAGACGGAGGTGGGGGGGTTAGGGAAGATTAAGGCAGCGCACAGAATGTTAAGAAAAGATCGGAACCATGAAATAGTGTATGACCTTTGTGGAGGTGTCCCTCTAACAGATGAAGGAGGATCTGAATAGCTGTGTATGTACTGTTTGGGTCTTGACGGTCTTGTGTCTTCTGAGAATCACTGTGTGGTGAACGTTGGCAATGTTTCTGTGGGGAGGCTCTTTCTGCTCTGCTTCAGGATGCTTGTCACGCTATGATGAAAAGACAACGCAGAGGAGATGGAGATGCGGTCTCCGGAAAGAGTGAAAGACAGTAGGACGGGCAGAGAGCTGAGAGCACTGATCCAGGAAGAGAGCCCCCATCCTCTCTTTCCCTCTCTTTCTCACTCTCACAGTCTGTCTGTCTTTCTCCTGTTTTCTGTCTTTTATCTCTGTTTGTCTGTTCCTTCCATTTATCTTCTCACTCTTCTATTTTTCTTTTTTATCTCTCCGTCTCTCCCTGTTTTCTATTCTGTCACTCTTTTTGTATTTTTATTTCTTTTCTTAGCTTGTCTTTCTCTCTTTTCCTCTGTTCTCACTCAACCTTTTTTGTTTCTCTTGCCTTCTGTTTCTGTTTCTCTCACTTATTCTTTATCTCCCTTCTTCTCTTTCTTTTCCTCCCTCTTTCTTTATTTCTTTTTCACACTTTTTCTTCTCTCTTTTTTCAGTCTGTTTTGTTTCCTTTTATATACATATCAGTCTTTCTCCCTCTCTTTTTCCCTCTCTTTCTCTCTTCTAGTTCTATTTCTTTCTCTTTATGTCTCTGTGGAATAAATCTATAGGTGACTGCGCCAAATGAAAATATTAGTCAGACTGTACATTACACCAGTATGGTGTTTTATGTGTCAGCTGACACATCAAAGGGATTATAAACAAACAAATGCAGAATGTCTGAAGGCCTCTGATTCATCAGTATGGCCACAGGAACATCAGGACTGTTAATGTAATTGATTTATGAGAGTGCTTAGTTGCTGAGGAGTTATAGCTTGTTCAATTTAAATTAGGGTCACACAGTATTCTATATGGTATATCAGTCCTTATTGCTATCAATATTGACCTTTGCATGCTTTGGTAATGATCAAATTGCTCTTTGTAGCAGTGCAATTCAGCTGATGAGCACTCAGTGCCCTCTGAGCGTGTGAGCATGCTGTCCATCTGATGTTTCTGATGAGGGCTTTTAAGACTATTGATACATCACTGACAATAATACTCATTCAGTATATATTTATATATTTAAAGCACCTCTGTATATATAGTAGTATATACAGTGGTGCTTGAAAGTTTGTGAACCCTTTAGAATTTCTGCATCAATTTGACCTAAACGTCATCAGATTTTCATACCAATCCTAAAAATAGATAAATGAGACAAAAATGTTGTACCTTGTGATTTATTTATCCAGCATTACAGATCTGTCAGTGGCAAATGTTTGTGAACCTTTAGGATTATCAGATAATTTGAATGTGAAATTAGAGTCAGGTGTTTTCAATCAATGGGATGGCAATAAGGTGTGAGTGGATGCCCTGTTTTACTTAAAGAACAATGAATTTTAAAATACACCAGCAAATTGTAAAGGAAAGTGTCAGGACATCTGTCTGTGAGCTGAATCTCAAGAGAATGTGGGTCATGCAGAAAGACAACGACCATAAGCGCACAAGTTGTTCTACCAAAGAGTGGTTAAAGAGGAATAAAGTTAGTGTTTTGCAATGGCCAAGTCAAAGTCCTGACCTTAATCCAATAGAAATGTTGTGGAAGGGCCTGAAGCAAGCGCTCATGGAAGAAACCCACCAACATAACAGAGTTGAAGCTGTTTTGTACGGAGGAATTCCTCCAAGCCAATGTGCAGGACTAATCAACAGTTACTGGAAACATTTCGTTGCTGTCTGTTGTTCTGTAGTTCTTTTTATTTTCCCAGTTTTTCATTTGGTGTGTTTTTCCCATTTTTTTTTTCATTTAATCAGCTCCCACTGTAGGAGCAGTCTTTTCCCATGTCACACAACAGCACTAATTACAGTTTGTTACTGGGTAGCAAATGGTACATCCCACTGCAGTGCATTCTGGGTGGGAGGCATTTTTTAGCCCAGTCCAAGCCTGCATTCATCTTCATACAATGGGCTTGCTTACTGTTTCACTCCCAGACATGTCTTTACATGGAAGCACAGATCACTGCACTAAGCCCCCTTGCAGGAAAACCTGACCCTATACTGCGTTATGTAAGACGAGTCTTCTTTCTGAGAGTTAGAAAAAAACCTTAACATTTTCTTTAGCGCGGATGCTTTTAGTTTTTCTGTTACGATGTTGATATTGGTGGATGACGAATATGACTCCCTTGTTCGTTATTTGCTGTTTGTACTCTGGCCATTTCAGTTTCCTTGGCTTCAGTAATGGAGTGGAGCAGATGGAGCCATCAAAATGCTGCCGCCACAGTGGAAGGCCCCATGAAAATGCTAGCGCCCCGGGGACAGGACGCTCCTGTAACTTAAACTTCCATAAACAAGGCCTCTGTAATTCAGCCATGCCTTCCTGACTGATGTGTTTCGAACGTCAACAGCTGTCAGACGCCAGCCATTGTTACCCCACCCCCTTTGCTCAGACTCCTGGGGGGTATGTAAATTAGCCACTTTACTGCCGCTGTGTCAGTGGTGGCCTTTGTATTTTTCCTCTGAAAATGTGCTGCATTATTTACCTGCTTGTGCGTTTCCTACAAGGCTGTTGTGTTGTTATCAGAAGAGATGTAAGATAACATATAAACATACAGCCCTCTTCATGGCAGCGCACGCCATCTTTTGTTGCGTAGATGACTCTTTGTTTATTTCATTTTCAGTCCAAACTGACATTATTTTCAAATGATGGATTTTTCAGCATCAGGAAAAAAACATATAAATATTTAAGATACATTTAATGGAAAGTGTTTGTTTACTAAACAGCAGATTTGTGTTTAGTGAGTCCACTCGGCTTTCTTTTCGTGAGACTCGCCTTCCGGTTTCCAAAGAAATCTGCAGGGATATGTTTCCATGCCTCCAAAGCTCAGACCTAGAAGTTGGTTGCATTTTCTGCTTTTTAAAGTCCAATTAATCCAAACATATTCAGTAATGTTGAGGTCTGGACAGCGTTCTTGAGAGCTACTCATCCTTTCAGACTCATAGAACTGAGTTATCTTCTCAGAGTGGAAGGACGGACAGAAACACCTGTGGATTGTTTTAGATCTAAAGCAAAAGTAGAGCTTGATCTTCTCCTCTCTCGTAAAGATGAAAGCTTTAAAGACTGTTTATCTGATGGTGATGGTTTTAGTAGCCTACCAGGTCTTGCATGGTTGGTTAGGAGTCCCATTTTTTCTACATCCTTTTCCAGTTAATAAGTCCACTTTTGGAAACTGTTCTTCGCCTTTCCTCTTCCTTCTGCAAATTAATTGTCTTCTCAGAAATATAACCTGATAAATAAGTTAGTTCTACTTAATGCCAGTTATTATTGACTGAAAATTAAAGCGATGAAGAGCAGCCTTTGATTGCTGTATGCCAATTATTTGCATAATTGTGCATCATGAAAAGCAGATTGGGTAGAAACAGTAGTTTGACATTGCTTGGTTATATACACGTGAAACGAACAAAGGCACAGAGTTTCTACAGTGTTTTTGGCAGCTCTTTAATGTTTGTTTCTTTGTGTTAAGTGAATTTAGGCAGTCTTATTAGAAGCCTGGCAAATGTTAGTGGTCCACAGCCATTTTCACAGTGCTCACCAGCAGCATGTTATTATCATTATGGCAAAACCTACATAATTGCTCTCACTGCAGGGAGCCTTATGACCTGTCATTTGAATGTCCATTACTGCGCTATTCTCCAACACATCAAGCTAAATTGAATAAAAGGTGCTCAGAGTAGCAGTAAGTGCTAAATGCAGAGCCTGTGCTGGCTGTTTTAATGGCTCTATCACTGACACACAGAGGGGCCATGTGAAGACTATAATGAGACTCAGATACATCGCTGGAGTCGGGCCTGGAGTTCACAGCCTAGCCAACTGCACGGCCATCAAGGAAACAGGCCGAGGGTGCATTCCTGATGGATTTTGGGGGACGAGAGCGAAGACGGAGAGAAGCATGGGAACTGGATTAAGAGGACATCCCCTCCACCCACTCCGAAGTTTAGGCGTTTCACTGCAAACCTCTCTGAACCATCTCTAAACACTCAACAGAAATAGACCTGAGCAAGGCAAACCATTTAATACAGCAGGGCTTGAAATAATACAACATTTTAACAGGCAAAAAGCCTCTTTGACTTATTGCTTCTGCAGTTCCAGGAACTGTTTGTTGGAAGTGTTATTGCAAAGATGTGTTAGATTTGTGTCCATCCCATGTGGATTTGTTATTGTTTGCTTTACCCTCCTGTGTTTCAGGAAGCCTAAGTTTTGCTTTGTTTTCTCATGCATGAGGGTGATCCCGGAGTCGTAAGCCGTGCAAATGAAAAGCGCTTTTTGCAATGCAACCACTTCCTGGCACTGTCTTTTTGCAGGTGTGCGAGTGAGTGTGCATAGGTGTGTGCAAATGGGATCAACTGTGCTCCCTCCAGTGTGATTGAAATGGTAATTTCTGTTCTCAAACGATTGTTGTAGGCCTACTCTTTAATCCCTATCTGACCAAGTGCTCTGCAGGCTCAGAACTGTGAAAAGAATTGTTATGGATGTGCTTTATTGATCTTCCTACATAATGCTTTGTAACCTGAGCTCTCTCAGTTCTTCTTTCTTTGTCACGCTGATATATATCTCCAACTCTCTTTAGGTCGCAGACAATTTGTCGCCCTATTTCACAGCCGCCTAATTTACTCTTATTTTAACTTCCTTGCAGTGCACCTATAAATGCATCCACTCTTTTTTGTATGCGTTATGTTCATAGGTGTGGGCAGTATGGAAGATATATAACCTCACACTACCCAAACTAGTCTTCTTAAGCTTGATACAGACAAAAAACAAGAACAGTCGTGAAAGAACAGAAATAGCAGCAAAGCAACTTTTACAAGAATGTTTATATATACATTTACTGCAATAGATTCAGCTAAACAGGACTATTTATGCTGTCTTTGGAATGAAACAGACTGATTTTTAGTACATACTGTTATGTAATTTCTAACGGTAATGATAAAATATCATCATATTGACCACCTATATAATACTTCTAATGCAAGTCAGCATTGTGTCTTTTCAGTCATGCTCCCCAGCTGCTCTTTCTATTCAGGCTGCCTGCTTTCTCAGCTTAGCCTGCCTTCATGTCAACTGGGCACTGTTTGAGGTTAAAATGGATGCACAGTAAGCTTGTTGCTTGTGTTTGGCTGCTGTGTAATTTATTAAATACTCTATAAGCTTTTATAGAGTACAAATGCTCAAGAAGAAAGGAGACATGAGCACGTTAGTCAGCTTAAACTGCTTAAAACCTTTTTAGTATTTCTTGTTCTTTCTTTGCACCAGGAGCTTCACCATTTTGAAATGACCTCTCAGAAGTGCATTCAGGACATGATGAAGTGATATCATGGAAATGCAGCTTTAGAGTCCCTGACTTACGAGTTGCAGGGCCTTTTCCTTCTTGGAAATCAGAAACTTCCCAATTCCACTTTACCACCCTCCTATCATTTTCCCATTACACCTTGGAAGAATTGTTGGCACAAGCACCGTTCTGTCGCTACTTCAGACCAAGACAGAACATTGATTTTCCAGCCAGGTGATTTTAATTAGCTGTTTGTAAGTAATTGTCCCATTGTTTTTGTCTTCTGTGGTTTGAGCTTTGGCCAGCACTGTATCAGTCATCCAGCTAGCTGTCAGTCTTTAGTCCGGGCCTGTCTCCAGTTGATAAGAGCACAGTCAATGCCTATGACACCGCGTGCAATTAACCTCTCTAATTAGCCTTTTGGCTATGGAAACGATCAGACTTAGGAGAGTAAAGGGAGCCAGGGGCATGCATGCAACAGTGTCTGACTTTTGTGTGAAGAATGAATTTATTGAGTCATGCATCTGATTGTATTGTTCTGCAGTGAAAGAATATCTGTAATGTAGGAAGAAAGAGTCTCTTATATTACTCATTGGGTTATAGTACCAATTGTTCTGTCTCTACACATACTGTTCAAATCAGTGAAAGCATCCAGTTGTCTCTCAGTGGTTTCGAACACTTGGTCAGGTTTTTTTTTTTTTTGGCCGTGCAAAGTCACACAAAGATGCAATGCAGCCGGCTGCTGTTACACTGTCTCTAGTCTCTGGCTGCTCAGAGAGAGAGAGAGAGAGAGAGTGCCTCGCTGCTTTTCTAGCTGTTCTGTGCTGTTAGAAGACAATGCACACTGACGCTAACTGCATTTGTGCATTAACAGCACCCTTGAGGCATGTCTTGTTTGAACATGTATGCCTCCATCACTATCAATAACCATAAATAACAGTTTCTATGGAAACCCTACGGCATGGAAGAGATAAGGAAAGGGCCCTGCAAGCTGCCTGACGCTGTTTGTATCTAATATGCACTTCTCAATAGCACTTAGGGGCCCATATTTAAATGTGGGCCTCCAGTATAAATAGCCAGTGTTGGTTGTGCGGGGAATGAAACAGGGGATATAGATTTAATGCAAAATATGCTATAATCATCCACTGTGACAAGAAAACAGATGCTGTGTGCATGCATACACAGACAAACAAATAAACAGTCACACGTGCTAGCCATAACAGGGGGTTATACCTTTAAAACGTAAAGAGTAATTGGTTGTTTGTCTGTTGTTCCCAGTGGGCCCTGATGTGAATGAATGGAGAGACGTAAATAAGAAAGGCAGGCAGACGTGAGGAGGCAGACTGGTGATAAGGGCCTCCGCTCTAAGCCCAGCTTATGCCTCACACCCGGGCAAAATGAATCTCATTTGCTGAAAAGAGGCTGATATTAATACCAAGGGGCTCAGAAATATGCAAAGAAAATGAGCTATTTTTTGCTGGGTGCTTCTTTGAACGTAGCTAGGCCCTTTTTTCCCTTAGCAATAAATTAGAATGCAATATCCAGGCACTATTTTTAGGTCGCAGCTTCTTTTGTAGAGGTTTCGTGTTGTACCGGTGAAAGCCTTTTGTCTTGTGATTGCACGGCAGAGCTCGTGAAAGAGACCTCACCGGAAAGTTTGGGTTCATTGTGTAAATATGATTGTTTTCACTTTATGAAACGCTATTACTGGATTATTTAGTGCTTCTACAAAGCATAGTTAGTTACTGTGATACAGATACCCAGTAAGACCCTTATCAGGCCCGGATTCTGATACATTTATTCATAAGTGGAGTTCTTTTTATATTCTAGATCTGGCTCCTACCGTGTATCTGTTTGCTAAAAGTGGGGAATGAGGGAAAGCCTCATGAGCCACAGCATTATGGAAATATGATTCCACCCCTTATTCCCATCACTGCTGGCCTGTAGAGGGCTAGTACTCAACATGATGCTTTGAATACATACAGAATATTATATAATTAACATAATGCCTTGGATCCATACAGTTTATTTATATAATCAGGATGATGCTTTGAATAGGTATGGGATATTTATATAATCAGTATGATGCTGTGAGTATTTACTGTATTTTTGTACTAATATAAATAAGAGATTAAACTGACTTGCACATCCTTTCAAGCTCTGATTTCCAGAGCTTCAGCAAGGCCCTCTGGGCCTCTCCTGGCCCAGGGCTCAGTGATGGGTAGCCACCCAGCCTCTCTGGGCCCTCCATTACCAGCTTAGTGCCGGTCCACAAACTTCTGTTATTCTAGTGTGGCTTCGTGCTGGGCAGGGATGTAATTCCAAACAGGGCCCAGCACACTTATTAGACCGGAAATATTCCCACTCTGCCCTGTGCTGTGGATGCAGCCAGATGTCATTCTGTCTGTTTTCTGTTTGGCTTTGTGCTCAGTCTGCTAGACCTGAGCACAAGCTCAATGTCACAGGAGGAACTTTGGACAGGTTAGTCAAACAGATCTGAGTGCATGTGTGAACGGCAATATTGTTAATGTTTAGTGATTTTTGCAATCGTGTTCAAACCTTTACTTATTTCAAGTAATTTTATCAAGTGTGAGGGGCTCAAATCATTGTTTGTTGTGCATGTACAGTATTGTGCAAAAATCAGTAACCTTCGTTTCCACTAAAAACAGACTTTAAGTATATTTTTGGCTGTTTATTATTAGTTATTGCCCTGCGATGGACTGGCAGCCATGTTTCCTGTATGGACTGTCCAGGGTGTTTCCTGCCTTCTGCCCACTGAACGCTGGGATAGGCTCCAGCACCTACAGAAACCCAGGAGGATAAACAAGTTTAGAAGATGATACGATTACTATTTATTAATGTTTCGGCATTAAGGAAACATATATTTAACAGAGGTTCCACAGAAACTTTAACAACTTACCAGTGATATTAGTTATTTTTCAGTATTTAATATTTCCACCTTTTCGTTTTTTAACAGCCTCCAGTCTTTTCAGGAGACTTGCTTTCCGTCTCTCAAATAAATCTGGAGGGATCTGCAGTTTAGTCTTAGAGTGTGGTTGCATTCCCTTGGCTTTTAGTTTTTTATCAGTTTCATTTTCTCAGCAACAGCTTCTTGATAGTTACACATCCTTTCAGACACACAGAGTTCCAGTCACAGTGGAAGGATAGACAGAAACACCTGTGCATTTTTCAACTGAAGCAGGAGTGGAGCTTGATTTTCTCCCCTCTATCAAAGATCAAGGCTTTAAGTTCTGTTTATCCAGTGACAACAGATGACAACAGTGGTCTACCAGGTCTTGCACAGTTGTTAGGGCATCTCATTTTATGTATATCTTTGAATAATTTTTTAAATTGCAGTTTCAGAATTTCCGTTTTTCTCACTTTTTGTCCTCTGACTGTTGTCCTTTCTCATGTAAGTGGATCATCTTATATTTCATTTCTTGCGTAAATGAATCATTTGGCCTACACTCCTAAAAAGTGAGGTTCTTCAGAGGAGCTTTCATAAGGGCAATGACTGTATTCCGGTCACATTTGGCAGTTCAGAAGAACAAACCCTGTCTTTGTTCTGCTGACATGTAGAAAGCTCTATGCAAGCAGAGAGAGTCATACATGCCTCACAGTTACCTAGACTGTCCCCTCTCTCAAGAGTGGACACTTGTTTTATGAATATGGCTTGGAATGAGTGATTTCTAATGACAAGATAGGTCAGGGATGACGCTGGGATATGCTAGATTATCAGAGTTCATATTAGTTCTAGTCTCTCTCTCTCTCTCTCAGAAAGCTGCTTTTGCTCCACAGTGTCCCAGTGTGCTTTTCACTGAGTGTGTTATTGAAAAGCACATCTTACACACTGCGCACCTCCGTCTTTACAGGCTCTGCACCGAGCCTTTCATTAAGGACATGTCACTCTGTTCTGGAATCAGTGCAGCTGCCAACAAGAAGTGACAGTGCAGCCAGACGACGAGGCCGTGTGGTGGAGGTTGTGTCTAGCGTGGCAGCCTCGCTCACCCTGAGAGCTCCTTTGGCCCTCTGGCTGCTGCCTTCAGTTGGTGAGCAGAGTGATTTCAGCCTTGCCGACCATTTATTATATCCGCACGCTCTGTCTGCCAGACACTGATGGGGGAGGGTGTAGGAGGAGGCCGGAGGGGTTCACAGTTAGTCCCTGACCCCCATATTCACCAAGCCGTACACTGATTGAGTACAGTCCTGAATGTGGTGCTGTATCTATGCAGTGCACACACAGGTTTGCAGACCATTTGGCAAGTTTCAGGAAAAAATAGCACATATTTAAAGTTAGGATCATAATGCAAACTGGTTTGGTAAGATCAGTTAGTTATGCAGTCATTGGATCATGTTTCAGCTTGAGAACAAATAGTTATGATTTGATGAACTGATGGAGTCTGTCTCAATGGGATATTTACATTAAATGACCTTTCTTCCTCGATGAACATTGAACTATGTTGCAATATTGCCCCCTGCTGGAGATTTTTCTCAGCACTACACTATATTTAACACAGAAAACAGAATTAAGACAGTCCACCAGAAATACCAACTACAGAACAGACAAGATGAAAATCAAAATACTTGTACTGGTTGGCTGGTATCTGCCTTTCTTGACAACCATACATATTGCAGATAGAAGATTTCATTCAATTACCCTATTACATTTTTGTCAGTACGGGACCCGATTTGAAACATTGTTTCACATACATTTATATAATTGTACAGTGAATTGTGTGCATACTTGTTTTGTACATGTCATTATAAATATGCACAGTTAAAGATGTGGGCTATGCATATTTGAAAGTGTGCTTTTAAAGATGTGCAGCAGTTGTTGCATACATAATAGATATATATAGCATGATGGCAGAAATCCAACTGATCACAAAAGGGGGGGTTAGCAAGTGTCCTCTGTTCTACTGATTTTCTAAAAATTCTGCATAATTATATTGTTAAGATTAATGCTGGGCTCTATGTGATAGACTTACGATACATGACAAAGACATTTTCACACTACTCAGTGTGCTCAGAAAAAGTTATTGTGACATAAATTAGCCCCATAACAGTTGACGTTATGAAGTCATTCAGAATGGGTTGATGTGAAATGCTGCATTTCGGAGAAATTTACTGAATATGAATCATTCACTGTGGTGGTGATGCAAACCACATGTCCAAAGCATTTAATGCCCGAGACATTTTACGATACTTATGTGTTAAGGTGTTCACTTAAGGCATGTTTTTAAAACACATTTGTGGCAGAGAAGTACATGCAAGGTGTTGTAAGGCAATTTTAGCATTATCATTATTATATAAAAATGAAGACGTGTGGGTTCACTGTTTGTTTTGAATATCTTTGAATTGTGAACTGGTTCCGTTGGTAAGTCCATCTCATGTCAGTCTACTGTGAATGACTTTTAACATCTGATTACATCTCAGCAACTGAATTATGCCGATATTTTGAAACGCTGGAATCCCTCTATATGCTCTGAGGAATTGATAGCATTCAAAAATGGGATCACTGGATGTATATAGCTACAAAATGTACTTTATCCTCTTTTTGCTGTGTCTTACAGGGATCAGCAGATTACACTAATGTTCAGGAGCTGAAATATTTAGACATGGTGGTGTCCGAAGCTCTAAGACTATACCCACCTGGATTCAGGTATGACTTACACATGATCAGTTTATTTCCACAGCCGTATGCCATATGCCTAATCTAGTAACATTCACCAAGCAACCACACACAGCAACGTTCACTTTAAGAAATATATTCAGCGCATTCTAGTGTTCTGAAAAAGTCATTTGTGTTCTCATGTTGGTCTTTCGTTGTTTTGTAGATTTGCAAGAGATGTTGAAGAGGACTGTGTGGTAAATGGACAGTTTCTGCCTAAAGGGGTTGTTCTGGAGATCCCAGCAGGCTACCTACACTATGATCCTCAGTATTGGCCTGAGCCAGAAAAATTCATACCAGAAAGGTAAGAGCTCTTCCATTCAGCTATTTATTTATTTTCTGAGCTACTGGTTAGCATGTGAGCAAAGACTGCACACAGGCATTAAATAACCTATGTAGTTTATTAACAGCTCCAAAAACAAAACAAATAGACCTCTGTAGTCGTGTCTCCATTCTGCAGTCATCATGCCCATATTAGGAACTCAAGGTCTGCGTGAATTTCTTTATGGGGAAAAATGAAATGCATTCTTCAGCGTCTCTGCTATTGCGCCCTGAGGCAAACTAAATGTCTAGTGCAGGGTGCGATTGTGATGATGTTCAAAAATGGCATTCATTTCTCCCATAGAGAAATCATCTTAGACCCGGAGTTCCTAATATGGGCATAATGCCAACTACAGAATGGTGCACGACTTCAACGGTCCATGCAAAATACTAGATTAAAAGACCATGCATAATATCAGTTTATAACAGGTTTTAAAGGAATGATTAAATCAGTCCTAAATCTTTCTAAAGACCTGAGTAAACAGAACTGTATCTGGCCACCTGTGCTCCAGCTGTAGTTCTGGCTGCAGGCTGATATTTTTTCTCTCCTCTGTCTCAGGTTCACCCCTGAAGCCAAGGCCAGCCGTCACCCCTTTGTGTATCTGCCATTTGGAGCAGGGCCTCGCAGCTGTGTGGGCATGAGACTAGCCCAGCTGGAGATTAAGATGGCCCTGGTCAACATCTTCAAGAGATTTAATGTGGTGGCCTGTGAGGACACTAAGGTATACATGCTTTACACTATTATAACAGCTACCAGTCTGCTAAACATGACCAACTTACCATCAGTCACAATTACATTTTAAAGGTCCTGTTTATTCAGACTCCTCTAATATGTCACATGTTGCCTTACAGGTTCCTCTTGAGTTGAAGTCCAGTACCACCCTGGGACCAAAGAATGGCATCTTTGTTAAAATTACCATGAGGGATAATTTAGATCTTGTATCACAGTAGAGAGTAATACATTGAGCCTGATTTAAAAGAAGGTCTAATCTAAATATCCCTTTAATACCTGATTATAATTAGGATATTAACAATTACATTTGAACGAATAACATTTATAATACCATTGTTAATGACGTGTATATTGATTGTTTATATGAAATGATTGTGCTGTAAAGGTGTGTTTACCTTGTCATGTAACTGTAGGTCTGAGGAAGGAGTTTTTTCTATGGGAAGATCCTCTTAAAAAACAGAGCCACCACCCAAGCCTTAGGACTGGACATGGCTTTTGTTTGCAGTCTAAATGATCAGAGACCATCAGCAATATCCCATCAGTGTGGGCCTTTCTGAGAACACTGTGAATGAATCTATCTTGGGAGCCTCTGAAATTAAACTGCTAGTAGGCCATTATGTATAATATCCTACCTCATTTCATCACAGATTTATCCTCATGTGGCTACAGAAGTCTATGGCTTTGCCCACTTTGACTTACATGAGTGGCCATTTACGACAGCTCACCCTCAGCGAGCTAATTGGGTAGCCATGCAAACCTTGCAAGACAAAACAGTTTTGGAGAAGTTTGAACAAAACATAAATAAAAATTGTGAGTGATTGATTTATCATCCTGAAAAGTTGGCATAGCGCCATGGTGTAGCTCCTCCTCTTTTGCTATAGTTACCCATGTAGCCTTCAACATGCTAACTAGTGATAAAGTTTTCTCAGGTATAATATATGGGGTTGTTTGCCACTGACAACTGCTCTCTGTAAGATTCTTTTGTTAACATTGAAAGAAGTGTCATCACTGAATCAGCAGCCCAAGTGCTGCTGTGAGTCATCCTGCAAAGCTGGAAATAGTCATTTAAAAGTCATATGTGTCAGATTGGAATTTTTGTGAGAATTGATATCACACGCATAGGCTCAAAAAAAGATTCTGCTCACTGTTTAGGTGTCAAATGCAAAATCAACAGTATATAGATGAAGATATGATTTGACAGTAGTGGATAATTCAGTCACACCCTCAGCAGACACATCCTTCACCAGGTTTTGACTGAGTTCTCTTTGAATACTCTTTCAGTGCACTCACAGTCATCACAGTTTACTTTTTTGGGGAGAGGATCTGAAGCACACCTGACTTTGCAAAATGTTCTTCTGTATGTTGCAATTGCAGATTTCCACCAGAGGGGTCTCTACATCCCCAAAACCTACGTGGCGTAGCTTTAAAGCCCAACAAATTGAATGTAATGGTTTTGAAAAGTTTACTGTTGTGGCTTATAAACACTTTTGCAATTTTTTGCAACAAAATCTGTCAGGTCACAATGACTTCTGGGCAAGTTCTACTGCCGAGGTCGTTACTCGTGACACTCCCTCTCCCCTCCGAGTGCTCATCTAATATACTTAGCTTGAGCTAATAAAGTAATGAAACAACCCTTAAGATGGCGTTGGGGATTCAACTGAGGGGAAATGACAAGGCTAAGTGGACAAGGGCTTAATGGACCATTATTGACAGCACTGCTGTCACACAAGCATCCATAATCAACCAAACAGTGTGTACCTGAATGTAATGCCATGAAGGGAAGCAGATATATTTTTTGAAACATTACATTACATTTACATTAAACTTTTTTGAAGTTGCAGCTTTTACATAATTGAAACATTATAGGTATATCCATGCAGTTCATATAACATCTTTTCTTTGTGTTTTGTTTTTACTGTTTGGTAACCAGCCCGTAATATAGTGTGCTGTTGTTTGAATGGTTCTGTGTAACTAAACCCTTTATTGTTGAAATAAACCGAAATCATTTATCTTCAGAGACTGTTGAGCAGCAACCACTATGGGAGACTGATCAGTGTCATCAGTATCCACATCTCTCCCTTTATCTGCCTAGAATAAATGGCCAACAGATTCATCCATTTTTAAGATTCTTTTAAAATTCTAAATGGTTATATTTTTAAAAAAGGCATTGAAAATGGTTTAATGTGAAATGTGGCATTTTTGAGAAATGTGCTGAGCTAAAATGAAACAGAAAACATCCAGATGTCTGAAGTGTTTAATGCCTCTAATGTCTCCCTTATAGAAAACTATTACGTGAAATGATTATTCATGACAAAGAAATACATGTAGGATGCTGTAAAGCAAAACAGTCCCCAAAGGAAACATTTTTTTTCTCAAAATGTTCATTCACTATATTACCATTAGTAAAATTACATATAAAATTCATTACAGAAGACAAACCACTCAGAACAACTTTATTTACAATTTGAATGATTGAATTATGCAGCTAAAAATTACATCCATCTGTGAAATGGTGGAACACATGCACAGTATGTCAGCAGTGGCTAGAGCAAATTCTCATTTTATTTAGAAGCAGATTGTACACTTAGTGAAGTGACAGTTTTGCAATTTAAAGTCAGCGCTGTATGAGATATTTGTAATTGAATAGAATATCGTACTGTGATGACACTGTGCCTCCTAAGGTAAATGTAAATAAACTAAGCACAATGTAGGCAAAGCTGGAATGCATTTTCCCCAATAAGCAGGCACATCTACAGATAATGCAATAGAGCTCACACTGGTATGAAAACATATGTATGCATTAAAGATGGCCAACAGTCTTACACTAATTGTTTACCCACAAGTGGTTAAAACATTGTGCAATATTAGTTTATCTAGCTGTTAATATTAATTAGAACCTTTATCTGAATTTCTTCATCAGATACAAAACAAGGTCTCCTGAGAAGATTTCACTTTGTTTTCTGCTTAGCATTCTGCTGAAACACAGCTCCTGCAATTGAAATATTTGAGGACATGAACTTGAAATTAATTTAATTCACTGAAAATGCGTCATGCATCTTCTATGCCTGTCAAAATACCTTTTAAGTAGCATTCATAATACCGATCTGAGCTGCAGTCCACTTTTACTGTCATTGAGGTAAGCACTCTCCATGGTTTCTGAGGTGACTGAAGCCCTATGCTTTGCATCCTCCTACATGACGCATTTGAAATGTTAATTTGACCAACAGTTGAAAAGGTACTGGATGTTTCAGGGTTGTTAATAGCAGACTGACGAGGGATTTCTGTCTGTGCCGGAACGCAGCTCTTGGTAATAGACTGTGCTGTACTGAATGGACAAAAATATGTGGCATTTGTATGTCTGCAGAAGAACACCTGTGTAGGAAATTGCATGGTAGCCTGTACATCAATACACTAGTGGACACCCACTAGTGAATTACAGACACCCTCTTAACATCTACTCTAAAGCCTGAAAATAGTTATGATTTATAAAACTGTCACAATGTACACAAGTACGTTTATCTAAAAGGATACTGAATCATTTCAGTCTAACAAAGCAGAAAGTGCTGCAGAAGGTTGAATAACATAGTAAAGAGCTACAACCGACAGACCAGTTTTCGGTACTGAAACAACAACAACAGCACTAAAACAGTGGCCACTAAAGTATTGCAAAATGAATGTTTACCCTGGTTGTTGTTAATAAACCATGAGTTCATCCTGGAGAAGTTGCATAAGTGGGCACTATTGCACACAGGTTACAAATAGCTTCAGTTATCTCATATCAGGATTTACACAACAGCATCCGGTCTCACAGAGGCTCATGTAACCACAATGGAATTTCTGCCATGCACAGTTAAGAGTACATGTTTCACATACAGTTCTGTGCTAAAGCCTTGGGCCCTGAAAAAATAATACATAAAAGTATTAATTAAAAATAACATTAGAATATATAATACAAACAACACATTGTGATTGTATCTTTCTCATTGTGTTATCTCTCTCAGAAACTCCCTCAGAGCAAGAGGAAGAAACCTTGAGAGGAACCAAGACTCAAAATGGGAACCCATTCTTCTCTAGTCGACATTGGATAGCAAGACAAGCACAAAAGCAATAGAAAAAGAATACGATTTTACAGTTACATGCAGTATTGTATAGAGAATAACCAATACCTGTTAGGAGTCCTATGAGTGTAGCAATGAGAAACAAAAATATGTGGGATTTGAAAGTCAGCAGATAAACACCTGTGCAGGAAATTGCATGGTAGGCTGTACATCTAGACACTAGTGGACATACTGCTTACTACTGTACATGCTAATATAAATTATTTCTTTATAAAACAATTAATCTGACAATCATATCCGATATGTCGAATGTGCTTTCCTCATACATAATTGGGATGCAGTTTGAGGTTGGCTGCTATAGCTAGATCTGTAGCTGGGCATTGCATTGGTCACTGGTCATTGCGCAAGTTTTTGTGCAAATGTTGTTGTTTGTTTTTGCAAATAAATCATGTTGTTAGTTGAATTACAGGAAACCCTCTTAATATCTACTCTAAAGCCTGAATATAGTTATGATTTATAAAACAGGTTGCAATACGTTTATACACCTGAACGTCTGATCTCAGTTCCTGTCAGCAGTGAAACCAGGGACCACTGTTAGGAGTTTATCACAGTGAAAAGCCTTGAACATCAACTGCTGCTAGAAGCACACGGGGATGACCTATTAGTAAGAATATGAGAAGCCTTAAGTGTTTGTGAGGCAGAGGAAGAAATGTCTGATAGGTTTATGAAGCAGGAGAAGAAGAGTCTGTGATATCTGTGATATCTATTCTTTGCAGTACATTCCCAGTCATATCAATCACATCAGCACTGGGCATGGGTTTCTTTTCTGACCTGCCCCACAAAGTAATGTCAGCTGGCAACCACTAAAGCTGTGACGTGTCTAATGACAATGTACCTTATTTAAACACATTACAGAGTGAAGATGCATGCACAGTTACAGGGTGAAAAGGCATGTACAGTTACAGGGTGAAGATGCATGCACAGTTACAGGGTGAAAAGGCATGTACAGTTACAGTGTGAAGATGCATACACACAGAATGATTTTGTGTTAAATTATGGTCAGTATAGCTGGCTATCAAATTTTAACCAGCTGTTTCTTAGCTAGCATTAACTGACATTTATAAAGTTAGACTATATAACACTAATGTTATATAGTCTATGAATTTTAATGAATGAATTTTAAGTAACTTTACAGACAGTGAAGGTGTAAAGAGTGAAACAGATACTACTAAGACATAAGAAAACCCTGTGCCTTTACCATTGACTGATTTGTCCTTGTAAGTGGATTTATAGCATAACAAGCTATATTAGGTTTATGCCTAATTTTACTTGTTTTATTGACTGTTTAATATAATAAATATCATGCCTACTGCTACTCTAAAAGATGAACAGACATTTTGGGGACACTATGTGATGTGCCTAAATGAGCCTGAAATTTCCAGAATTTGTCCTGCAGGAAAGTACCGGCAGATGTGCTGCTACTCTGTTGGCCAAATGTCGGGGTCAGGTCTTATCTGAACACGTTTGCTGAATGACAATGTTCTGGCCTGTTGTGAAATTTCAGCTAGTTGGCAGCATTCCTGGGATTTGCTCCCCTGGAAACTTTTTAAGGTCAGTTGATCTCATTTTTTGTAACTGTATAATAATAGTTTGCTGGTCAAGTTAGCTGCCATCTGCTGGTGAACTTGTCTTAATGATGTTTGAGGAGAAGTTACAAATTATTTTAAGACAGACGAAGAAAGAAAAGTTTCATTGAAATAAATAACAGACCATATTGAGCAACACAATGGTATGCATTCTTCATTTCACACAGATTCATCCTGCTCTCGACTCTCGTCTCTCCAAGCTGACTTGAACACATGAACACAGTTTATCACTGTGTAGGCCACTCTTGTACTGCGGTTAGCAGCCAAACTAGAGGTGTTTTCAATTCTTATTTTAATCGATGGAATATATGAACCGTGTACAACCATATTTAATAGTTAGCAGAGTCCATCAACAAAAGTATAGATATCCTGTACCTGAATGTAAGTAGAAAATACTCCTGGTAAAATAGTACTTGAGTAAATGTAGTCCTCCATTACTTTTCTTTGTACAGTGTATGTTTTTAGGTGTATGTAAGTATAATAAGTACTGAGAGTATGTTAGTAAACACAGTTCTTTATGAAATATTAGAACAGTAATAGCATAACTACTACTTACTTTACCTACCTACCTACTTTACTTTTGACTCAGAATTAAAAGCAAGTTACTTAAGTAGATACATAGAGGGCTTCTTCTTAAATATATTACCACATGATTTTTGTCTTTTGACAAAACTAGCCTGTTTACAGTATTTCCATTATTTTCCTCTTCAGGCAACACAGTAATGAATCACAAATTAACATAAAAAAGAGGCATAACTTTGTACACTGGACATAAAAAAAAACAGGCATCAAAACATCTATGAAGTAAGTTACCTTTAAGTTTGACAATTATAGTAGCCACTAAGGTTTACAAAGCCCTCTTTTGTCATGCAATAAAAGTGACACATAATGCTGTTTAGAAGGTCCATTCAAGTATTTAAGCTGCAACCAACCAAAAAAACCTAAACTATAACCAAACATCTTTGAACATTTAAATCACAGGAGTTGGGAATGGGGGTGCCATAAAAAAAAACCATGTTAGAAAAGTCCAGTTTCAGCCCTGGGTGTTTGGAGTTTGAATGTCTTTTAAGCATGGGAATGAGTCTTCACACTCCGTCAAAGGGCAGCCCCCTAGGTAACTAGGGGCTAGCTGTGCAGAGAGGCTGGCTCTTCAATACTGGCTGACGAAATTTAGACGGGACGGTTGACAGTTCTGTCTGACTGACTGATGAGCCTGCTGCAGTCTGGCTCTAGTCGGCTGACATTTCTGCAGGCAACCATGATTGCTGATTTTTTTTCATAGTTGATGAGTTATTGAGGCCCTTCTGTTTCATTCTGCACTCCTCTGCTACATAAAAGACAAAATTACTGTGTAAGCAATGTAATATTATTATTAATATTATTATTAGATATGTTAGATATATTATTACATATATTGTCCAATATTTCTATTTTTGAGAACAAAAAGTTGAAAAATTATAGATTTATTCCTGATGTTTCAAAGCTTTTCAGTCACATATTAACCATATACAGCTCTTTTCCTCATCCTGGCCACATTAATATTTCTTATGTTTTTATTTTACTCCCTACTTTCCTAACAATCATCTGAAAGTTGCACAGGGCTGGCATATTAGAATGGCTAGAATTCCTAAATGATTAGAATACCTTTATCTGCAACTGAATTGATTTCATGTCATTTGAAAAATAGACTGTAAACATTTGAATTGTAGAGTAATTGTATGAATATGCCAAACTTGTCAAAAGTTTCTTATTCCAAAATTTTGCATATCTATGGTGCTTATTTACAGACACATACATAAAGCAGATCCCAAAAAACTACCAGCTAATGTTATTTACGTTACAAGTATTGGCCTAGTCAGCTAGCAAACCAGACAACAGCCCAGGTTTATATAACATATCCTATACACTCCTCAAAAAAGGTGCCACAAATTTTGGTTCCCTAAAGAGCAATGTTTGCCAAGAGTGTGCAGATCCTTTTAAAGGTTAAAGTCAACAGTAATATAATGTTTCTTTACCAATTTAAAGGCTTGAACATTTTTCTTTACACTCATGTCTCAATTACAAAAAGAACCATCCATTTAAAGGATAGTGTTTCTATAGGAAACCAAGATGTGGCTTCTCTATGGGATCATGCAAAGAACCCTTTTGGAAGTCTCATTAAACACCCTGTACACAGCCTACTGAAACATTAAACATGTTAAACCTCAGCAGGACCACCAACAATCACTGTATTAATACTTGTCAGAAAGGACAGGAGAACATCAAACTGCTTTTATGAACTTCTCCATGCCTACCATGGTGTGCTGATTGGCCATCACCTGCGAAACGTGCTTCTCATTTACATACACTTGAGACAGCTCAACTTTTTATCACTCTCTTTGTTGGTGTTCCTTCTCTGTAGAAATCAACAGGAGACAGAGCAAAACATTCCTCTCTGCAATGTAAACGCATGAGCGACACAGTGAGCGACAGCTCGCACAAGTTAACCATTCATACATAGGGCATTTGCACTGTGAAAGAATGCCCATACTAGAAATTCTCAGTGACTGTCACTACAGACATTTCTACATTTTACATTACACATGGTTTCGTTCCAATTTGCAGATATAAAATGTGTCTGAGCATTAAATGATAAACTAGGGCATTGCTTAATCAAGGCCTTGAATTATGTAATTCACAAAGTGAAGATAAAATAATAGAAAAAACAAATACCGTATATTGCAGTAGCAATAAAGGAAATGAAGCAGATGTAGAGTATGTTCCTCTACTGTGTGCTTTATGAGCAAACAGGGAATGGAAAATTAGAAGTAGAGAAAAATATAAAAATGACACAGAAACATAAAAATAGTACTAAATAATTAAAACGAAATATATAATACTGTGACTGTGGTCATCATTATGGAACCAAAGACATGTTTGTGGAAATTAATCCTCTACTAGGAGGAGGAGAACATGTCCCTCAGGAGAAAACATTCATGAACTTCACAAAACTGTTCTTTTCCAGTGGTTATTGGAGAACCAAATATGCATAGAACAGCTCTGACTGAACTGTAAAAGGTTTACCAAAAAGACTATTGTTATGATACCAAGCTTGTAAATAGAAGAACCCTTTTTGGTGCTACATAGAACCGTTTTTACCCTTTCTGCCCATGTGCATTATACAGTTGCATGCCATATCCTTGGTGTCCGGACTACCGAAGTGTATTGCTCACTGTGAGCATTAGGGGGCACCTCCATCTCAGCAGGCAGCCTCTCTGACTGTCTGAGGATGTGATGCAATACAGGAAACTATAATTTTACACGTTTACACATCATCTTTGCTGACAAATAAAGAAAAAAACATTTTTGAAATCTAAAACTGGGAGAATGCTGACTGTACTATTATATCTGGACAGAGCCCCAGCTGAGTTGATTGTTGACTATTGTAGGTAATTCAGGGCACAGAGCTAGTTGTCTATGGGGTAAACACTCAAGCACTTGGTTTCTAGTTACAGGCATAATCTACACCAACTACACTTCAGAGGGACATGAGTAGTCAGTGGTGAAAAGATTGTGACTGATGGTATCTTGCACACAAAACACAGAGTTTTTGAAAATCTGATTTTCTGCAAACTTTCACTGGCAACAGACAAATCACAGTTAGATCAACCCAGAGAAAAAAACTCTATAGTAACTTTAAAATTATAGTCTGTGTGGAAAAAAAAAAGAGTTTCAGCTTGTGTATAAAGTGAAGCTCTTCACACAACCTTCACTTTTCCATAATGGACAGTAGCTCAGCATTACTGTCTGTCCATTTTGCTGGAAGCAAAGAATGAGATCTGAGTACACTTACAGACTTTCAGCTGTTACGATCCTGGGAGTATGCAGTGTGTTTGTTCTCTCTTTTTTTTTTCTCTCGGTCTTCCCCTGTTTTATTAGGAACAGTGCCTGGAGGACTGTGACTGGGTGCAGCAGGGGGCGCTCCAACTATTAAAGGAGCAGGGGTGAGTGCAGATGAGGGCTGTTCCACCAGACCAGACCACTGAACCACCAAACCATCTGTTTGTCAGCTAGTGTGTTAGTGCCTATGTGTTAACTGTTTAAAGACATTGTAAAATACTCCTCTCTTGTAAGGGGGTGAGTGCCCTGTTTTGTTTTGGTTTATGTCTTTTCTGTTTTTGTGGTAGGGAAGCAGGCTGAACATTGTATTTTTGTTTTGGTTAGATTTGGTTAGAGTTCAGCAGTTTTTTGTTTCTAGTTGAATTTGGGTTTTAACTTAGCCCTTGAAGCTGTACTTTTCTCATCTATAAGATCCACTGATGTACTTGACCAGATTAAGGCTAGACTCATTAGCTATATATTCTTGTTTGCTGTCTCTCAGTTCCCTGATGTGCTTGGTTGGGTGTGGAGCTGCACCCCAAACATCAGCTCAAACTCTGAGATCCCAGCTGCCAGTGAAGTCAGTGTCTTTCTGCTTTTTCCCCAGTTTTGTGAGATGTAATTCTCATAGATGTTCTGTTTTCAAAAAAAATCACAGCTTGTTAGTTGTGTTTTAAAGTGATAAACACTGAATACACCGACAGGACATGACAATACTACAAGACACTATTATGTTGATAGACCCGTCATGGCAACTCGCCACAGCACATCATTGCTGTCCAAAAAACAAATTATCAAATTTATTTATTTATGTATTTATTTATTTACTTAATATACTTCGACAGAAAAAACAGCAAATAATCAGCTGCCCCTTACATTGTGTAAGAATACTTTGTGTAAGTAAACAGACCAATAGGAATGATCCAAATTAGGTTGAAATAATAAAATGTCTTTACATTTTCTCTCCAAAATAGCTGGATAGTGACATTGGTTATGACAGTTCTATGCAGCTGGATTCAAGTAAAGTGTTACTGTTTATTTGTAAGCATTCTAATGTTATACAGTGTTGTTATAGGCAAACCACTTGCTAATGAGAAGTCAAAAGTATATGAAAACAAGCATATAAAAATGACAGACTGAGACTATAATCTGTCTACATTCTGCTGTGCTATGCAGTATGGTAAAGAAGAATGTTTTATTTTTGTTATCGACTTTTTTGATGTTGCTCTTACACAGGCTATTCATATCATGCCCTTTCTGTCAGCTGTGACTATTGCATTCACCCATGTTTCTGCAGTTGTCTTACCATGAACTTTTGGCTCCTGTTTCTTTTATCAGTTTCTGTCCTGACTAGAACGGGGCTGCTTTAGGGATGAGGAGCCTAGCCTGATAATGCTGCCTAAAACAAAATAACACCTGTTTTGCCGTAATAGAGAAACGGACAGCTGTGTATTCGTTCAGATACTTCGGCCGCATGAAGCAGTGTAGTGTTAGAATCCACTCAGAGCTGGCTAACAGACCCTGAAAACAGGCAGGTCATTTCTAGCCATACACTGTCTATACATGGTAGATAACACAGACCACTCCAACTATCCTGCACTGCAACACCTTATAGCACATATTTAGCGCTGCTGCAACTTATTTACAATATTAATGTCTCTATTATTGCAGCCACAATGCCTCCCGTGAGCATGTGTGCATGTCTCCTCTGCATGATCATGCCTCCCATGTGTCCACAGAATAGAGAGCCAGTAGTGGGATTTTATAATACCATGTTTTACACCGATCAGCCATAACATTATAACTACCTCCTTGTGTTTACACTCATCAGCTCCACTTACCGTAAAGGTCCACTTTGTTGCTGTACAGTTACTGACGATAGTCTATCTGTTACCCTGTTCTTCAATGGTCAGGACCCCTACAGGACCACCACAGAACAGGTGTTATGTGGGTGATGGATGATTCTCAGCACTGCAGTGACACTGACATGGTGGTGGTGGTGTGTTAGTGTGTGTTGTGCTGGTGTGAGTGGATCAGACACAGCAGTGTTGCTGGAGTGTTTAAACACTGTGTCCACTCACTGTCCACTCTATTAGACACTCCTACCTTGCTGGTGCACCTTGTAGATGTACAGTCAGTGACAGTAGCTCATCTGCTGCTGAATAGTTTGTGTTGGTCATCCTCTAGTCCTTCATCAGTGGTCACATGACACTGCCCACAGGATGCTGGTGGCTGGATAGTTTTGGGTGGTGGACTATTCTCAATCCAGCAGTGACACTGAGGTGTTAAAAACTCCAGCAGCACTGCTGTGTCTGATCCACTCACACCAGCACAACACACACTAACACACCACCACCACATCACTGTCATTGCAGCGCTGAGAATGACCCACCACCCACATAATGTGAGAAACAGAAGAACTACAATATGTAATTGTAGAACTACATAGTGCACATATGCGGTAAGTGGAGCTAATAAAATGAACAATGAGTGCAGGTACAAGAAGGTGGTTCAAATGTTATGGCTGATACTCCAACCACCCCTGACTGTCATCATTTAATTGTGTATACTGTGTTTCACTTGGAAATACAGCAAAGCACAGAACAAAGGACTGTTTGCATTTTAAATGTCATTTCTGAAGTCTTAGGATGTAATCCTCGGGAATTAAGGGGTTACAAAGCATTCACAAGCAATCACAACATTCTGAATGCTAGATCGAGCAATAAACATTCAGAATGTAACAAATTTAAAAATAAACAGAATTTGTTTTTCACATTCAGATTATGGTAATATATGTGTCAAATGATGTGCAGTTCTGGGTAAAATAGCCAAAAATGATCCTTCATGTTAGTGACTACAGAGAAGGCCCCCTTAATACTGATGGGCCAGCTGTGATGACGGGGTGCTTTTTCATGACCTTCAGTGAAAAGTTTACAGTTTTTTTTACTTAAAATCATGTAGCATGTTGTGGGGGCTGAGGGTTAGCTTTTGTGAGTGTGTTGCTCCAAACACAACAACGAAAAGAAGTGTGCTTGAGGGAGTTAAAATGGCTTTGGTGCGCTCTAAAACTGCAGAATTTCTTGTACCTTTGTGCTCTTGAGTATACATAGATTCTGTTCTTACCCAACAACAAATCTCAAATAAGAAAACATTGGTGAATCTCAGTGAAATCTGCATAAGTGGGTTTTAAGAAGAAATTGCTTCTTAAGAATGGTTGGTGAATGAGGCCCGTTCATTTTCAGCTAAATGTGTGTGATCTTTATTGAGTCAATGCTTATTCTCATTTTCATTTTCTGAGAAAGGGAGAGGTATTTTTGACTCCGCCCTCTGTGCACATACTTGTGTTCAACAGCTTGTGTGTCCTGTATGACAAGAAGATTTACCTCCTTATGAAATCAGGCATAATCAGTGATCCACAGCTGATCTTCATAAACACACAAGTGTTTGGAATTCTGTACTACACTTCCATCATATGCACTCAGAAAAAGCTGTTTGTAGTTGCTGGTTGAAGGAGAATTCCACAGATTCCACATTTCTGCATAATTTAACTATTAAGATGTAAACAATGTAATTTGGAGTGGTTTGGTGTGAAATGCTCTGTTCTAGAGAAACTTACTGAATTAGAATTGTTCACAGTGGTGTGACAGGAACCAGATGTCTGAAGCACTTAATGTATCTGAGTGAGGTCATATGCACATGATATTGATTTTTGACCTTGGTCCTTCCCAGAGAGATTTCTCTGGATTCTCCAAATTGTTTAATAATTACAGTCTATACATGGTGAAACACCTAAATTTCTTGCAATCACGCATTAAGAAACGTTGGCCTTGAACTGCTGGACTATTCGCTTCTGAGTGACTGAGCTTTATATGTTCCAGTCATGATACCATCAGCTGTTTCTCTGAAGGTCCACAAAAGGTGTTTTTGCAGGTACCATATTCGGAATTAGCGTATTTTTACGAAAATAATTTGATTAGGTAAAAAATCATATGGTAAAATATTAAATATCTCTTCTTTGTGCGGTTTTCAATTAAAATGCTGTATAAGACCAATCATGCTTTCTGTTTGCGTTTTACCTAATGTCTCAATTTCTTTGGAATTGGGTTCATAGGAACATCCAATGGAACATTTTAGAACCAAGAAAATAAAAAAAGAGTTCAGTTACGTTAATAAGTTCAGGATATGTTACTATAATGAGAGAGACACTTTACAGATGTTCACTGAAGTTTAGTCATTTATTGTGTGCAGAATTCATACAGTAGGAAAGGTAACTGATTTAAAATTATAAGCATCGAAACTCAGAAGATCATGCAGAATATAATAACACCCTCGGAAGTAAAAGTAAAATTCTCCTAAAGACCTCCTAGTTTAGTTATAGCCTGGATTAGGATGTAAAATCATTTCAATGTAACAGTAAATGACCTCAGTGCAGCAAAAAGTGTAGAAAATGTGCAGTAATGTGTGTGTATTGTTTTGTTTTGTTTGTTTTTTTTTTTTTTTTTTTTTTTTTATTAGGGTTTTCTGAAAGCACCACTATGAAAATGCTGACTTTACCCATAAAACCCATTTTAACTGAGGGTCATACTCACGCCAGCATTTCTCACAACAGCAGATACGTGAGCAGACTGCTGGACCCTAAGAGTACTCAATAATGTACTCAGGGTAGATCTGGTACTTCTCGAAGATGACAAAGATGGCAGGGTTGGCTTCATTGTCCACACAACTATCGTAAAAGCCCCGCTTTCCTCTTTTTTGTGGGGGTCGGAGGTAGATGCTGCTCCCTTTGGTGAATTCCCCCACCAGCACAAGCGCAACAAACATCATCTTAGAGCCACCCTTGGATTTCGCATAACTGTCTGAATACTTGGCATCTCTGGCAAAGTAACTTCCTGAGGAGAAGAGTGAAAAACAGATGGTGTCAGGGAGGATACACTGTAAAACGCGAGAGCTGAGTTCACTGTTATAATTGATGATCACGTATTAAACAGCCCTCTTACCTTTCCCATAAAGAGTTCCATGGACTCCACAGATCCTCCAGTCAAAGTTCTGCTCACAGATGGCATCTATTAGAGACTGATCTGTGCCGTGGAACAGATAACGCTCATCCACATCTTTCCCTCCATTCCTCTCCTTCATCTGCTCTTTCTGCCTGAAAGTAGCAAAAGATATGATCACACATGCAATAAAACACTGTGGGCCAAATTCATAAAATGCAGTTGCAGATTTACTGTGATGTTGAGAGCAATTAGTATGGTGGTAACATGCTGTACGTGTGGGGGAAACATGCTAATTACATGTGTAAATGTATTTTATTGCAAGCAGTTTGAGCTTTTATACATATTTTTTCATTTACAGTAGATTTTACAAAGGAATTAAATTTACATATGTAAAAAGTCCTTATAGTAGTGAAAATTCAGTGAACACACAAAAACGTTTTTTCTAGTAATATTTAATTTTCATATGTAAAAATCAAATGTAAAGCTAGAAATCAAATTCCTGATATCAAGAATGAAATATATTATTAGCTAAAATTTAATTTTCACATGTAAATTGAATTCCAAGAAAACAAGAAAATAGAATCCAAAACTGCTTGTCATGGTATTCAGAATTTTGGCATGTTGATCTTATTGTAATTTCATTTAAAAACATTTAAATTAAACAACTAAAAAGAACAATATTAAACTTTAATAGTAAACCATATTAATGTAATTATAGTGAAACGAAAAAAAACTAAAATTCCTTTTTTGTTGTTATCATTGTTGTAGAATGTGATTGTGAAATGAAATCTTGCTTGCTAAATTACAATTCTAACAAGTAAAAGCTGATTTAAGGACTATATAATTAGATGTTTTATAAATGCCTTTTTTTCAAGTACTAACATTTTCTGATTAAGAAACTTTATTTCTCAGTCAAAGTTAAAAGCAGCTTTAACGAACTATTTACTTTTATTTGTCTGCACTTTTCCCTTAAAATCTATAGCTCTGCTCCTGAGAATTTTAGTTTCCATTGTTTTTGTTTCTTCTGGCGGCCTACCGGAGCATTACTTGGTGTGTATGACCTCATTTACATGTTGATTCTGATTAGCTCACTGGTGAAAATACCACAGAGTTAAAAAGACACCAGAAAGCTAAACACCACCAAGGGCTTATGATCAGCAAATGGTAACTTCATGTTAGAAAACTGTTTCATGTTTAAAGGATTCAGAAATGGACTTACCACTGAAAGACCCTCCACAGAGCAGGATTCTGCACTCTCCTGATGTTGCGAATTGTGCTTGTGGGCATTGTCCGCTTAAACAGTAAGCCTACTGTTTTGTAATCAGCTGCAGAGCGTGACAGAGGAACAATCTGGCGGGATATAACATTTGAATAACTCAGCCTGTTTGCATTGTTGCATGTAGTTGCTGACTACACTTTAAGATCTAATGAGCCTCTGAATGTAAAGGGGTACTGGTTTACTTAAATGTTATTACTGGTAACTGATAGAGTCAACTGGCAAATCCAGTGTCTGCATGAAAAACATGGAACACAAGAAACTCCAAAAATAAAGGAACTTAATTTTTCATTACTTCATATGAGTTTTGTGTGTACCTTGTAGGTGAAGTCAGACAGTGCCCCTTTATCCCAGTGAGCAGGGACGTCCACAGAGGAGGAGCCGGAGCTTTCCTGAGTGTCACTAAAACAGTACTCCTCAATATTAGCTTCATGTAGACATTGCAACAAGATATTACAATGTAACAAACTCAGTCAATAATAAAAACATAATTAATGGGGTATGTTACTGGTATGTACCCTTTCTTTATCTTTAAAGTTTATTGCACCCTGAGGAAAATAATACACATTGGCTAAATTATAAATTATAACAGTCAGGAATTAAATAATGGTCTTGACTATTAAAAGACGCAGTGTATATGATTTACACAGATCTACGATCTATTAGCAGAAATGGAATATAATGTACAAACTTTATTTTTGAATGAGCTTTTATATCTACTTAGGAAGCAGGCCCTAAGAGATCTCTTCCAAAAGAGATCACCATGTTGCGCTCCCATGTGTCTACAGTAGCCCAAAATGAACAAACCGAACAGTGGCTGCAGTGAGCGCCTTTCGTGTTTTTGCATTAATGCAGCAGGTTAACCATTTTGTGCTGTGAGAGGTTTCAATCCAAATTTTGACAAAAGGAGGGTCATACTTATTATTAAGCACAAGAAAAGCAGGAGAGGATGAATCCATAGACGTCATCAAAGAAGCGAGAGCCTGTTGCCCGCCATATGTTCTACTACACACTTGGAAAGGGAGGGTTAAGGGAGACGTAAGTTGGTTGCAGCCTGCAACATGATCACTAGATGCCTCTAAATCATACACACTGCACCTTTAATGAACTGACCTTGTTTAGTTCATTATCAGTCTTAGATACTGTGCTATTATACAAGCAGCAGAACTAATCTAAATAGATATAGTAAGCCTCATCTTAAGACACTACCTTTTCAGTTTGCCCTTAATGTCCTGAGGAGAAACAAACTGGGGTCTCCTTCGAACCTCTCTTTTCGTCTTGTACTTTATGTTTTGCTGATACATATCTGGAAATGGAAAGTTTATATAAATAAACCACCAGAGAACACAAACTGTTTGACAAAATTAGGCCTTCACAGGTTGAGAAATAACTACCTTTCAGACAGAGCACATAGTCCTGACTCCCCACACTGAATGGAATTTCATTTTCAATTTCAGCAAGATACAAATTCTCCAAGGTTTTTGAGGTGACTGAGGAAAGAGACTGTGCGTCCTCCTATATAAAACAATATTTTAAACATATTAGAAATATTTCATCACTTGATGTAACTTAAGGTATTAAATGCCACATGATCGACATACACACTCATGATAATATTTAATTTTAACTCTATGTAATTGACTTTTATCTTAAAGGGGTGGTTTGTGTTCAAATTCTGCTTCTTTAGGTTAGCACTGGAGGTACGATGCTAACATTACAAATGACAGACGTAAAAAGAACTTAAATCTTTTTTTTTCCTTTTTTCCCCTCAAAACTTGTCTCAACCAGCTCAACCATATCCAGATCTTTATTTATGGAACAATTATTGGTGATTACGCCTGTGAATGTATTTATGGCAATAATCTGGGCGATTGTAAACAGCTAGTGCATGCTAGCAACATTAGCTTTGTATCTCCAGCACTAAAGTAATTGGAACCAAATATGTCTTGGCTGATCAGCAACTTTGGGGGTAAGCAGAAAAAATACTGTTTTCATCAAACCACTCCTTTAAATTGTATCTGTGTGTCAGACTACACTGTCAAAAGAAATGAATGGTTAGCAATCATACTGACCCCATGTCCATATTCGGTCCACACTCCTTGGTCATTTTTCCAGTACCAGAGCCACACAGTGGTCAGAATAAAGTGAGGAGGTTTGGTAACAGAGGATGCTGTAGAAAGTCGACGAACTGGTGACCCGCCGCATGTCATTGAGATGAAATTCACTGACATGGGCCCAGAGCTGTGGTAAGGAATACAGTGCCATCATTTTGAGTTACCTTTGTAGTGTAACTGTTTCATTAAGCTGAGACATACTGATGAAACCCAGCATATGTCCATAAGTTACCATGTAACATACTTTAACATATAACAGACAATTTGAACTGAACACACACTAATTAAAGGCATATTAAAAGTCAATTCATAACATAGTTATAGGAAATACCTCATGTCATTAGCAGGGTTACAGTAGGATCTCTCAATGTGCTCTTCACTGGGCAACTGTATCCAAGTCACTCCATCCTTGTTTAAAATCTCCCACTTAAAAGGCAGGTTGTGGTGAACGCGGACACATTTCTCTAATTGATGGAAACAGAAAACAAGGAGAAGATAAGTCTCAGGCTTATTCTCATAGTTGCGTTTCTAGACTGGATTAATTAGAACCTGAAATTTCTGTGTGTGCAGTTAAATATCTGGCTTATGTTGAGTTGTGGTACCTTTGAAACTACATCCCTTTCGAACGAAGAACAGGCAGATTTCATTGCGGTCTGCTTCACTCGCTGAGTTGCTGGAACGTTGCCTGGTACACTGTTTGCCTACTACAGAAGAGAAGAGAAGAAGAGAAACAAAGAGAAGAGAAGCAAGGAAAAAGAAGAGAGTAAAAGAGAAGAGATGAGATGAGAGAAGAGGAGAAGAGAAGAATAGAGTAGAGAAGGGAAGAGAAAAGAGAAGAGAAGGAAAGAGAAGAGAAGAGATAAACACAGAGAGACCCACTGTATGAATGCCTTATTTCTCTTTACTTAACTGTCTGTGACTGACCTTGTACTCTGCTCATCTTATCATGATCCACTCCTCTCATAATAGCTTGGTAAAAGATAAATCATGGTCACATGGTGCGAATGCCAGAAACAACATACAGTGCTGCTTGAAAGTTTAATGCTGGATCACTTTGTTGAGTAAACAAAAAAACTATCTGATTATTTGTATTATTTGCTTTACTAGCTTCACATTTCTGTAGAAACCCATCAGTTGTGTTTATGTGTTCTCCTGCTTGGTAGGAATGAAAACTTCTGTCTGCCATGGCTGACAGAAAAGGTGAGCAATTGCACAGTGCTGCACCACTGAGACAAAAAGGACTATGGGTTTCTGGTCAAAATTCAGCATCCAACATAGGAAAGAAAGAGCTACCACTCTGCTGTGAATATGGTAGCATGCATGTTTTTGAAGTGAAGGTCATCTCCCGTACCTTTCTCTGCTCCTGTGGAGGCAGGTTTCTCATTCTGGCCATTGATTAAAAGCTTGTTTTTGTATATTTTGTGAAGGTTGCGAATGTTTTCTGGGCTGAGTCCTCTGCCGTTCAGGCTCTTCAGGGCGGTAGCATCGAACGAATGAGCCCGTTTGCAAGCAGCTCCAAATTTACAGTCATCCTGCAGGAAGTGCAGGCAGAGGTGCAGGTTGGTGCAGGATGTCCGATACTTACAACTTCCATGTTCTCCGTTCCCTTTATTATAATGGGAGCACACCTACAAACAACAATGATAAGAGATGCTAATACAGACTGGACCATAGTTTCATGTCAGATTACACACCACAGTCTCTTTCCCATACATGTACGCTAATACTGCTGCACTACCGTAACACTACTACCTCTACCTCGACACTACTGCCATACTGTTTGTAAATAATGTGTAAACTGTATATTATTTGTAGTTTGTTTATTGCTTGTATATTGTGTATATTGTGAAGATTGTATATTGTAATTGTCTGTATTTATTGTGTATATGTGGAGTCATTGTGTATATTGTGGACTGTCAGTACTAGAGACACAAACTGCTGAAACCAAATTCCTTGTGTGTGTCAACATGCTTGGCCAATAAACCTGATTGTGATTCTGATTCATAGAAAGGGCTGAACACTTTAACATACAGTGGTGCATTACAGTGTTGTCGAGTGTCTCTGTGTCAAGTGTCTCTGTGACTCAAGCTGCATAAGCTAATCTTACCTCTGGAAGAAGCGAAGGGTCATTCTGCAGCAAAAGTTGAAACAGTTGTGCTTCTTCGAGATAATGAAGACTGTTTTTTTGCAGGACCACAGAATTGTGTGGCGACTTCAAGTCATGGGAGTTTTTGCACTTAGCCCTGGGATTGGCACAGCAGAAATTATATTTAGAATTGCACCTGCCAACAATGCTAAAAGACATACATCAAATGCTCCAACGTGTCATGATTACAAGTTATCAATGAATAAAATAAGAACATTGAATGGTGCGGTGGACAAATTCAGTTAACTCAATTAATGTATATAAAAGATAAAAATTAAGCACAACATAGAATGTAATTAGATATGTGTGTATTTATCTACACAAATATTTATTTCAGTGGCACAAGCAGAAAAATGATTTAAGTCTAATATAAAATCATATACAAACCCAATTCCAAAAGAGTGGGGCACAAATGGCAGATAAACACAAAACACGGTGCTGTAAATTCACTTTGACATGTATTTGAATGTAAACAGTAGAAAGTCACAATGATTTATGTTTCAATTTCATTTTTATGTTTCAACATAATTTTCAATACATGCTTGATCTGAAGCTGATGTTGTTCCAAAACACTGGGCAATTTAGGACTAGGAATGTTGTTAAATGTTCAGAAAGCATTTACAAAAGGTGATGTAATCAGGCTTGTGTACAAAAGGAGCATACAGGTCTTATAAGCAAAGATGGTCAAGGCCCACCACTTTAATCAGCAAATGGTCCAACTGTTTAAGAACAGAGAACGTTCCTCAACAAACATTTGGGTATTCCTTTCGGTTACTCCTGGTTCCTTTCCAAAATTCGAAGTACTGCATACCCATATTAGAAAGAAAATTCTGATTCTGCTAAAGTGGTTCTTACAAACACATTTTCATTCATACGTACTTCAAAATACATGGCCGCTATAGAGATGCAGCTATCTGTCGAGTCACTATCATTTAGGTAGGAAAGTTAAAATATCAGAGCTCATGCTGTGTTTTGGTGCTCCTCAGAAGATTGTACATACCAGATATACAGGGTATATAAGGTTGTATATACCGGTTAACTAGTAAACATGACTTCAGGGGCTCATATGTAGATATGGCCAGCACACCACAAAATACAAACCTGCCATTTATTTACTGCATGTGCAAATGTTCAAAAAAATATTGAGTTTACCAGCTATGAATATGACTCAGCCATTCACAGTTTAAAAGTGGGACAATCGTTTATTTATTTATTTATTTTTTCATTTCCCAGGTTTAGATGCCACTCAAACTTAGCATCTGTACTGTTAGCAAAGCTGATGTGAACAGCTGGACAAGCATTCTATTTCATTGAGGGGAAAATGAGAAACAAAGTACTAAAAACAAAAGCTGTCTAAAAGCACACACAGAGATCAGTGTAGCTGAAGAAATTAATGATATTTTGCAAGAAATCTGGAATAATGGATAAAATAGTGTCTGTCACTGTTTATAACACAGCAATGGGTGTGACAATAAAAAATAACCACACAGTTGAAAGCTGGAAAAAATATATTCTTTATATCTAAAAATTTGGCATTTTTTCTCACCATATTGGAAATATAATATCGATAAGAACCAGAATCGACAAGCAGAATCACAATTGGAATTGATAAAAACCCTCTCTAAGGTGCATAATTTTATTTGTGTGCGTAAAGGGCAAGATCAAAAACCACAACTGAATGCATGTGACCTTTGACCTTTCGTATGCATTAAAAACCAGCATGCTTCAGTGATGGATATCACCACATGGGCTTTGGAACTTTTTTACAAACCACTGCAATAAACACTGTGGCTGCATCCACAAATTCAAGTTATGACTATACCATGCACAGTGGAAGCTATATATCAACAATATCCAGAAACGTTGCTGACTTTTCTGGGGTCAAGTTCATCTGAAATGGACTGATGCACAGGAGAAATGTGTTTAGATTTTTTTGATTCTCTGTGGTATTTGTAGGTGCAGGATCTCGGGTGTAAACAGACCCCTCCACCACATCCCATAAATGACCATTCGTCTGAACTCTCTAGAATGCTCCTCGGACCAGTTCTGGACAACTTGGGCCTGATGAGGGTCCCATCATTATGAGGGTACATGAAGGACTGAAAATGGTCACCAAGCGGTGAAACGTAGCAGTCACCAATCAATGACGTGTTTAGGTGGACGAGTGGACCCAACCCATGCCATCAGAACACACCCCACACCAGTATGGAATCACCACCAACCGTTGGAAATGGAATGTCCCATCCGTCTGGCAGCCACTATTATGCCTCTTTCAAACTCAGATAATTCACATCGCCTTGCCATAAGCACACAGGCCAGTGTTCAACCTCACTCACAAGATAAGTTGTTTTAAGGCGTATATTTATAAAACAGTAGTAGTAGCCCACAGTGTGTGAAATACCCACTGGTATTTAAGGTCCCATGTTGGCTGGTTTCTATAGCATTTGCAGATAGCTAACTAATTTGTGATGCTGACAGGTTTAACAGCTCTTCTTCTGAAAATGCTCCTTTCCAGTTTAGTTATGTGTTCCTCCACAAATCAATTGACATGTCACACATCTCTACTTCTGTCTTCGGTTTGAGAAAGAATTCAAATTCACTTCCTACAGCCTTTTGGGGAAGTTGAGGCAGATCAGTGCTGTATCATTACATAGTTAAGTATATCAAAGACAGAAACTCACAGTTTCATGGTAGAAGCAGACTAAACAACAAGCTTTCCCTGAATTTGCATCTGAGCATCTATTATTCCCTTATGGGTGGGAGAACTAATACATAAATGTTTTATTTTCAGGAACCTCCCAGAATTTTGATTCAGAGACATTCAGGGGGTCCAAATTGTTAATTAGGGGTTCCCGCACCCCCATGACAAATCTGTACAAAGCAGGCCTACACCAACACATAACAGGTGCCATCTAGAGTCGGTAAGGTGGTAGCTGAAAGTAAGCCAGTTTAAAGAGACTGAGCTTACACGGTAGTGTTTATGAAAGGATTTTATGATGTTTCTTATTCAAATGTATTGGAGTCCTTAAACATGGAGGCAAACATTGCTGACTTACAGCTGAACCTGTGAATCGCTGGAAAAGAACCGATTCCGTTCTTTGACTCAGACGTGGATAAATTCCACACCATGAACTTTTAACACAGACTAATTACAGGTGGCTGTTGTCAACATGTCATTACATGCAAATGTAGCTGTTTGTCCAAATACTTTCAGAGTACTTTTGCTGTTTCAGAATTAGCAGAATTAGTCGAACCACAGAGAACATAACCGTTAATAGATTTAACTATCCTTTCTATTGTGGTCTTACCATTAACGACCCATCCGTCCTACAAGCAGAACAGACTGAAGAACCAAAACAAGAGTTGATACTAACCCCCTTCGCTCTGCTAAAGGAGTAGTTAATAACTGAAAGGACTCTTACCCGAACCTGCACCTGCCGCACACCAGATACCTGCACAGGTGCAGCTGCTCGCAGTCGTGCGGCTCGTCCTGTCTGGAGCAGACGCGCAGCTCTGTTTTGGCCAGCAGCAGCTTTCCTGATCCTGGACTCTGCTCCACCTTCACGAAGCTGCTGCGGTCAGACATCAGGCGCTCCAGCAGCGCAGCGTCCACCGTGAAGCTCTTCTTCAGCACACTGTCCACCTGCCCCACCTCCAGACAGCCCAGGTTATCACACAGCAGCTTCATTATGTGGTTGGACACGAGCTGTGCCATGGTTATGTCCGAGCAGTATGTAGTACTGCCGTCTGTGTTGTCGACAGTGATGAACTTCCTGAATCTCGATTTCGAGAAACTGAAAGTGGAAATGGCTGTTTAATCCGGACGCTAGGTGGCGCCATTTTACGTCATGAGCCCCCCTCACAATAAACAACGCAGTTCGGTTGTGTTTCTGCAAACTAGTGCCTTTACTTCCCTTTGCTTTAAAGATGCCTGATTTGATATGTGTAATTATGAGAAAGGGAGTGAATGATACATCTTATATTCTTACTTGTTAAATATCATATTGATAAATATAAATTCTGTGGGAAACATTTCTTCCCTGTTTTTGCCTGTTTCCCTTCTAGTGCTTTTGTTCTTGTTTTGGTTTTCCTGCTCCTCCCTTACTCTTCCCTTTTGTCATGCACCTCACCTGTGTCTTCACCTGTGTCTTTTCTGGATACTATGCCTGTCTATTCAGACATATTCAGAAGTTGTTGTCAAAACCACAACAACTTAATTTCTGTAAACTTACAAAGGACCAGTCCACCCCAAACACAGAGTTTGGTGAGCAGTGAATTAAACTTTGCCTTACTTAACGTTTGGTCACTAAATAACAAAGCACTTCTGATTAGAGATCTTATTAAAGAGCATAAGCTTGATTTTATGTTTCTATCAGAAACATGGTTGGATGGAAATGGTACAGCAACGTTACTTGAAGCTGCACCTGAAAATTACAGTATGGTTCATGCTGTAAGGCAGGGCAGGAGAGGAGGAGGCGTGGCCTGCATATATAATAGTAACTTTAACTGTAAAAATACCACTGTTGGTGAATTCATGTCTTTCGAGTATGTTGAAATCAGCCTCTTTAGTGACACTCCTGTGTTGGTGATTGTAATTTACAGACCTCCTAAGTGAAATGTGTACTAAGTGAAGTGTACTTTTTTAGAAGAAACTGCAGAATTATTATCAATTGTATCCGCAAGTTATGATAAGATCTCCTCGCTGGGGATTTTAACTTGCCTGTTGACAATCTATCAGACAGTAATGCATTAGAGTTCATTAGAGTACTAGAAACATGTGACTTGAAGCAGCATGTGGACAGCTCTACCCACAAACTAGGTCACATCCTAGATTTAGTAATTACTAAAGGGTTAAATAGAAACGTGTCCCACATATCAGACGTCTTCTGTCAGACCATCTCTGTGTATTCTTTCAGGTCAATATAGATGTAAGGAAGAAAGCACCTGAAAGATACTTTAAAAACAGTATGTTGACTCAGAAACAGCTGAGAAATTTATTTAAATAATATTTATAAATATTTATAACAGTGCACCAAATACAGCTCTGACCTCCTCATGTAATGCTCTGGCCTCTGATCTAAACTCTAGATTAAAGGAAGCTCTTGACATAGTCACGTGGGGTCAAGACGAGGAGGCTGGATGTAGATGCAAATATTTAATGAACAGAACAAATAAGACAAAACAAAACCAAAGAAACCAGAAACACTGAACCAGGTTACAAAAACAACAGACATGAGACAAAAACCAAAACAAACAGAAGCACATGGAACAGGACAACAAAAGGCACATGGAAGTGACAAGAAACAGAAAACCAGAGAAAACAGACAAACATGGGCAAGACAAGGCAGGATGTGGCAGACATTGTCACACCAGTAAAATGGAAGAAAAACTGACATATTCGGAAAAATCCATGGATAAATGAGGAAATATGCCAGCTTAAGACAATTTGTCATAAATCGGCACACTTATGGAGGAAAACAAAACTGCAGGTACACTATGATATTCTCAAAGAGCAGATCTCCACCTACAATAAACCTATGAAAATATCCAGACAGTCATACCTCTCTGGTGTAATTAACAAACACAAAGATAATGCCAAAGTCCTTTTCTCCACCATAGACCAACTAATTAATCCTAATGTTTCTGCTGTTTCTGTCTTATGGGGACTTCTCAAACCTGCGAAGAGTTTGCAATGCATTTTTAAAATAAAATAACACTGATAAGACAGAACATAGCTCATCTTTCCCTTTTATGAGTTATCAGGATCTTACAGCTGTTATAAACACATTAGGTTCATCCACATGTGATCTTGATCCTGTTCCCACTTTATTTTTTATGATGGTGTCTGACTGTTTTCAAAATGATGTCTTAACCATTATCAGCAGTTCTCTGTCTACAGGTGTTTTTCCAGACGCTTTTAAGACTGCCTTGTTGAAACATCTACTAAAGAAGAGTGACATGACGTTAACTTTCAAAGGTACGCTGATCACACGCAGTTATACATCTTGATTCCTTTGGATAGTCTAGACTTGGTAGAAAGACTTAGAAGCTGTGTGTCACATACTTCTCAGTGGATGTCACAGAATTTTCTACAACTAAATGAAGATAAAACTGAAATATTGATTCTCTGTACTAAAACAGAGAATCAAAAGCTACTAATATAAAAAAGTATGAAACCTGGGCGTGATCTTAGACTCTGAACTCTGTTTTATCCCACATGTAAATGCAGTCACTAAAATAGCTTTTTATCATTTAAGAAATATTGCTATTTTTATTAATATTTTGTCTCAGAGCACTGCAGAGAAACTTGTTCATGCGTTTGTTACAAGCAGAATTGTAACAAGTTACTCTAATGCCCTCCTTACTGGGGTTCCTAAGAAAACCATCTATCCCCTGCAACTCGTACAGAACGCAGCAGCTCGGATCCTAACAAAAACTAAAAAGAGAGCTCATATCACTCCTGTTCTGAAAGAGCTGCACCAGCTGCCTGTATCTATTACAATAGATTTTAAAGTTGTGCTGCTGGTCTATAAGGCTCTAAATAATCTAGCACTTGCTTACATCACAGAATGTCTCTCTGTTTATGTTCCAGCTGGTGATCTTAGATCTACAGATGCTGGCCTTCTGCTAATACCAATCAATCAATGCAGCTGACTGACTGATGAAATGAGTGATAAAAGTCATCAGGCTCATCAGGCTCATTAGTAATGCAGTAATGGTGTGGTGATGGGTAGGCTTAGTGAGATCAGCGTTAGCCACTATAAATGTATGCTAGAATTGTATAGTTTTATTAATTAAGGAATGAATCTGGTTCCAAGACTGAAGCGACACAAAACCTCTCACACTTTTCAATCCATTTCAACCACTCCTCCAAAATTAGACTTTGCCAGTGGGGAAACATGGAAGCATTCAGTCTTCGTCTATGGGCAATGGTACTGTCTATGCAGCTGAAAAACACTCACAGGTAAAACTTACAAGTGAGAAAACACCCCTACTGGTAGCCTGGCATATTACTGACTAACAAACTCTAACAAACGATGACACCTCATATTACAGTTCTCACTGACCTTCTGACTCTCATGCCTGATGTGAGGAAGGGCAACAGCAAAGAATGTTACTGAGATGGAAAAATAGGCAGTGCAATGCGTTTTCTCGCCACTGCAATAATGCTAACACAGCAACAGGATTTTGTTATGCTAGCACCAAGCTAATAATGCAGTACATTCAGCTTCTCTGAGTAGGTTTTAAACAGAACTTAAACAGAAGATTAGTTTGGATATCTGTGTTCACATAACTGTGCCCATTTCTCATAGGTTTATATCCTTTTCTTTGTGTCCATGTCCTGAAACTATAAGAAAATAGACTGTGGATTTCAACACTATTATTGTACAGGTCTATATTTGACTTTAAGATGAAAAAAAGGGTTCCCTTTGCTGTCAATATTATTATTATTATTATTTTTATTATTATTATTATTGGCATCATAGTGCACACCACCTTTCTCTACCAAACGTTTTAAGTTAAATTTAGACAGGAGTTATTTGATACTATGGTTGTGTTGTTACCTCAAAACCACTAGCTCATCTTGCTGATAGACATTTCCAGTTTCTGATGAATAGTTTCAAATATTGAATACTTAAGCTGAACTGCTTAGGTGTTTTAACTGTATAGGTTTTGTTACTACAAAAGGACAGACACTGTACATCTGTTTAGTGAGATTTATTGTGTTCAAAATATATGCAGCAGAAATAGTGATTGAATTAATCTGGTATGCAAAATCACAGAGAAACACACCAAACTGCTTAACTATTAAAGACAGTTCACCCACTAGTTATAGTCAGTACTCTGATTTAAAATCATTCGAGTGTAACAGTTATTGACTTGACTTTACATATTCCATGTGAAAAAAAAAATCCTCTATTAAAAATGTAAACCAATTTTTTTGTGTAAACCAATATCAGAATTGAGGTTAGGATAAATCATACGCATAAACATTGTTCGAATGTACCTTCAACAGCAAATAGCAATGATATAATGATATAATGCATGATATTGCATCTTAAGAGTATTCAATGATGTACTCAGGGTAGATCTGGTACTTTTCAAAGATGACAAAGATGGTAGGGTCCGCTTCCTTGTCCACACAACTGTCGTAAAAGACCTGTTTGTCTTTCTTCTGTGGGGGTCGGAGGGCGCTGCTTTTCCCTTTGGTATATTCCCCCACAAGCACGAGCGCAGCAAACATCATCTTAAAGCTGCCCTTAGATTTAACGTATTTGCTAGAATATTTGGCATCTCTGGCAAAGTAGCTTCCTGTGTAAAAAGAGAAAACAATAGACACTGTAAACGACAGAGCTGAGTTTACTGTTACCAACATTCAGTATTAATTAGCCCTCCCACCTTTCCCATAAAGAGTTCCATGGGTACCACAGATCCTCCAGTCGAAGTTCTCTTTAGAGATGGTCTCTATTAAAGACTGATCTGTGCCATGGAACAGGTAACGCTCATTCACATCTCTCCATCCATTCTTCTCCTTCATCTGCTGCTTCTGCCTGAAGAAATAACTAACATTCTTCTAATGCTTAACAGCCAAATGTATTTTATTTTGGTGCAGATGTACTTTTGAACAATTGGTGGTGTTGCAAACCCTATTTTAGTGTTAAAAAGTGGCTTTTGCAATTAACTAAAAAGTCTATACTAAGATGAAAGGGGTGGTGGATGGTCTTGTTATAGAAGTTTCTCCATCTAAGCAAAAATAAGCAAAACTGTTTTTCTCCTAGTCATGAACAAATCCACATAAAAAGGAAAGCACAGGAAAACACTTCCAACAGAATAATTTTGCCCTGGTGGATGAGTGTTAAAATATTACTAGCAGTCGTGGTTAAAGCTTCCTCTGTATTGTAATCAAGCTCTGCACCAGTATCTCTGCATCAATATCACGTAACGTTTAGGCTTTTTTCCATCACTTCCTCGTAAAGCAGCCCCCGCAAAACATCCTCCCACCCACAGTGTTTGGTTGAAGTTTTTCCAGCCACTATACCAGGACACGTTGTACGTAAACATTTAACTTTAATTGTCAAATAAAATTGTGTTAAATGATACATTTATCTGTTAGATAATCTCATGGGAAACACAGCTGTAAATAATTTAATTAGCATTTTCAAATTTGCATCGTCCAGAATATGCTGTCATAGTGCTGGTTATCTGTTAATAACGAATTTCTACCTGTGTTCATTTGCATGGATGTTCTTAGTAGGCATGCCAGTAAATTAGCCATTGTGTTGAGGTGCTTGTTAAACAAGCCATGCCCCTGCCTACTCATTCCTTTGTCGTTGTAATTAGCAACATTTTATACCTTTTAGCACAATAAAAGTTTTGTAAATCTGCAACCTTTTCTCAATAACCTATGAAAATATTGCTGCAAGGTCCTTCACCATAAATCCTATCTTTGGAGTCAATATCAGCTGTCCTCCCTGTGGAGAGAACAGTGAACAGACTTAAAAACGTACTTACCACTGAAAGACCTTCCACAGAGAAGGATTTTGCACTCTCCTGATGTTGTGAACTGTGTTTGTAGGCATTGTCTGTTTAAACAGTGCCTCTATTTTTTTGTAATCATCAGCAGACCTGGACACAGTAACAATCTGAAGGGATACTTCTGTTAGATAATTGTTTAATGTAGTGTATTCATTTTGATACAGATGCTATTGGTCAACATTACATCTAAAAAAAGGAAAAGTTTTCCCAAAATGCATTACCAACACCACCAGGCTATAATGGTGGGAGCAAGATGGCAAAACAGGTTTGTTTTACATTGCTGCATGAGTTAAGTCTGTACCTTGTAGGACTGCTGGCCTTCTTTATCCCAGTGATCAGGAAGTTCCACAGATGAAGAGCTGGAGCTGGCAGCACTAAACAGCAAGCGTTCCTCATTATTAACTTGATGTGTTTATTGTAACACACTTATCTTCTTAAGTTGTTTATATGTCTTCGGCTTCTTATGTTTTCTTTAATCTCACAGGCAGCAAAACTAAGCTGAACAGATGGTATAACAAGCGTACCTTTTCAATTTGCTCTTAACATCTTGATACGATACAAAAACAGGCCTCCTTCGAACCTCTCTCTTCATGTTGTACGTTAAGCTGTGCTGACACATTTCTAAAAAATGGAAAAGTTTAGACAAATAATCTCTCAGGGAATCTCACACATTGTTGAAAAAAAAAGCACTGAGAAAGTACTACCTCTGAGGTTCAGCACGTAGTTATTATTTGCCACAGTGAATCGAATCTCAGTTGGAGGTTCTTTAAGGTACATATCCTCCAAGGCTTTTGATGTGATTGAGGACACATTCTTCCCATCTGCCTACAATATTTAAAACATTGAATGACATTTAATAACCCTGTAAGGTAACTATAAATAGCACCACCAAAAGTAACAAAGATAATAAACTCTACTGACGCTACATCCAAATTCAGTCCACTTTTTTTTGTCATTCTTCCAGTACCAGATCCACTCCGTGGTTAGGATGAAGTAAGGAGGTTTGGTAACTGAAGATGCTGTAGAAAGTCGACGGACCGGTGACCCTTCGCATTTCATTAAGCTGAAGTTCACCTGCTGAGGCTCAGGGCTGTAATCATTTCAAGTTTGTGCAGTAATCAATTAATTAAAGCACAAAAGTAGGGAGCAAATCCAACAGCCCATACTAACTAAAGTAAGACATTATTGCAACCACACAGACAAGGCTTATTAAGAGTCAATGCATTAAACATATTACACAGTTATAGAAAATACCTCATGTCATTGTCCGGATTACAGAAGGCTCTTTCAATCTGCTCTTCATTGGGCAACTGTTTCCATGTAACTCCATTCCTGTCTAAAATCTCCCATTTATAAGGCAGGTTATGATGAACACGGACACATTTCTCTAATGGAGAGTTACAGAGAGAGGTGGGTCACATGGTATAAATGCGTAAATGGTTTTCTAAATATATAATGTTATGTTTTAGACAGTGGTGGTGTCACTGCAACTAGAGAAGCTAGTAGCCTTGTAATAGCATTGATAGTTTCTGAATCAAATAGCATTTTTAGTAGTGAAGCGTTTTGTTTTTCAGGGCCTGAATGCTATGCTACCTTATTCCAGAGAAAACAGTTTGTTTAAAGGGCATGTAGGGTGATCTACAGTACAATGCGGCTGCCTTTTCAGATGCATTGTGTGGTATAAATGTCCATGATGGAGGGAAGACAGAGACCTCACTAATCGTTTCAGCTGTCCTGACTATTCGCTGAAGGGTCTTGCAGTGCAATTCCCAAACCAGGCAGCAATACAGCTCCTCAGGATGCTCTCTTTAGTGACTCTGTAAAAGGTAGTAAGGATGGTTGAGGGGAAACAGCTGCTGGGTTTTTTTGGCTGTGAAGCTGGTGTTCAGTGTCCAGGTGACGTTCTCCGCTAGGTGAACTCCGAGGAATTTGGTGCTTGTAATGATCTCCACAAATGAGTTGTTAACGATGAGTGGAAAGTGATCACTCTGTACTTTGCTGAAGTCAACAACCGTCGCTTTTGTCTTGTCCTCATTCAGATACAGTTGTTGACTTTGAACCAGTCTGTCAGTCGCTGCACCTCCCCTCTGTATGCTGACTCATCAGCAAACTTTATAATGTGGTTTGTATGGTGAGCTGCCGCACAGTCGGAATTTACCTGAGTAAACAGCAGTTGACTGAGTACACTACTGGCGGGTGTGGGGGGAGGGTGGCTCCAGTTCTTAGAGATGCTGTTCTTAATTGGTCTGATTGAGATCTCACAGTGGGGAAGTCCAGGATCCAATTGCAGAGGGAAGTATTCAGGCACAGCAGACTTCCAATGAGACGCTGAGGAACGACGGTATTGTGATGGTATTGAAGGCTGCACCAGTCTATGAACAGGACCCTAACATAAGTGTTCTTTTTCTTAAGATGATTAAGGGCCAGGTAAAGAGTGATAGCTATGCCATTGTCTGTAGTGCAGATGGGACGATATGCAAACTGCAGAGGGTCCAGTAAAGGAGGCAGTCAGATCATAATCTCATCACATTATGATGATGGGTGTGAGTGGAATGATAGCCATTGAGTCAAGACACTGAAGCGTTCTTTAGCACAGGGACAATGGTGGTGGCATTGAAGCACACTGGGACGATGGCACTGCTTACAGAGATGTTAAAGATGTCCATGAGAACACCTGCTAGCTGGTCTGCACATTCTCTGAATACTCGGTCAGAAATGTTGTCTGGTTCAGTAGCCTTCCGTGGTTTTACTCTGCGCCGAGTTTTTCTGTGGGCAAATCGTGCATTTAAGTCATTCAGTGCATCTGGGCAGGCATCACTGTCACATGAGGGTGATGTGTGCCTGTAGTTGCTGATGGCCTGGATGTCCTGGCACATGTGCTGTGCGTCGCTGGCATTCAGGAAGAGTCTGTAAATTCTCAGACAATTTGGCCCCCTCAGTTGTTTGGACTCTCCAAATTAACAGAGTCACTGTTGGTGGAAGCCTACCTAACATGCTCCATGCATTTAGCTTGAAACAGTCTTGAAGAGATGAGATGGCTCCTGCTGGCCAGGTTTTCACCTGCTTCCAAACTGGTGTGGAGCAATTGACAAGCGGTCTGTATGTGGGGATCAGCATTACAGAAATGTGGTCTGAGTACTTGAGGTCAGGGTAGGGCTCCACCTGGTATGCCTTGTAAATGTTTGTGTAAACAAGGTCCAGTGCACCAACTCTGCCCGCTTTTGGCAGCAAACAAAAGCAGAGATATAAATAGAAGTAAGCATAAGTTAATGTTAACTAGGGCTGTCTGGAGCTTTGGCAGTAATCAACCACAAATATTGAAATTTTCGGCCCGGTGGGTTGGTGGGCTGAGAAAGTAATTGAGAAAATCTGTGTCTGACCCATCTATGGCTTCATCCGCTGTAAAACCAAATCTGCAGGCTAGCTGCTTTCCTCTCAGAGTGCTGCAGCACTCACAGTGTGGCCTTATTGTATCTACCAGGTATGCTAGGGCTGGGGGTAATAGCATTATGCAAGCAAGGGTTAACCGGCACTCTACACAACCATAGTAATGGTCCAGTATGGCCAGGCACTGTTTGCACTGTTTCTTACACTAAGTGTCGACACCAACTTTCTGGTGATATGTTTCTTGCCCCCTATTGTTTGGAGTATTCATTTAACAGGTTGCATCATCTTACACAATGCTCTTTCAAGGATCAGGGAATGGTTTAGTGAACACTTTGTTTATTTTTCTGAGTAATAGTACCTTTGAAACTACATCCCTGCTGAATATTGAACAGGCAGATTTCATTGCTGTTTGCTTGACCCACTGATTTGTTGGATTGTTGAGTGCTGGACTGTTTGCCTGCTAGAGAAGAGAAGAGAAGAGAAGAGAAGAGAAGAGAAGAGAAGAGAAGAGAAGAGAAGAGAAGAGATAACACATAACACATGGTTACAATTTACTTGGTAAATACCCTGTACTTTTTTCCAATCTTCGTGTGACCTACTCTGCACAGCTCACAATGGTTCACTCATCTGAGACTAGTTTATTGTGTGATGTTATGGTCACATGGTGCTGATGCATAGGGGCATCAGACCTTTCGTTCTCCCAAAAAGCCTACCCAAGTTTTTCTGCACAAGTTTCCCAAGTCATGTAGGGTTGCCAGATTTAAAGGTTTTTATGTGTACTTGTTATATGTAGATGTATTGTTATATGTTAAATGTGTTTTTTAAACCCTGCTTCAGATATTCATGGACACATGTGGGGTTAGTTTTCTTATTTGAGTTGCAAAATGGACAAACCAGAAAGAATGCATGAACAATTAGATGAGACACTCTGCTCAGTTAAAAAATCTTAAATCTAAAACTCTTAAAATCTAAAAGGGGGTACATCTCTTTATCCTCACATTTGATTGGGTGATAGTTTCAAGCCTATAGACCAACTGGGAATACTGTCTGCAGCATGGAATGTTTATATTGTATTTAGTATGGAATGTCTTCATGGTATTTCGTTCGATAAGGATTTGCATTTTTAAAAGTTTCCCTTGTTTTTCTGCATTATTTCTGGGTTATTTCACTGCATTTTGCTGTGTGATGCTTGTGACTCCTCCTCTATTCTGTAAATCCCATGTGCTTTCAGTGGCAGACTGCTCTCATCAGATTAGGGCATAAATTCAATAGATTTTTTTTGTCTTCAATATTTAACCTAAGTCGGTGCTCATGCATGGAAGAGACACAAAACATGCGATTACAGAAGTAAGTTTAAGGAGAGCCTTCAGTCTTTTCCCCAGTTTGTCTAACCTGTGCTCGGAGCAGCTGTTTTCACGCTAGGAGGCAGAACAGCTGGTTTTTCTTTGTAAGAAGAGATCAGAAACTTGTTCTTGTATATTTTGTTGAGGTTGCTGATATTGTCTGGGCTGAATCCTCTGCTGTCCAGTATTTTCTTTGCAGTAGCATCAAACGAATGAGCCCGCTTACAGTCAGCTCCAAATTTACAGCTATCCTGCAGGAAGTGCTGGCAGAGGTGCAGGCTGGTGCACTTAGACTCGTACTTACAACTGCCATGTTCTCCATTACCTTTATTATAATGGGGGCAAATCTAGAAAAAAGCACATGATGATACAGAATGGTGACACAAATTAGTGCTTAGTAACTGCTGCATATTTTGCCATATATCAGCCCCCTGCAGTGGTACTGGGCGTGTTTGTGTAAAGGAGATGAGATACAGTTCCTCATAATTACTGGAACCCAGTAAAGATGAGTGAAAGTGTTATGAAAAGATCTTTTTTTGGTGAATTAGCTTAATTTAAAACTGAAAAATGAGAATGCAATCTTTAATTTAAGTACATTTATTCTGCAAAAATAATCTCTCATCAAGAAACAATTGTTTTTAACAAAACCAAATGGGCCACAATTATTGGCACCATTAGAAATGCTTAGAAAGAAATGTAACTGAAGGCATTTGTTCCATTTCCCTTTTGTAAAGTTGATCAGAGTGCAATCATGAGGTAACACAGAAGTCAAATTCACTAAATCATTCTTCAGTATAGGAAGCTAATGAGAACGCACAATTTAGTGTGTTGACCTTCATAATTCAGGGAATGGCTGTTAAAACAGGCATCTACAGTCACAGCATAATTAAATAGTTCCAATCAGCTGAAACTATGACAAAGGTTGAGGATTAAATGTCAATAATTGAGGGATTTTCCCATTTTTACTTTAATAAGGTTGGATTTTTTCTCATTTTTTTAGTGTAATTAAGATGTAATTAAGATCTAATTAAGCAAAAGGTGAATTTCTTATAACTCTTATAACTCATCTTTAGCAGTGGTGCCAATAACTGTGTAGGGGCGGTATGTAGCTTAAACAAACAAATAAACACACATTATATAAACATATATCGTAACTCTCCCAGGAGCTTTATCAACAAGCTAATCTCACCTCTGGAAGAAGTGAAGGGTCATTCTGTAGCAGAAGTTGAAACAACTGTGCTTCCTGGAGTTCATGAAGATTCTTTTTTTTCAAGATCAGAGAATTATGTGTTGATTTTAAGTCATGAGAGTTTCTGCACTTAGACCTGGGATGACAGAGCATACATTATCCTTACAATGTTCAAATACAATAAAATGAAAACATAGCTGCAAATGTGGAAAAGACAGGACGAAATAATTGATAAATATACATGTTGCTGTGGCTAAAAGAAACACGATATCAATACTACTCAGTGAATCCACTTCCTCTGCTGTGTTCTCTGTGTTAAAGGAAATAAGCACCGGATCTGATTTAAAGATTTCAGTGCACTAAGTTTGTAAAAAAGTTTGTACATTCACTGTTCAACTGTAATCCTGTCCTGTCTGGCCTACCCAGGGGCTCTGATCACATACCAGCAAACAGCTCAGAATGTAGCTGCTCAGGTTCTGACCCTCAAGAGAAACAGGGACTACTTTACACCAGCACTATAATCACTTCTCTGGTTACCAGTGTCACTTAGACTGATTTCTATGGCATGTGTTGAATGTCTTCACAGTCGCGCACCGCTCCACCGTAATGAAACGATAGTCAGACATGTTCATTCTCTGGCAATGAGTTTATCTAGTCGCAATATGCTGGAAGTCCCTAAAACTCCCTGAAAGTCCCTGAGGAGTGAAGAGGCTCCCTTCCTTCCGAGCTGAAAGCTGCTGAATCACCCTGAATCACCTGTCACTTCTTCTTTTAATACTTTGTAAAGCACTTTGAATAATTATATTATTATAATAACATAATAGACTATATTTTTATATTTAGTTGAATTTAACATAAAACTATAATTGAGAATTAAAAACACAGTGTCAGATGCTGTTTTCTCCATGTAAGAGCATTGATTTTCATATTGTAAATCACTCAGGTGGGCTTTACACGGTGAAACCTGCATGCAACTAGCAGCGTGTTATGAGTTTCCTGCAACATACTTCACAGTTACAGTACGAAATTAAAAATAATCATAGTTAACACATTCTGTCACTCCAAATTAACATTAGTGAACCAAATTAGCAGGTCGTACATTTTAGTATACCATATCATTCTTGCTATATAATGTCAGTCAGGTGATGTTATTTACATATTTACAGCATCATTATAGGGTTTATTGGAATGTCTTTCTTGCAGTTGTCGTTACTGTTCTTTAATGCCTCCTATATGTGTTTTAGTTTCTTGTCCATTATTACAGTAAAATTAAATGTTTAAAATGATGTCATTTATTATGATCATGTGATGTTGTTCACCCTACATGGTGCCACAGTTATTACATCCTGGTATCTGTAACTGCTGCACCATTTAAGGTGAAATAGAAAATATGAAAAACCTGGTGAAATGGAGAACAGTTGTAGCCTCTCTCATGCCTTGTAGCTCAAAAACAGTGCGTTTGAGAGTTTGTTAGCTGATACCAAACTTGATAAATCTACTAAATATATCAAAGCTAACACTGCAGCACTATTCACAATGAAGCACACGTCTGCTCACCACGAATACATCTGCCCAGATGACATAACTAGATAAGTTACTAAACAGGTAGCTGAGATGTAGAAAACCCAGCCAAAAATATACTCCCACAGCAGGCATGAAAAATGTCTTAGGGTTGATCTGGGTTGGTCCAGTTGGTGACACTATGCTGATGTGTGTACTGGACCCAGGCCACTCTCCTGGAGTGTGTACTGACACTCGGACTGCTGTCCTTTTCTGTGTACCGGCACTCAGGCCACTGTTCTGCTGTGTGTACTGGCACTCGGGTAGCTGTTCTGCTGACTGTACCGGCACTTGGGCTGCTGATCTGTTGGGTGTACCGGCACTCAGGCCACTGTTCTGCTGTGTGTACTGGCATATAAACTGCTATTCTGCTGTGTGTACTGACACTTAGGCTGCTGTAATGCTGTGTGTACCGACACTCAGACTACTGTTTTGTTGAGTTCTGCTGACTGTACCAGCACTCGGGCCGCTGTTCTGCTGTGTGTACCAACATCTAAGCCAACATTGTACTGTGTGTACCGACACTTGGGCCGCTGTTCTGCTGTGTGTACTGGCACTCAGCCCGCTGTCCTGCTGTGTGTACCAACACTTCCCAAATAGCATAGGGATGTGGGACACATCTGGCAAAGATATGGCACTGCTGGCCCACTGTCGGCACTGGCAATCTGCTGTGAGCCAAAGCCAAACATGCATTTGGCCTAGCTGTCCCAAAACAGATCTGGTCCATTTTGGCATAGATACAGCAGAGTTACTCCTCCATGGCTGAGGCATGGCTCTAATCTAGTTTATATGTGGCCCACAACTTGCGAGAGGTCGACCCAAGTGCTGTCAACCCATGTGGCAAATGGGCCAGATAAAATTGGGGAACGTGGGCCAGATTTGGGCCAGAACAATTTTGCTATCTGGGTTGGGCTGCTGTTCTGCTGAGTGTACCGGCACTTGGGCCACTGTTCTGCTGTGTGTACCGGCACTCGGGTCGCTGTGCCGTACTTACGGTGTTTGTGTGACGGGGATGGCACAGAAACAAAGGGGATGGCACAGCTACAGCTGGGCTTCATTGCCCCACCCTGATGGGCTGACAGGTGAAAGCAAAAGTGTAACTGGTTCTGTTTTACAAAGAGGACAAGGAAATAAATCATTTTTAAAATGTCTGATTACGAAATAAAAAAATAACATGGCCACGAAACACACAACCAAACAAATATTTATGTATTTATTTATGCCACAGAATTTAATACAAATTTTCAGAATTATCAGTTGAATGTGACAAAACAGCAGCAGTGTTACTGTCAGTAATCCATACGGCTACACTCTGCTACAGGAGTACTTAATAACTGACTTCTTACCCGAACCAGCATCTGCCGCACACCAGAAACCTGCACATGTGCAGCTGCTCGCAGTTGTGCGACTCGTCCTGGCTGGAGCAGATGCGCAGCTCTGTTTTGGCCAGCAGCAGCTCTCCTGATCCTGGACTCTGCTCCACCTTCACGAAGCTGCTGCGGTCAGACATCAGGCGCTTCAGCAGCGCAGCGTCCACCGTGAAGCTCTTCTTCAGCACACTGTCCACCTGCCCCACCTCCAGACAGCCCAGGTTATCACACAGCAGCTTCATTATGTGGGATTGCGTCGCCATTATGCCGATGATATTCAGACTGAGATGTAAGGTCTGTCTCTCTGGTGAGTAACTACGGACTCTCTTTCGGTTTAAGGCATTTTCAGGTTTGGCCTGAATACCTCAGGCCGCACCCAGGATGGGTGGATTCTGGGCTGGTGGGTTTGCTGTTTGCTTCACACAAGAAAATGTATTTCCCCTTTCAGAGAGGCAGACAGAAAATCAGTTGTTAATATTCAAATGTTTTAGTTTAATGTTCGTTTAGTAAGTCATCCTACAGAGGAAAAACTGGAAAACGAAAATCTTGTGACTTTCTGAGGTTGTTTGTAGTCTGTCGTTAAACGTCCACATTTAATAAAACAACACTACAGTTAAATGGAAAATTATTCAAGTGTGATTTAGTCCTTCTTTCACTGTGAATATACATAAAAGGTACTGTTATCAGCCTTTCACTCTGGACTACATGTACTGCAGTCTCAGGGAAAGGCCTCAGGTCCTGAGAAAACAGACGCCCTTATTCTCGTTTTCGATAAACTGAAACTGAAAGTGATGATGATGATGAAAGTGGACACATGGTGGCGCTTTTCAAAATGAGCCACACACAGTCAGCAGTCGCTCTATAGCGGTCTGACAGAATTGACACGGTTTTCATTTTCCTCGGTTTATCAGGATCTTTTTTTCTGTATTATTTGGCTGCTTGAATCCTACATGTGTAGAAGTGCCTACTTCAGCTATAACTCCTCTATTCAGTGGCACGCAGAGACTGAAGACACATTCCTGCTGTCAGGTTTAGTTTGTCCTTCATGCTGGTTTAGGGAGTTGTTTTTTGCCACTGTTGTTGTAAGTCTGCATTTAATAGAGAGTTTGGCCTGGATTTCAGCAAAGGATAAAGTGTAGCGCCAATGTTTGCTGTAAAAAAATGAAAAATGAAAGATTTATTGGTTTGGGATGTTAAATTTATGTATTATTAATTATTTTAAGTTTATTGATTAATTAATTTATTTATAATGATGCATTTAAGTGCATGGTTAGGCCTATGTTTGCACAAGCAGAGTTCCACACATAGCTAGTGGGTAATGTTTTCCTATTTTACACATAGAACACATAGAGTACTATTGTCAGGCACTATGAAGGTTAAACTGAAATGTAAAACCAGCTCTTGTACATATTAAGAAACAAAATAATCTATTAGTGTATCTAAAGAGTGAAAAGGTGTCAAAAACCACATGGTACAACATGTACAGGCATACCTGTACCTCTACCTTTAGGACATGTAAACCAGTACAGAGCTATTGTTTTTTGTTCATGCACTGAAATGTGGTCTTTGAGTTAAGTTAATGTGTTGACATTTAGTTTAGTGCATTACCATTATCAGCTGAACAGACCAGGACAGAAATATTTTAATATTGTATGTGATCCTGACTTCATCTATTTGCATATCAGGTCTGGCTCTTACTTTTACACCATTTACAAATTGTAAAATATCACTGCATTTTATAGTAACACATTGTTCGTCTCTATGCTTCTTTTGTTTATTTCTGCATAAATGTGTAATTAGGGGGAAATAAAATTACATTATGATTTACACTATATGATCATTTCACTGACATTAACATACTTTAAATAGCAACACATACCAAATACTGGAGTTGTTATTTCCAAATACTGAATATAAAAACATATAAAAAACATGTAAAAACATAATATAAAGAGCTGCCACTAACATCATGTCTATCTCTTTCTCTTGTTCACACTCTAAACTTTCTTGAAATTCTTGAACAAGTTGGTTTGTCAGCTGGTTAGCTAACGTTTTTCTTTTCTTTACCTGATGTAAACTCCAAGTTAGCTAGCAAATAAAAACCTACTGCTCAGCTACACTGTAATTTGCCACAAAACTATACTGTAGGTGTGTATCTTAACTCAGTAACTAGTCACTGTTTCACTCTTACAGATTTTAAATGAGATTCAATGTTTATTTGATCATCGTTTACCTAAAATAGTCGGTTTACAACTTGCTGATTAACTAGAATGGTTCAAGATGCTGCTTTGGTCACGCACTGCTGGTGCATTCAGCCAGGACTACTTTATACAAAAATACACTGTCACCTTATTCAAGGCATACTTTAGACACACAAACACGTGAATATTGTGGATTCACAAAAAACAAGCTTAACAGACTTAAAAACTGCACATTTATTTAGACTTAGCAAAAACATCTGAATACATTTTCATTTTCAGTAAACATTCACCATAAAACACCTGATATCTCCTTCATCAACAACTTTATTTAATCCAGCAATAGTTCATTTAGATACATCTGATGTACAGGAACCAACGATTCATCAAATGAGTCGTTCACATAACTAAATCAGGTTGCACACTCAATGGTTACTTAATTCTTCAAACTCTTCTACACCTCACACCTTACACACTAAGTCTAGGCACGTCATTGTTGTAATAGCAAAGCCTTGTATCTCTAAAATTCATAGGAGGTAGAAAAAATGATCTCCAAGGGTAATTCCACCAGTATTTTAATCTTCATAGCTCAATCTTTCAAAAGGACACAAAGTACTTCTGAGGGTTCTCCATTCTTAAGAACTGAGTCAAAATTGTTTCACAGCAGCAGTGATAGTAATTATATGTCCATAGTGTAATGAATAACATCACAGCAATAAAAAGTTATGACATGAAATGCTTACAAATGTGTGGCCTTCTGCATTACTTTACAATAACTCTGTATAATGCAGTAACACAGTATAGATGGTAGATAGTATCCAAAGAAAGCCTCATTGTCTTTTTGTATTTTCTGATTTTTTTGAGGTCTTGAAGCAGGCTGCATATGCCGAGTGGCTTTATTTGTGGGAGTCCAAAACTCAAGATCCAAACAGGCAGGGGTCATTAGGGGTCAACATCATAGATCCATATTCATAAAACCAGGAGATAAAGCAAAGGTCAAAAGACAGGAATGACAGATACTATGTAAATCAGCTTAAAACTCAGCTATACTCAGGTATAATTAGCAGTCTTAATGAATCCAAAATCAGGTGTAGGTGTGAGTAGTGGAGGAGAGTGGGTGAAGCCAGGGAGAGTCCAAGTGGTGAGACAACATGACAGATTAGCATTTTTCCCATTATCAACATTAATATTTCATATACAACCCCAAACACGTGTGGGTTCGTTTTGGAAGTGAATAAAAAGGCTATATTTGCAGCCTGCAGCCACCAATTCGATATGGGCAAAGCACTATAGATAAATATTTCAGTGTGTATAGTAAACATATATAAATGTCACATTATAGTTTCTGCTCTGTAGTATTGCATTGTAGACATTGTGACTTCTGGTTTCACCATCACTTCATTTTGCATTAAAACATTCAGAATAACAACAGAATAACTAATTGTGAAAATGGAAATTTCATTTGATGTCCATTACTGGCATAAAATTGTACTTTGATACCTTAAAGAGGATTTATAAAGTGTCAATGTTTCCCACAAAACTCTAACACTAATTATGACATCCGGCATTAAAATGACATACATTAAAGTGATGTTGGTGGTAACATAAGTATAAAACATTGAAGGTTAACAATAAGTGCAATAATAATAATAATAATAATAATAATAATAATAATAATAATAATAAACTGTTGTAATAGCTCTATTTTAAAACTCATAACATCTGACTATGCAGGCACTCATGAAATCAAGCATCTGGACTCCTCTGGGCCGTACTCAATGACGAATTCAGGATAGATTTGGTACTTCTCAAAGATAACAAAAATGCTTGGGCTGCTTTTGTCGTCAACACAGCTGTCGTATAACCCTTTGCCAGGTGTTTTAGCAGGTGGGCGGACATATTTATCCTGGCCATAGGTGTAGTGACCCACCAGAACCCGTGCAACAAACATGATCTTTTTGGAGTTGTTCGTAGATTTAGCATAATTATCAGAGTAGGAGGCGTCTCTGGCAAAATAACTCCCTGAGTAAGAAACAAAAACATTTCACGTTGATGTAAGTAAACAGCTGCTAGCTTTAAATAACCACTACAAAATGGCCTGTAACCTATTAAAATTACCTAATAAAACGAATGAGAACTTGTTTTGGGTCTTACACACACACTATATGGCCAAAAGTAAGTCAAGCACATATTCATACAATCTCCAAAGACAAGAACTGGCCATACAAAAGAGCTTGATGACCTTAAACATGGCATTGTCATAAGAGGCCACCTTTGTCACAAATCATTAGTTCATTCATCTAAGCCACTTATCCTCTGCCACACATCAGTTCCTGAATATTCTGTCCTGACCCGATCAACTGCAAGTCTGAACTGAAGCGACACCAGCTGAGCCACAAAGCGGTAGACCACACAAACTCACATAGCAGGCCACTCAGTGATGAAACACATAGCACATAAAATCACATATCCTCTATTGTGTTACTCATTACAGTATTGTTTGGGAACTTCATGAAATGGGTTTTCATGGGCAGGCAGCTCCACACAAGCCTAAGGTCAAGCATAAGGAGTTTGGCCTAAGCACTTTCATTACCCATTCCATTGAAGAGTAATGTTACTGTTACTATTACAGCATAAGACATTTTAGACAATTATATGTCTCCATCTTTGTGGCAACAGATTGAGCAAGGACTTTTCCTGTTCCTGCATGCCCGTGTGCCTGTACACAAAGCAATGTCCATAAAGACATACATGTTTGATGAGTTTGTTGTGGAGAAACCATAATGGCCTGACCTCAACCCCAGTGAACACCTTTGGTATTATCTGATCTGTCAACTGCAAGCAAGGCCTTATTGTTAAACATCAGTGTCTGGAGTCACAAACACTCTTTTGACGGAATGGGCACAATTCTCACAGACACACTCCAAAATCTTGTAGAAGGCCGTCTCAGAAGACTGGAGACTGTCTGTTTTTGGAGCCCATGGATTTGGAATAGACTGTCCAATAAGCTTATTTAAGTGTGACAGTCACTTGTCCACATACCTTTGGCCATATAGTGTTTATTACACACTGTGTACAGGCTACCTGTTCGTTATGCACAGTACATGTACATACAGTACAGACCATAAGCCCACATCCATAAACTGTGCAATAAGCTCACCTCGTAAGGGTAATATATTACTAGGTCCTGTCTTTTAGCATGAAATAGACAAAAAACATCTTATTATTAACTCTCACCTTTGCCATATACTGTGCCATGAACTCCACAGACCCTCCAGTCAAAGTTCTGCTCACATATGGCCTCTATTAGAGACTGATCTGTGCCATGGAACAGAAGTCGCTCTTCTACATCTCTCCCTCCATTCCTCTCTTTCATCTGCTCTTTCTGCCTATTAAAAAGAACATTCAAAATATGCAGGTGGGTCAGTTAATATAGTGGGTCAGTGGAAGAGAGGACAGTCAAGTAAGCACATGCTGCATACAAAGTTTTTCCATGCATGTGTAGTTTAATGCACAATTCAGGCAAATGTCTGCAGAACTTGTTAACAATAAAATGGCATTTTGTTATGTATCCTAGCCTTCCCAAGCATGTTAAACTGACCATTCTACATGTGTTCCACATTCAGTGGTTAACACAACTGTTCAAGCTGCTCTATAATAATGATCCACTTTGAGAGTTTCATAACACCAGTGACCTCACTTAGCAAACATTCCATGATAAGGATTCATGATTAAGAACAAGCAGACTTTGACCTTACCACTGAAATACCTTCCACAGGGAGCTGTTCTGGTTCCTCTGGATGCTGATGATGGTGTGTTTGGGCATGGTCTGCTTGAACATCTTCTCTAACATGAGGAATTCAGCATCAGTCCTAGACAAGGGAACCAACTAACAAACCAAAGTTCATATTATCTTTTGTTGTACTGTTACATATGCTTTTTCTGGATATTACAACAGCACAACTAAGGGAAACCAACTTGCAAATCCCTCAGCTACACAGCCCAGTAAACAGAATACGCATATTTGTGTCCTCTCTACTTTTAAATATTTACTTTGTTATTCATCTATCTTTCTTGGTTATGTACTGCCTGGCCAAAATAAGTTGCCATTTGGATTTAATTGAGTAACATTTAAGTGCCCTTGATTAGATAACTACTGCAGTGATTAACCTGAGTAGCTGGTCAGAAGACAATCCTAAATGCCCATATTTGGAGATAACTTAAATGCTTGGTAAAGCTGAATGGAAAAAATGGACAGTAAACATCATAGTTATGTTTATTATTACAAGTAATAGCATTTCCACACATACAATGCAGTGAGAACTCACATGAAGAATACCTTGTTAGTGGAGCTAACCAGTAAAAAAGCTTTGATTTACTAGGCAGCATAAAGATTGGACTCTGGAGCAATGGAAAAGGGTCATGTCCAGATTCACCCTATTCCAAAATGATGGGTGTGTCAAGGTATATCAAATTGTCACGCTGTGCCCCGGAGGTGTCCTAAAAGACACAGCACATATAATCTCTGACGTACATCTAAATCTGCCCAGATTACCCACTTGAAAGGCTCAAATAAACACTTCAAAGTGGTTGGTCAAAAGCTCTCGAGGTCAACAGCAGCGGCCGTATCTGTTATGGGAACAGACAGAAACAGTCGAATGCTGGAACCAGCCGTGTTTCAGTCTGTCTGATTTATTTTTAAACAATGATTCAAATATCTCTTTCTGGAGCCTGTATTTTTGAGAGTGGAGAAACTGTACCACTATCATGTCACCCCTGTAAATTTCCTGGACACTCAATCAGCAACTTATTTTTTTACTAGATTCAAAAGACAGGTATCTGTGCTCACAATGCAGTCTCAGGTAGATAGATGTCAATCCAGCTACTGAACGTCTGAATCTTCTTAGTTACCATGTGGCAGTGCTGCCTAGTGTTTAATATATCACCAACAGTGCAAGTGTATCTTAAGTTGTTCCTATGTGTAATCATGTAATGATTGTAATATGAACTAATCAAACACAGCCTTTGTACAGAAATGGCTTTGGACTGGATAAAAATAAGCAGTTTAAACTTCATAAGAATTAATAACATATGAAAATAGCTAACAGATAACAGGACTTTTTGCTTCCAGAAATGAAGTCATATTTTTCCTGGACAAACAACCCAAAACCTGGACAATTCAGGCAAATCTTGGACGTGTGGCAACCCTTTGCCCATTAGAGATGTAACATCACAATGTATTTCGCTGCATCAAACTGTATCGTTGTATTATCAATAGCACATTTTATGGCTAGTATGTGAACTCAGAGCTAACATATAACTCTGTGGTTGGAATGTTAGCTTGGGACGCTGTTAAGTTTTGTATAATGTACTTGCACTTGTTCTTGTATAATGCTAAATGCTCTAATAAACTGATCTAGGAAACAAGGACTAGTCTAATGTTACACCTAAATGTTACACTCCTAACATCCACACAGTCTATAAGTGAGTCATGTACCTTGTAGGAGAAGTCGGGCAGGGCTCCTCTATCCCAGTGTGCAGGAACTACTACGGAGGAGGAGCTGGAGTTCTCACTGATATACAAAATATACACATACAAAAGAAAGTGTTATGATTGTATTAGCCTCAAACTCCAGGACTTTTGTCCTTATTTCAAATATCAATCAGTATAATTCTTCTACAGATTCAAATTACACTGGCAGCATAAGAGGGCAAGATTTCCAGTGCCTTCTTCTGGCATCTGTGATGCATGATAGCAAAAGCTACATCTGATCCAGCTGTTAGTATGGACTAAAATTGAACGTTTGCGAATACGCTACACCAAGGCATAGAGATTTTTTCAGTTCAGTTGGAAGTTTTAGTTTCATACCATTTCAGCTTATTCTCAACCTCGAGAGCGGAGACAAATTGAGGCCTCCTCCGAATCTCTCTTTTGGTCTTGTAGAGAACGTTTTGCTGGCACATGTCTGTAGATAAATCAGAAAATGGAACCAATACAGGGCATAATGCGTATAATACAACGCCAAAATAGCAAAAGTGTAAAGTCATTGTGTAGACTACCTTTTAAATAGAGCATGTATGTGTGTTTCTCAGAACTGACGGGAATCTCACTGTGAGGGTCAGCTTGGTAAACATTCTCCAGCGTCTGAGAGGTGAGCGGCGTTGCATGCTTTGTATCCATCTATGGTCAGAAAAAGTGAAAACTGTGTTAACAACCAGCCAACCTAGTCCCACGTAAGATATAAGGAATAAAAGCCACTGACCCCTTGACCGTATTCAGTCCATACTCCTTTCTCATTCTTCCAGTACCAGATCCACTCAGTGGTCAGGATGAAGTGAGGAGGTTTAGTAACAGAAGATGCTGTAGCCAGACGGCGGACTGATGCGCCTCCACAGGTCATTGAGATGAAGTTTACTGCCTGAGACCCTGGACTGAGAGTTTTCATTTTAAAGTCACTTCATCTTAGAAGGAAAAACGTTCATATTTAATTTCTTAAAGAAGCAATTTGTAAGATGAAGCAGCCTGTTGAAGTCATATTCCAAACAATAGGGGGCAACATACCAGAAAGTTATGGTGGCCACCCATATCATAAGAAACGCCCAGTCCCTCCTTCTCAGTGTTAACATTTACAGCTGTTTACTTACCAGTCTAGAAGTAACGTGGTGAGTTCAGCATCAAACGTCATCCCTTTACTCGCCAAGAGCATCCCCAGCAAGCAATGCCAATGTTAACTCATGCTTATGTGGGTAGTTGTTAGGGAAAGTTATTGGCTAGGGGCAGATACTGATTTTCACGTTGGACCACATGGGGGCCCCAATCACTGGGGTCTTATAAACAGTGGGCTCAGCCGAAAATGGCAGGCTGGAGCAACGGCGGGAAATGGTAGCGCTTTGAACGCTGCACGTCGGACTCTTCCAGAGAGAGGTTGACTCTCTCCTTGGGTGTGGCGCTCTCTCTCTTCTTTCCTGTGGACATTCTTCCATCAACATGATAATGGTCACTTGTCAAGAGCTTCAGCCATTGTTGTGTTTACTGATCCTTTCACTGGCTACCTGTCCTTAAATGATTTAACCGGGAGAAGAACCTTTAACATAATCGACAGCACAGACGTGCTTCTGCTTCATTTGCTCATGTTGGACTGATGTGGCTCAATGCTACAGTGACTCACATGCCTCATAAGATACAAGCTGGTATTACGAGACAGGATGGGCTGTGGCTGAAACTAACAAATTGCTCCTTTAAGAGATGTCTTAAAAGACTTTAAGATGGTCTTAAAACTGTTATTAAATAATAAAACAAAGTCAACGTGCTTCCGTATGAATTATCAGTGGGTACCTCACATCATTAGCTGGATTACAGAAAGCCTTCTCAATTTCCTCTCCATTCTGCAAGTCTTTCCATGTCTTTCCATCCTTATCCAAAACCTGCCATTTATAAGGCAGATGGTAATGAATGCGGACACACTTATCTGTAAAAGACAAAACCAAAGTATAGAAACAAGCAAGAAATTAAAAATCAAGCAGAAGAAACAACATTATTTACTACAGCAAAGGACGACTGACATTTAAATAGGAATTCCACTGTTTTTCACATTTGTATTAAAATATAAGCAAAGTTATGTAGGGCGATTAGATGTGAAATGGTTCATTCTAATGTCTAAAAGGAAAAATTGATGTGACAGTAATTCAGTATGGTTTGATGTGAAATGTGAAATGGTTCATTAAAGAGTAACACAGATTTCTTTACAGTAGTGATGATAGGCACCAGGGGTCTTCAGCACAAATGTAGCCATTGTATGTACAATCTAAAACCACCAGTGAACCTACATTTTTATTCTTTTTGCTTTTTGCTGATATGGGTAAAATAGTACTAAATCTTTGAAAAGGGTTTTCCTTTGGGACTACTCCTTGATTGTACCATAAATAGATAGAGACATGGGTTTTGGCCCATAACCTTCTCAAAACTATCTTTAAATAACTGTGTCAGGAATAAGGCAGCATATCTCTGCATAACCATTTCACGTAATAACTTTCTGTGAAGGGGCTTTGAAAGGCATTAAAGTCTCCCGGTGTCTGGTTCTTATTTCCACCACTGTGAACAATTTTAACATGTTAAGAAGCTGGCATTTCATTTAAGGGAAAATTCAAACAAGAATCTGTTAAATAGGAAGCCAACTTCACTGAAGAGATTACTGAAGTGCCTCACATATGTTAAAAGGGGGTCTTCACCCATGCCTGATCTTAAGCACTTCTTTCTCAATCTTTATTCTTCTGATCCTCGGCGGTCTCTCCTTCAACGCATGAAATTCAGCATGTAGTCCCTCCCCTTCCCCCTGACCTGTGCACAAGCAGTAATGCTCCCTGTTGCTCAGAGGCTAGAAGAGTGTTGTGTGTGTGTTTGTTTATTTCCCATTTAGAGAGACAGGGCTGAGTACAAACAGCTGAAAGTTTTGCCAGTGCACACACACAACGGGCAGCTAGCAGACCATAAGGAGATATTCACTCAATTTGACAAAAAACAGTAAAAAACGTATACTGCACCTTTAATTATGCAGAAATCTTAGAAAAAGTGGAATTCCCCTTTAATGAAGAACCTGAGGACTTTAGGCATTTAGTAACTACAACTACAACAGGGATTCACAGCAAACCTAAATCTAAGTGAATAATGACAGAGATTATAACCAATTCCTATAGAGCCTGAATCCCTTACTGGATCACAGGTGAATACCTTTAAAGCTGCATCCTCTGCGGATGAAAAATAGGCAGATCTCTTTGGAGTCAATTTCACTCACAGGCCGGCTGGAGGGCTGCTTTGAACTTTCACTTTCAGTTGGAGACACTAAAAAGATAAAGCAATTTTAACTGTTATTAACAAAGATGGCAAAAAGAGGAAATAGGTAACAAGCTGAAGACCAAATTCATCAGTCGTCCCTCCAGTTGGTCTAACCTGAGCTGGGAGCAGCTGTTTTTTCGGTATCAGGTGTCGGGGTGAGTTTTTCTTTGTAGGAATAAATCAGAAACTTGTTTTTGTAAATCTTGTAGAAATTGCTGATGTTTTCTGGGCTGAGTCCTCTGCCATTCAGGACTTTCATGGCGGTGGCATCAAATGAATGACCCCGCTTGCAATCAGTTCCAAATTTGCAGTCGCCCTGCAGGAAGTGCTGGCAGAGGTGCAGGTTGGTGCAGGATGTCTCATACTTACAACTGCCGTGTTCTCCGTTCCCTTTATTATAATGGGAGCACACCTACAAACATAATAAAGAAGACTCAAATCAGGACGAACATTCCATTCCTTAATAAAATACACTATATGCTCCAGAGTCTGTAGATCACCGGAAAATGTGTTGATAATGTGACTAAAGTGTGACCATGATCTTTGTTCTGACTGGCTGCCCTGTATTGTGCCTCATTAAAAAAGCAGCACAGACTAATACACTCTGAGGCATCACAAAAACAGTGAATACCTGTTTAGTTCCCATATATGGACTGGGAAGTGAGTGGTGTGTTTGAGTACATAACCTGTATATGTTTGCATACTATATTACTACATTTATCACATCAAAATTAGGAGGAAAATTCAGTTTTCCATGACATGTGCCCTTTGAAGCATCTGAACTAAGTAGAAGCAGGATTATGCATTCTGACTAATTTTGATATTCGTGTCCCAAATTGAAGAAAAGGAGGAGCTTCTCATGTCCAGGAAACACAAATTGAGAAGCTTCCTATGGAAATGGAAAGGGAGAAGCTTATTATGTCTGGGAAGCAAAAAGGGAGGAGCTTCTCATGTCATGTACACAGTATATACTGTATAGTATTTAGTGTCTAGTACACAAATGAGGCACAGCCATTGTTTCTGGACTTCACCAACATCAGCTAGTGCTTAGCACAATTTGCAACAAAGCAACACAGTTGTTACACTTCTCTTCGCTGTCACAGCCTGAACAATGCTCCAGTGTTGCGTTGTGACAACATACTGCTTTGGTGCCCCCAATGTTGTCACAACACTGAAATGTAATTCCTCAGAAAGTTGTGGCCACGTGATCTGAGCGCATTCTAATAGATTATACTGCTGAAAAAATATCCATGCTGGTCCAAGCTGGTTTATTCTGGGTAGTGCTGACATGGTGCTGGTTTAGCTGGTCAGCCAGCTGTTGGCTAGTATGGTCATGGCTGATAAAGCTGGTTGGTGTAGGTGTAGGTCAGCATGGGCCGGTGAAGCTATTTGACCAGTACGGTTAAACTTTTTTATTCCATTGAAGTTCATGTTAACACACCTGCCAAGTGGGTTTGAACTACTCATTAGGGGTTGTTTTTGCAAACTTGATTAGAGTTTCAGATCAATTACAACATCTCTGCTCCTGGACCTTCCAGTTCTGCTAGGTCACAGCTGTTTATCTACTTCTTTCCTCATTAAATTTACTAAAACCTCATACAAATTTTGGCTTATATTCATTATTGATCAATAGTCCATTGACAGTATAACTTGCTGGAGGTTTACTGCTTGAATGGTTAGCGTCGGTTTTTTGAAGTCGAGTAATAAAAAGATGAAGTTAAAATTTTCAGTAACAGACCCGAGTCCTACTAACACATTAGTGTTAGCTAACTGTACTGTCTGTGGAAGCCCTGCGCTCATTGCTTTTTAAATGTTTTAGGACTACATACATTATTCTGGAGTTTATTCATTTCACAGTTTTGATGTTTTAGTCTGCTTCGAGGAACAGCTTCAAAGTGAGAATTTAAAGAGGTAGAGGCCAGAGTGTGGAGGGATGGACGTTATATTACTGAAAAATGATGGACATTAGCAAAACTGTGAGTTACAATCTCTGGGAGACATGAGTTCTGACGACTCTATCTGATCATATCAGTCTGCTATTGTTCTATTACTGCTCAAGTCAAGTAGTTTTTTTATTGTCATTTCAACCATATACAGCGGTGTACAGTACACAGTGAAACGAAACAACGTTCCTTCAGGACCAAGGTGCTACATAGAACAATAAATACAATAAATACACAAGACAATTTACAATATACGAAACAGCAAACAATAAATACAGGGAGCGGGCAGATAGCCCACTGGTAGCGGGAGCAGTAAAGTGCAGTTATGTCCATTTTTTTTTTTTTTTTTTTTTTTTGATGAACATTGTTTTTAGCAGCAGTTATGTCCATATTTTGGTATAAATGTAAACATTGTACTCCTTAAGTTTATGTGTAGACAGATTTAAAAGATGAGATTGTGTGTGTGCGTTCAGTCCAGTCACTGAAATGTGTGCAATTATTCAGACCAGACTCTGGTTGTTAAGGAGTCTGATGGCTGCTGCTCTTGTTTAATAACAAATAAATTGTACTGTTATGTAATCTTGAAATACTCTTTATTGCCTGCTTTACATTAAGAATTATTATGATGGATATTATGTGTGATTTTGGTGTGGTCTGATTTGCTGTCACCATGATTAGCATATAATCATTTAGCATCCCATGTAGGAAACACATATTCCAGCGTACCAGTGTTTGAAGCTTGTTGGTCACCCGCACCAGTTGTTTTTTGAACATGTTTTGGCAGGTCATCAGCATTACCCTCAAAAACCGGCAAAAACTACCATTGCCACTACATATGATCAGAACACAACAAATGCTGGTCACCAACATGACCAAGGGGGTATTTCACAAAGCAGAAATTCTCAGTTTAGCCAGATAAGTTAAACCCAAAGTCAAGCCTGTCCAATAGGAAAACAGCTGAGGGACATTCCTATTGGACAGCAAGGGTCTGAATACCCAAAGGCGCTATATCAATTGTTTTCCCCCGATCCTCATTGACCTCTGCTCATCTTTGGTCTTAGGTTATAACTGAGAAATACCCCCCTCCAGGATTATGCTTGTTAGTATATTGTCACAGCCTCTATAATCTTTCATAAGTTCTGATATCTTCTGCTGAGTTGCCAGTATGTAGGATAGTCCTGATACCGTATACGATAATACCGTATAGCAATGTTACTTAATGAGGTTGTGACAACACTGTTGCAACCTTGCAACCTTGTTCTGAAAGGTAAGTTGTACCACCTTTTCACAAGGTTGTAACAACATTGTACGAGACAGTGTTGTGGCAATGTTGTGTGTTTGCTGGAGCAGTCACGTTCAGCCACATTTCAATAAGGAATGTGTACAGTGTGATGCATATACATATTCTCAAATATGAGCAAAACTCAGAATTGCTAGTTTCTATATATTATTGTGATGAAACATACCGTTTACGCAAATAGTGTTTTCAACACTGAGTAGGGTGGAATCCGTTAAATATATGCTACATTTTGGTAAATTATGAATAAGGTCATCAAATAAGCTACGCATGAGATCTAACGAAAATGTCAAATTTGCATTGGTATCGTAAATAGTTTTACATGTAATACAATTCTATTTTTTTTGGAATTAAGCTTTTATAGAATATCAGAAGTTTCCCTCTTGGGCTACAGTGCAATGCTCAGATTAAATGGGCCAGCTGTTTAGTTAAAACGGGCCACAGTAATTTAAAGTGAAATAATTTTATTTTTAGCGGTAAATTGACAATAACTATGTGTCTTTGGTGTGCCATAGTAACAACACAGTAAATACACAGTAAGATAAATTTTATGCAATAAAAAAACCGAACAAATATTTCATTGAAAAATGTGTATGAAAATCACATTGGTATCTTTGTGTCTGTTCTGTGTGTATATGTAGATTGGGACTGGTGTGTGTGCACATTCAAGTTTGATGCGCATTTGTGTGTGTGTGTGTGTGTGTGTATGCACTTATCATTGTGGGACTGTGACACTGTGTGTATGTGTGTGTATGCACTTGTCACTGTCTTGTCACTAATTGCTTTATCACCGTTATTAGTCATGAGTGAAGTTTGCTATGTCATGCTCAGGTCAGTTGTTGTGATTGGCTATAAAATTATAAAGAGCTTTGACCTTTTGGGTCCATTTTAGCTGACTCCACACTGGCCACCCTACACTAGGGACGGGTGATACCACCAATTTTCCATTCGATCCAATACCAAGTAATACCAAGGCTAATATCCCGATAGCGATACAAATACCGATACTTTAAAGCTTGTGGTTTTCAAGAACGATAAATGGCAAATGTAAACAAAACTATAAAGTCTGACATTAATATTAAATAAAGCTTCAGAAATCAGAGTTTATATCTTTGCTTCTTTTTTTAATAACATAATTCAATTCAGTAATAACAAATATCAGTTCAGTATTTGATAATATTCAAATCATGTTAATCATCCTCTTAACTAGTACTATCAATTGAAAATTCAGTCCCAACTTGTGTGTTTATTAGATTAATATCTGAACAGTTAGATTCAAAGTTCATTATATACCTAATTATCAAAACCGTGCCAGATCAAAGTAAAAAATAAGTATATCTAATATGCTGCTTGGTGTTTTCAGTGTTTTTGACATGTTATATACAAGAGTCGTGTTAAACTGTCAGACTTTTGCTTGTGAGTCTTCTCTGAGTCTACTCACTCACAAAAGTCTACCAATGCACAGTTCAGTCACTTCTGTACATTACATTTGAAGGAGCTTCTTACTCATCACCTTTTTTTAAGGAGCAAATGAAGAAGGCAGAAGGAAAAGTAGTTCCTATACTACACCGTCACTTAGAGCCACATTTTTGTTTCCTTTGAGCCATAAGATACACATCCATCCTACTAAATAAATAAACCATGATACCGATATTTTTGTGCCAGAATCGATTATTAAAAGTAAACGCCAGGATCAGAAGTATCGATATTTAGGTATAAATCTACCCACTCCAACACGTCATTAGCAGAGGTGTCCACAAACTTCTGGACACATAGCTGGCACTGAGTCAGTAGTCCTCTCCACTCACCTCTGGTAGTAGATAAGGGTCATTCTGCAGAAGCAGCTGGAACAGTTCTGACTTTCCCAGACACTGAAGTCCCTCTTTACTCAGGATAACTGAGTTATGAGGAGAATCTAAGACATGGCCGTTCTTACATTTCGCCCTGAGGGAAGACATTGAGAGAGCATTGTAAACCAGTTTATAGGTCAGGTGTGAGGGTTTCTAGACCAGACTTCTCCTGAGATACTCACCCAAATCTGCAGTTTCCACACACAAAGTACCGGCAAAGGTGCAGATCCTGACAGTAATCGCACTGACCCGCCAGTGTCCGACAAACTCTTAGCGAGGCTTTAGCTATGACCGCACTATCAGGACTCAGGAGAGAGTCTCCCCGCTGCTCTTTGCCTTCCACAACGACGAACTTCTCCAAGTCCGCGAGCACTTTCAGCAGGACCTCATCCGCCACCGTGAAACGCTGACGTAAAATCTGATCCAGAGATCTGAAATCCAGACTGCCTGCATGCTGGCAGACAATCCTGTAAACGTACCCTGACAGCGCGTCCGACATGGTGGAGCTGATAGTCTCGAGTGCAGCCGCCTCTCCTGCTCAGGATACTGGCTGCCTCGGAGTTTCCCGTTTCACCAGAATCGAAACTGAGGGCCGCGCTTCCAGCCCTCTGGAAGATCGTAGGCGTGTAGGATAACTTGAGGAAAGAAGCCCCCCAGGGTAACATGTCACCCACCTCCCCTTGTTCTCTGTACTGATTAAATGAGGAGGACAGTCTCCACACATTTTCTGAATCAGAATCAGAATGCCTTTATTGTCACACGGTCACAAGTACCGGCGAAATTAGCCATCAACCCATCCAAACACAATAACATACAAGGAGGGAAACAGGACAAGGACAGAAGACGTGCGTGAGGCACGCGCCGCCATCATTACTCCACTAGAAAGGATACAAGGGGAAAGAAGAGGGGGAAAAAAGCACACCCCCAGACTGTGCCCTAGAGGGCACTCACTGCCTGGCGAAAGTCTCACTGCCTGGCAACAATCAGTTTGCCATGGAGACACCCTAAACAGTTCCCAGTCAGAGACACATCCAGCAAATTAGGTAAACAGGGAGAGATTCAAGTCACAGTGTTCTTTGGAGGAATGTTCCTTATCATCCACAAGGCTGAGTGCTGATAAGGTGGACATGAACAGACATGATCTAGTTCATAAGGAACCTCCTTGATAGCCGCACTCCTGGGATTAATAGCCCTGAACACTGATCAAATGTTTTGTCTTGTATTATAGTGATGTATGCATTTATCTTAATTTGCATTAATCTTCATAATATATGATTATAGGGGGTTGTGGATAATACATTCTTTTATGAATAAAAATGCACACATAATATGCATGCATAAATTAAAATAAAATAATACATCTAACATAATATATATATATATATATATATATATATATATATATATATATATATATATATTC
>CM067486.1:21204895-21268476 GCA_034552555.1 Semaprochilodus insignis
GAGAGAGAGAGAGAGAGAGAGAGAGAGAGAGAGAGAGTGAGAACAACACAGCACAGTCTAAGCAAACTCTTTGAGCTTAAGAGTTGAGAAAAAGAACAAGCCTAAAATCCCAGTTGAGAAGTCAAGTTTGAGGCTTTGGAGAAGTTAGAATCTGCGATCAACCCTGACTCACAAGTGTGAGCTTTGGGTTTTAGCTCCACACAGCATGCCGTGACACTTAAAAGCAAAGCCCGTGGCAGCTCTTTACATTTTTAATCTGGAGGACTTGTGTGGAGGTGTTACATGAGTCATCAGCTTTGATATGTCAGTGCATACCTGCCATAAACACTAATAATGCTAATAATAAGGCAGTACCTTATGCAAGCCTCAAAGAAACCAATGGGTGTTAATACCAATGGGTATTATGTAGAAGTATAAAAATACAATGTTTTGTGTTGTATTTCAGTGAATCAAACAACATATCACAGCATATTGTGTGTATCATGTCGTACCACAGTATGTTGCACCACTGACTGTGACTGCTTGTGGTCAGTATGCTAGCTTGGAGCTAACATATTAGGAATAATGATGTAAAGAAGAAAAGCACTAAATAAAAGCAATAACAAAAAAATTATATACATAATAAACTATTATTTCAAATATTTTTCTTTAAATATGAACAAATAAAAGAGAGAAATCTTTTAATACACAACTTAAAACTGCAAACACAGCTTATGAAGCTCTGGAAAAAACAACCAGAGCCAACACATGCTGTTTCCATGTAGGAGTGTACATCAGTGTACTTCACAGGCACTTTTTATATGGGCCTATAGGGGGCACTAAAAGCTTCGTTCTTCTCTCTGCAGTCTGCTGCAGGATATTATATCCTGCAGGGTCAGGCAGTTGGGGGTTACAAGGCTTTGTTATTCCAGTTGCCAACTGGAACTAAAGTGATGACACTGATGAAGTGCGACGGTTGATTCATTAGCTTGTGCAAGTAAATACAGAACAAATTGAAAAACAATGAAAATGTATGTGACTGTAATGGGCTTATGCAGCCTAGTTTCACTTAGCCCACTGAAAGCCAGCTGTGAGTTGTAGACAAATCTTCGTCTTTTTTTCCCTTTAGTCTCAAGAATCTAATGCATTTTACCAAATCTCTCTTTGAGAAATGAATGACCTTTGGCAATCATTTTAATAAAACTTGCACTGTGGGTCTCCGGCGTCCCCGCAGTGTTTTAAGGGTTGATAATAATATAATCACAAGAATTCACTCCGTCTCTAATGAGAATGAACTGTGAGGTGATCTGGCCTCACAACATCTGGCTAATCTACATTAATATCCATTTCTTGTAGTTGTTGCTGTAGGCAGTAGTTTTGGCAATGGAGCACAATGCATGCATACATGTCCGGCTAATCTGTATTCATCATAGTATCCCATGATATGGCAAAGGTGTGCAAATAAAACTCTGTTCGATAACCTCTAAAAATCACTATTCACTATTGTCAGTGAAATCCGTCATTAACTCTGATTACGGAAGCCAGCTAGCTATTTAAGCACTGGCCCCTCAATAGAACAGAAACAGAAAACAGAATAATGCATCAGTGAAAAGTAAGGAGAAAGGACAGAGTCACACTGTCAGTCTGCCCATCATGGTGACATTCACAGATGATTATTCAGTCTCGTCCTTGTGCTAAAACGTGTCAGCCACGGCACTTAGCCGCACTGCATATCTAATGCCACTTCTCCATCTCAATGTACCCACTCACTGATGGCCACCACACTGGCTATAAATATTGTGTCTGCTTGTTCATAATCAGCCACAGATTTGTGACTGGGATTTATGCCACCGTAATCACAACCTTGTCACCGCACAGCAGACTAAATGAGTTTTTAAACGCCTTACCACAGCATTTAGCATGCATTTACTGTGGTTTAAATCCACTTCTTATTCATAATTCCAGCATCTATATTCTACAAATAAATGTGCTCTGAAAGTCCAGCAGTTTTACTGTCGGACTGAGTCAAGTAGAACCAAAGTGGTATTGATTATCACACATGTGGAATACTATTCATACACTTGGCTGACAGGTGCTCAGTTCCACAAGGCTGTACATTCCCTACTTCAGGCACTCTCCACCAAAGGCCATCACATCACAACATGTCTGACACATGGAGCCAAGTTAAGTGGAAACTAGTTACTGCAATATGTACACAGCTGACCTGTCCATGCTCCGTGCACAACTGTGTCCTTTTGTAGAAAGGTCGGGAAAGTTTTACAGAACACTCAAAAATCACACTCAACATTGGGGGAAAAAAACTCTTTTTTGTCAAAAAAAGATCAAGCTAGCATTAGCATGGTTGTCCACCCAGTTCTTAACTCTATACTTCCTATAGTGCAGTGGATCGGAAGCCTTGCAGTCCAGACATACTGCAAACACATTACGGCAGTGTATGTGCTTTCCCATATCTAGCCCACCTTATTTAGCTCATTAACTAACCTGCAATAGATCTTCTTGTGCTGGTTTACATGTGCCAGAATAAGAAAATATGCAGAACTGACTAGTTGTGCATTAAAATTTCTCCTCAGGTTAAATGACCTTTTTACTAACATCTTGTAAAGCTTGTCCAACCTAGCAGCAGTAACTAGGCAAGTTTGTGGATAAAGCATAGATAGGTCCATAACTGTCCAGCTCATTGGTGCTTTAAGTCATTATTACTATTACTGCTTATAAATCCAGTCTGAAATACAGACATTCATGGCTTCATGCTGAATACAGACATGTTTGCTTCTGAACACAGGACAGGTGCACAGATACAGTATAACAGTGGTTATATTGTGGTTATATATCTCCTGGTTCAGCTAATCAACACTATACAAATGCAGTTTTTAAAGAAGGTGATTAATAAATTAAGTGATTCACTGGTATTAACTCTAATTCTACCACCAGTCTCCAAACCTCCTCCAAGGCCTTAATAAAGCTGATTAATACAGCAGGCAATGAGGCGAGGCTTGGAACTTAATGAACTTCATTTCTTAAAACAGCTCAGAGTTGAACTCAGACTAGCACCCACATTATTCATGACCTATTCTAGCCTACTGAATAACATACAGGATATTTCACCTATTTCACTCTGAGTTCTCAAAAACTGTCGTAATCGAGCTTACATGCTGATTTTCCAAACGGCATTTCATCTCTTAGGATTAAACAGGCTATTTCCATTGTTGCGTCTTTAAGATTACACTGATTATTCTGATTGACTGCTCTGTTTTGTGGCTGGTTCAAAAAAGCAGCCAGGGATAAAACACCTCTTGTAACTTGTGCACAAATGGGCAGGACTAAACCGAACAGGCATTTACAGTATATGAAAATGTCCTGATATTTCTTATATACGCATATTCTACCAATACATAGTGCAGACTGAGCAGGTTTTTTATGTATTTATTTATTTATTTATTTATTTATTTATTTATTAAAAAGTAAGGAGAAGATATGGGCCCTTAACACAAGCCTGTTTATATTAAAAAATAATAATAATAATAATACATTCATTTGTCATCTCTGGCCATTACATTGACTCTGGCGTGTCAAGACGCCAGATTAAAAGCAACTAGAGGTGCAGCTATCTGATCCAATCCCATTTGATGGCCCTGGAAAAGCATTCAGCAATTACCAGACACAAAAACCCAAGCTCTGCTAAACTTCTAACCCGCCGCACGCATGCATGCACAAACAGACTGATGGGATCTGTACTCATCCATATCTGCCCTAGCAGATCCTTTTATCCTCTGATAGCAGCTTAAAATAGCTATGTCATCGTAAAAAGGCTCTTCACTGCACCAACTGACGGTTGAGCTTTTGGGAATTCGCCATGCCACGTTATTTGTCTTACACGAGTACCTAACTGGGCTTCCAAAGCTGCTCCCCAGTCAGCCAAGAGAAACTATATAAAGACACTGCACGTGCCTGACATTGTTCAGATTTCTGAGACAAACAAGCTACACAAGACATCTCTGAGACATCTCTGAGTGCATATATTTAGTGTAGTGAGAGCAGGGCATTTAAATAAGGGGATACAGGCTTCATGTGCATGCATATGTGTGTGAATATTTAGAGAAACAGAGACTGAAAGTGAAACATATAGAAAACACGTTTCAGCAGGCTTATTACTCAGTGACTAATTGTAAGAGTTTTTATTTAGTAATTATCGTAAATTGTTTGGTATGTGTAACAGTTATTATTGATGTTGAAATCCGCAGAAAGAAAAGGAAATAAAATTCTGATCTTTTAACATTAACGTGTGAGTTTATTACATGTAATTCTGGATGTTATTTCATAATATTCTTGCGCAATGCTAAGCTCTGCCTTTTCTGTTAGTTAGAGGGTGGGCCCAGTTAAAAACTGCTACTTTGTTTGGGCTATGGTCATATATCTCTACAGACCACTATAGAAAATGAAGTGAGGGAGGAGTGCGAGGTATGCAGCTGACTGGGTTCAGGCACACACTCTGAGAGCAGTGTGAGGGGCAGGCAGTGTGTGGGAGGAATGCAAACAGCAGGGAATCCCAATCAGTCACAGTGACTGACCAGCCAACACACTCACTCTTAGTTACAGCACGTGTGCTGCCTGTGACACACGCGCAGGTTTGTTTTTATACAATGACACATTGTGTGGTCACATATTTGGCTCATATGTATTATATACAGTACCGTACAAACGGTTTAAGCACCTGAGAAACTTAAAAGGCCTTCTTCTGTGTTAAAGTTAATATATTATTAACACTCTAACACAAAAAAGACTACGGTCGCATAATTTTAAAACATTTTGAGCAGGGGTGTAAAACAAATAATACACTTAAATACTCCAATATTATGTTCTGATAATCTGTTTTTCTCTGGTTTTCAGAAGTCAGAACATTTTGTCCTGAAAATATACAAAAGCACACTCTCTCTCTCTCTCTCATGCACACACACACACACACACACACACACACACACACACACACTATCCTCTCTCTCCCTCTTGTCCCATAATGTCCGTTTCCACCACAGCACAGTTTCCATTCCACCAAGTAATGACCAAATCAATAAGTACACAGTAAAGCCTCTCTGGTCAGGCTGATGTATAGCAATCACCATGTCCTTTTAAACACGCAACTCAACAACGTGCTATTCACTCCAGCACAAAGCCAAGCTGATGCTGGGATGTGTCATGGCATGGACTGACACACTGATGTGTGGAGCAGTTTGTGTGAAGCAGCCAGTGTTAAAGGAAAGCTTCAGAACTTACACTGCACTAGTGAAGAGCTAATGACTGCTTGCTCTTTATCTACTGAGCTTTCAGTGTGAGAACACAAGCACAGCACAATGACGGATGACCTCCTACAGGAATGAATGGAAGTCTTTAATACTGATCACTGCATGCGGTAGTTGAACACACACACACACGAAGATATTTTTATGATATACGCATTATATTTCATCACATTTTCATCATATTTTCATTGCATTTCAATATTCTGAGATTTATAAACAGACATGCACAAGCAAAATGGATCTATAATGCTTTTCCGATTTTTCTCTTAAGTGCGTTACATAGCTTTTGTTCATGTAAACAGCCTGCAATGTTATAAAGCCCAAAGTACTCTTCCACAGAGAACTCTTCCACAGAAACTACTTTTTTCAGCTTCCTGAAACACCTTGCTGGAATTTAAGCTCTTTTCTTTGCGACAAGGTGACATCATCTCATAACACAATCGTTATTGACCACCTGTCGAGGTGGCAGGAAGCTTCTACAGCTTTCAATCACTCTGGTGGTTAACCATTAAGAACAGAGTGGGTGAGGTAACCAGGTTCATCAGGAGGCAGAGCTTAAAGACAGGAGCTTTAACAGAGTGTTTCAGACAGAGGATGAATACAGATGTAGAGCATGACAAATATGTGGTTTTGGGAGACATGAAAACCCCTAATAATACAGTTATGAACACTGAAAATGACTATAATAGGTCCTCTTTAAAATGGCTAAGAAAAACCATGTGCAAGTAATATTCTGTGTTCAACATTTGCTACATAAACTGTTAAATAAAATATTACACAACTAGTGAAAACTGAAAAAACAGCAAATTAAGAAAACTGTATATTGTAAATATAAATATAAAATATATATAAAAAGCATAAATATATATAAAGTATTTTATATGATTTGCACAGTTGGTCAGTGTTCTAGAGGAACTGATACTATCCATGATATCATAAGAAAAATGTATCGTGATATAATGTATCATGTTGTTATACTGCCCACCCATACTTAACTCAAACACACACTTCTGCAGCCAGGTAATTGGCCTACAGATGAAAGGTATTCACTTACTGACACAGGAGATGAGTTCATTAAATCTCTCCTTTGGAAAGAGGGGATTCTCCAGACCCCGGAAGTACAGCTTGAGGACCCCCGCCACAGAGTTTATGTCGTGGTTATTCTCATCGTCTGTCAGTGGGTCGTTTCCTGGAGACATAACATGGTTTAGTATATTATATTTGGCGCTTACTGTTTACATTTAGTCTAAACAGAGGTGCTGTACTGCATAACCACAGAAGGTGTGCTTCAGTGAACAAGTGCATAATGTCAAGCCTTAAAGCAATTTCCTATCCATCATAAGCAATAGATGACAATATGGAAACAATGCTTTGGCATCACATCAAACCTTGTGCGTCCATTTGTTTGATTGATTGTTCCTTTTTTATAACATTTGAAAACGTCAACTTGAAAAGAAATGGTTCAACAGTGCTTGGAATAAAATCCTGTTATGTTACATTAAATTACAGCAAATTAAAAGCATTTTTGCATTTTCCCCTTCTATAAAGTTACCAGTTTGGACGCACAAGTCTTTATTACGACAGCAAGAAACAGCAAGTAGTATTCATACATGCATTAATCTGTCATAACGACCACTGTGGTAAAGAAAGCAAGAAATGTTACTGTAGGCTGAGAAGTTACAATAAGCTCACAGTATGAACTCGGCATGCAAGTCAAGGCTGTTAAGAGCCATTACACTTATATAACACAATCATTCCTATGTTAGTAAATGTTAGCACTCTGAGAGCCATGAGCTCGACACTGTGACAACACTTTACCACCCACCTCTCTCAAATGAGTTCTTAATATCATTGACTTCAACTTGAGAGCCTGACACACGGAATATGCCTTGATGCTGAAGGCCTGTGGAGGGAGAAAGAGGGAGAGGGGGCGGGGGAGATGGAAGAAAATAAAACCTCCAAGCCACACGTAGTCTAGTCCAGATGTCCATTCAAACTGGCTGTAAAGACGAGCCAGCTCACAGGCAGAAGCGTGAAATGCAAACTGAAAAGGCCAGTCATCTGCTTTAGAAAAGCTCCCTTTCTCTAATCAGAGATAATTAATGAGGGAGAGAAAAGCTGCAATCAACTTCAACAAAAGTGTCTTAGGGCCGGGATTAGCTTTTAATAAGAAGTGTAGTCGAGGGTCGGCACAGATTAATTAGAAACATCATCTCCTCCGTCTCTGCTGTAGGACGGCCACACACAGAGAAAGAACTTATTATACCCCCGTCCCCAACAGACAAGACTGATGTGTTTATCTTGTTTAAAGATGGTACGATATCAGTTTTTCTATTTAAATCCCACTGCTGAAACACTGAGTATCGGCTCATACAGAAACCGACCCGATATCCATTGAAACATGCTAAGCTTTAAAATAAACTATTTAAAGACTAAACATTTCACTAAAGATTCCTCTATTGCCAGTTACCCTTTTCAATGAGCATAATGATGAACAGACAGACAGAAATGGTCCAAAATGAACTGTCACATTAACTGTTACATTAAAGGGTCCATACTCTCCATTTATCTATAACTTTAGTTTTTTTCCCCCTTGGGGTCCACTTAAAACCCCAAGGTTTAATTTACCAAACAAGTCCTTGACCATTTTCCAAAAAAAAAATTCTTTAGAATTCAACTGTACCTAATGTGTCTGATGTATGTACACCTAAGTCTGATGTATGTAATTGAGCTCTTGTATCTTTAGTTTGTAACTGTAGCATGAATGAATTGTAATTGCAGTAAAAGGCTCAGCCTCAGCTACCTATTGTTCCACTTATCCCAACCACATGCAACTGTTGTTATCACAACCAACTTCAGTTTTATGTGATATTGTACTAGAAGTGATTCTGTTACATTACCAGCCAGTTTTTGTTTTAGAGAATTGGATTAGATTTGTTGTTTTTAGCTCTGACATCCAGTCGGACATTTTCTCCTGTTATGGCCTCAAACTCCTGCTGTGGAATGTCTTTCTATAGACTGACTCCACAGAGGTAAAGACAGGGACAGGGACTGATAATATTACTGGACTGCTTTTGACTTGGCCTGGGATGCAGAAAATTCAGCCGTGGTGTGCAAAAAGTGAGACACACCCTAACAGAAATGTGCAGACAATGGCTGGCCCTGTGCCTGAAGCCAGGCTGGAGAGAGCGGTTCGGGCCAGGGAAAGGACAGGTGGCAGTTAGCTTAAGACTTTTAAGAAAAGAGAGGCCGGAACAGAAGCCCTACAGTAAACTTCCCCTCTGAGCTATTCTGGTGCTATAATGACAACAGTCCACAGCTCACTCCATGTAATTATGTGTATTGTAAGTGTGTAAAAATGGTAAAATAAGGATATAACTGGAACACAGCTTACCATAAAGATTGATGAATCGAATGCAGCTCTCCACCACTCGTGGGATCGCTTGTCCAGAGTCCTTTAAAAAGAGAAGTACAATGATGAAATGTCTGCAGGCATATTTTTAACATTTTTAGCCTTAAAGGGGAACTCCACCGACTTTGCAAGATTACTGTATAACAAAGCTGTTAAGATGTCAATTAAGCCATTCAGAGTGATTTGATTCCGAGCAAATTATAGAGGTGGTGATGGAAACTAGTCATCTGACAAGTTTAATGCCTCTGAAACGTCTTTCACAGAAAGTTATTACATGAAATAGCTATGAATGCACTGCTTGAGGTCTGAGACATTAGGGTGTTTTCCATCCACCAACATTTTTGCTATTTTTGAAGTTCACAAAAAGCTGGAATTCTGAAATAATTGGTAAATTTGCATTATATTTGTGAAACATTTGGTAGGAAACGCAGCTAAAAAAACACAACAGTTTTGAGAAAAGATTTTACCCTAATCTGTCAATTTTAAAGCACACTCATGGTAAAGTTGTCATTTAGGGCACTACAAGTCAAAATCTTTTCCAGAGAAACCTTACTTATTCAGATTTACCCTGTGTAGATTGAACCAGGTGTACAGGTAGAGGTTCACTGGTTGTTTTAGACAGTAAAAACGTCTATATTTGTGTTGTAGACATCTTGACTTGTGGTGGTGTATTCCACAAAAGCAGGAATTCTCAGTTAGCCACATAACTTAAACCCAAAGATGAAGACTATCCAATATGAAAGTCCCTCAGCTAGTTTCCTAATGGACAGGATTGACTTTGGACTAACTGAAAAATCCTGCTTTGTGCAATAACCCCCAGGTTTTCATCAACACCGCCGTAAGGAGAACTGTGTCAAGTGTACGTTTCACTACAATGAAGCATTTCATATCAAACTAGACTGAATGCCTTAGTTAACATCAACAACTGTATTATGCAGAAATGTAAAAATCAGTGGAATCCCTCTTTCACCGTTAGAAGTTCACAGTTCTAAATGGGATAACAGGGTATTTCGTAATTTAGTTCAAACTGTGGAGAAACTCTGTTGAAAATGATTACATTACACCATATTAGAAGAAATGATACTGTATCACTTGAACTTATTTCTTACTTCTTAGACTTATATAGTCTAGACATGTGCAGATTCATTCTACAACTGAGGACTACATTGTATGTATAAATCAAATGTAAACCAAATGTAAATGTAATTCTTTGTGTTATTATATAATTAGCCATTATGACATGACATTGTGTAATTCTTTAAATAGTTTAGTAAACAGCAGTAATAACTGCAGGGTTAAACCATTATGCATGCTGTATGTTTAGACTGTTAGTCACCAACAGAAGACTCTGTGAAGCTGAAGGATTACAGATCCAGGAAGAGTAATATACAGCTCAGAACAAAGTTTCAACTCTAACTTGTCTGGGAATAATGAACATCTAAGTCTACACCTCATGGTAATGGTTTGGACTAAACAAATCAACAAGACACAAAAAGCTATGCTAACAAGGCTTGAGAATGTGAATGTGCATAAAAAAGATGACGATGGATTCATCACCAGTCAGCAGAGCACTACTGTCTGCTGGAGCGCTCCCTGTTAGCTGTGATCAGATTGCCTTCTGGCTGGAGCCAGGGCTGTTTGTTCTAGATTTGGCTGGGTTCTCTCAGTAATGCCGTGATCTTCTTTTAACCCAGGGAATGTGCACTGCCTGCACGCTGCTGCAGCGCCAGGGACTGTGTACACTGAATTTACTAGCTACTGTTTAATGGATCCAGCCAGAGAAATATTCTGACCTAAATCTGTCAAAATATGAAGACGTCTGTTAGTACTTTATAATTACTATCTATATGCTAAATTTTTAGCACCATTTTTACACAACACCTGAACTAGATCAAACTCAAACCCTTTTAATAAGATGCTGACAAAGAGACAGTTAAAGGTGCATATATAACTACAAACAAAAACAAATCGCATAAATAAACATATACCTAATTAAATTACACATAACATCTATCCCACATAAAACCTGATCAATAGGGAAATAGGGAAATATAAAGATTAACATAAACCTCAGACTACCTTCCACTAGGGCTTATATTAAAGTTAAATGTGGCTGAAACTGATACCTGGGTCTGTAAAGCCTTTGAGACTCTTCTGTCATGATTAACACAAATACACCCACATGCACATGCTGGACACATTGGAGGGCAAGGCGGGGCAGGAGGATGTTGGTTTAGACAGAGAGGCGGCATGAGCCAAACAGAGCATGACAATCGGTGTCTCTACCTGATGCCGGGTGTGAGAGTTCCGCCGTCCACGGCTATGAGCCAAGAAGAAAGCAAGAACATGGAGAAAAGACAGAGAGAAAGAAAGAAGCAAAATCCCTGTTATTTATTCCCAGCACTACAAGCCACCAACAGCAGCCTACAAAGCTATTATCAGTCTGCCAAAGGCACTAGCAGAGTCAGCTTCACAAAAGGGAGAACTCAGGGGCACTGCTGTTTTCTTCATTTTCACCACACACACAATATCACTCTCTGTCAGACACATACATACATCACTGTAAGGCCAAACTGGTACACTAGTGGGTCGAAAGTATTGGCTGATACTAAAGTCCTGCAGATTCATCAGATTTCTTTTAAGCCACAAAATAAATACTGCTCAAATGATACAAGCTGCCTTAGAAACAAATCACACGGTGGGGAGACTTCAAAGGGTCCATATCCCGCATTTTAGTTTCCACTTATAAGGTGGACATCTACTTATAATGTTTGTGTGATTTGATGCATCAAAATTGGTCAGAATAAATTTTTGCATGCCCATTTCCAAACTCTCTATTTATTCCTGCGAGTTGAGTGTTTGTTGCTGTACCTAAATTACTTCTGTTCTGATTGGTCGCCTCCTATAAGGCAGTAAAGTCAGCTCTTTTGCTTCTATTAGTTTCTAATTAAGCTGTTTATAACAGCTGGTTTAAAACTTGACAGCACAAACTGCTGTGAAGTTTCTGTTTATTTCAATCCCAATCACATGTTTTGTCAGCGGTTTAGTGAACAGGATCTTTAAAACTAGAATAAAAAAATGACAATTTTGTGAGAAATTTTGGAAAGCTCCGCCCCTTCCATGATACAGCATTGACATCATTAAAGAATTAAAGTCATGCATTTCTGCTGCTAATCTGAGGCAACAAATTTGACAACCGAAAACTGACAGACATATTTGACACCTCACAGCTATTAGTTGCTATATTAGTTAGTAATGGTGATGGTAACTATTTTCTTTATTATTATCTTCATTTTTAAATCTATTAAACCACATTACTTTACATTATATTGGAATTTTCAGCTACATGTCACTATTCGACCCAAAAAAATGCACATATTAGCCTGGCTCTACACCACACACACACAGCCCCTTGTTTCTCCTGTTTGAGGACTCTGTGCGCACCCAGACTGAATAGACAGATCATAATGATCTCCGGAAAAGTTGAGGTTAAAGCAGGTTACTGGGATCATTATGATACAGACGGCAGTCAGTGCATGTTCTCCCCTAATTGCTGCACTTTAGTACCTTAATAAAAGCCTCCAAATTGCCATTAAATAGCTTAACGTTAAAAACTGAGCGAGGTCTGGGCCTCCGGGTGCCATATGGTTTAGGAGGAAGATTTGGAGGCCTGTGACATGGAGAGAAGTTCACACATACACACTGAAAACACAGCAACATATACATGGTACAGTTACAATAGAAAATGTTATCACTGAATCAGCTTGAGCTCAGTTATAGTCAACATCAGAACCAGCCAAAGAAAAACATCTAGTCAATACTATTCATGGACATGATGCTGAAGTTCTGAATAACACGTGGAACTTGCCCTTTAAGGCTGCTCAGTGCAAGAGAACTCCTACAGGGCTGGACACAACCCAGCTCAGTGAACTGCACACGCTGATCTCCTGTCCATACACCTCTATTTCACAGAACATCAAAGGCCATGGAAATACCAGGCCCACTGGGACCAGCAAGACGCATCACGTGGGAGAGAAGCTCCAGGCACAAGGGCTCACTGCTGGGGAAGGGGGCTGTGCTGTACTTACACGAGGCTTTCAGTTTAGGATGCAAACTCGTAAAAATTAATGGTGGCTTACTGACGCCAATTATTAGTGTTCAATAACGCATAGTTAAAACATTCTATTATGTATTCTTAAAAGACTTGATTATGAGGTTTATTGCTAAACAAGGTAATGAACATTAACAACAACAGGGAACAAATCTAGTGTTCACCATGGTTGCTATTACCCGTTTTAGCTATGCAACGAGTGTGTACAATAATACAGTTTCAGACAAATGAACAGAATTAGCAAAATAAATAAAACAATCTTACTGTGCTCTAAATTTAGTTACAATATACCACATTTAAGCATTGCAGAATCCTATCGCCTGCATTTTCCTTGAATATGATTATTATATAACTGTTTTAATTTCTAATATTACTTACTATTTATGATTAAATTCTTTACAGACTGCATATAACATTGTTAAAATCCAATGGTCCTCTGTGTTTACCTGAACACAGACAAATTACATTTTCCTCTGTGTGGGAAAAAAAAGTTAACAGTTCCTCTATAGGGAACACATAAATGTGGCATTTCTGTGCAAACTCCAGACAACAAAAATGACTACGCTGACTGACTACATATTGGATAAGGGGAAATCTATACAAATTAAATCAGCAAATTATCATTTTAATGCGACTACGTTAGTGCTGCTAATCAGCAATCACAATATGCCTAAAATCCATGTAAATCATTTGTATTGGTTGGCTGTCTGTTCTAACCTTGGTATCTTGCACTGTTAGTATTTTCTTGAAGCCTACAACTGACTGACCTTTTTATTGTCAGAGGCTAAAACCCTGCAGAATTTCCTATACACTCATAAAAAGTAACCCAAGGGCAACACAAGTATTCACAAAAGGAGAAAGTATTTCTCTAGCATTAATAACATTCAGCGCCAGCGCCTTCAGAGCCACTTCACTGTGTCACCTTCAGTGTCTGAAACAACGCAGCCAAACTCCCGATCGCAGCGGGAGGGAGAGCGTTTTCATCTGCTTACAAAGTATGTCCTTAAGGCTTCTGCTATTTCTGAGCGACGTCGGGTCTGAAGAGCTCTGGTGGTGCAGTGCAATACAGGACATGAGGGGTGGAACCCTGGGGACCCGGAATATTGCTCCTGCCCGCCACACTGGGCAGGACCGATTTTAACCACAGGGGAGTCCAAAAACATCTGCTCAACTTACCAAACTTAAGGTCAACGTTTTAAAGTTTCAAGTGTTTCAAAGAAAGCTGAAAATAATGATTTTTCCTCCTCTCCATGGAAAGTGTTCCACGAATGTGCATCGCGCATTTTAATATCGTCAAAGAAACAACTATACACGCATCAATAAAAGTCATAGTGCAATTTATCAGGAGAAAGAAAGTGACGATCAATAATGGTGATGGAAACTGCTCTTTCAAAAAAGCATTTTACAAAAACTGCTTTACATGCTCGCTGACCTTCAATGTGTTATTGGGGGGGGGAAAAATGTCCTTAAAATGGTGAATAAGGGAGAGGATGAATTTACCTTGTGGTCATGTACTCTGCTCGGTGACCTAGACAGAAGCAGAGAGTGAGAGAGAGAGACAGAGACAGAAAGGGAGAGAGAGAACACTTGAGCAGTGCGCTAGAATGCTTCAGCTGAATGCACGCTCAGTAAAGCATATGTAGTCAGCCATCTGGCTCAAATCTGGGCACACGTGTTCACACCTTACTGAATCTGAAGTTGAAGTTGAAGCTTGTTTTAAAGTTTCAGCTTTCCTAAACTACCATCTTTCGGCCTTCTCTGAAGCCTTTTAACCGTCAGGTCTGAAGCGGCTATCCTCTGACAGGCCTGGCATGACTCAGGCAGTGAGCTGCGGGGTCGGCTCTGTGGAGAGTACGTACCCCTGAGCCTGACTGACAGTTGTGAAGGCAGACAGGTGAGGGCTGGACAGCAGGAACTGAACATGTCTACTCCACTGACAGCCCACCCATGCAGCTCACACCAGCGCAGGCCTGGACAGCGGTGGTGGGGTGTTTACACTAGATCTATGATGCACTTCAGGGCAGCCTAGCCTACTGTACAGCTCCGGACCTGCCAGTAGAATGTAGAGAACAGTGTAGCGGAGTGCTGGAGGCTTATTATCCAACAAGAGGAGTGTTCAAGGGTGTAAATAACATTTGTTTTCTACAGGAACCTGATCAAGAGATACCAGTGTTGATATGTTTTATCTGTCCTCCCTTATTTACCCTGTAAGCAGGAAATGAGGCAATACTTAAATATGTGCTAAAATGAGATATTTTCATTGGAGGAGAAGCAGGGAGGCTGCTTGTAGTGTTTATACACCAAAACTGTATACTCTCTCCCACAAGACTCATGTCAATCACCGGGATGGGTGATATGGAGTAAACAGTGTATAACAACATTTTCAAAATTTTCACAACACATAATATGTAAGATGATATTATGACACAAATTGGCATGAAAACCTAAGAATACAGTGATCACTATAACTATTCACTGTACTTCACAATATACTACTACTTATATATTTTACTATATACTTTGCTGCGCTAAATCCAATTATAGAGGTCTAATCATGCATAAATTACCACAATATGCTCATAAAGTATACCACATATAAGCTGGATTACAATAACATATTGACATATTGCCCACTCCTAGTATAGCATTCTTAGTAATTTCAAAAAGTGGCTTAAAATATACATTTTTGTTTTGTAAAACAACAGCAAAATGTTATATATACAGTATAATTTATTTATCTTTTATGCACTTACTAATTTATTGAGTTACTGAAGTTTACCAGGCTTTATCATTACTAAATTACTATTCATCTTTTATTTTATTCCCGATTTCTGTTATTAGTTCTTGTTCATTTGTTCATCATATAATATCTAAATCATTTTGATTAATTTAGCTTGTTTGCTTTTAAGGACAAACAATAAACAACAGACAATCAATAAACAATATGTGTCAATCAGGCAACGTATCTAAATACTAAAATATGTGGTATCAGAGCATCTGCAGACATCAGCAAGTTTAACTGAAAGTGTTTTGAGCCATTTTAAATAGCATTTTGAGAAATCTGTAATGCTCCTTCAGTCCAATAATTTCATGAACTTGTTACAGAGTACATCACAACAACAATACTAATATTTTTCAGATAGAATTGTAATGTTGTTAACAGTGTGTCCTAATTACCTGTTTATGGCTCGAATTAAGCTGAGTCACTGAACTTTTCAATTCATATTTTAAATCAAAGTAATCATAAAAGCTCTTCTTTCTATCATTTTTAATTATTTCAGAAATAAACCTGTGCGATGAAGCATGTGTTAAGTCCACTGTTTGTATGTTATGTGATGGTTACCTTCTCCCAATGCTCGTTTCAGCAGGTCATGCTTGGCCTGAAGTTTGGCAATGAGGTTGCTGCCCTCCAAAAACTCACGAAATTTCTAAAAAAACAACAGAAACAAAAATGAAAGACCCAACATGAGACTAATAGACTCAGAAATTAGCCTGCAAGGCTGCAAAATGATAACAGTCAATGGTCACTGAAACTGTCACTCCCTCTAATTGACACTGGGAAACATTTTCATCATTATCTACATTCTTTGGTCCACTGCCTTTACATCTAGAGGGCTAAAGAAGGACCTAAATTACTGAACTAACTAACTGCACTGAGATGATTCTTCCTCACCATGAAGTAGAACTGTTCAGTCTCCTGCTGGTTGGCGCGCCTCTTGGCGATGCTGGGTTTGCTGAGGTAAGTCTCGGACACGGTGGACTTGACCGACTCTGTGGAGCGGCTGTGGTGGAAACACTCAGAGACGTCATAGTCTTCAATAGTCACCATGTCCTGGATGGTGGTTAGAGTGGCCTCAGAGGTCTTCTTAATCTATTAAGAATGGAAGATGAGGCTGAGTAACACAGCAGGACAAGAATACCTGGTGAACAAACAATAAAAAAATCCTTGTTCAGATGTTTCTACCTTCTAACCATTCAACTGTTCAAGTGTAGGTCAAAAGGAAATAAAAGAAAACATCCAGATGCAGCTAAGAGTGTGGTGTCAAAATGACTATGTCAGGACAAGTGGAGAGCCAACAGGAAAAACACAGCTCTGAGCAGCTCACACACTCTCCGAGAATATTCAGAAAGCCTTCTCTGCTCTCTGACTGTCCCTACCTGCCATGTTCACTGTGACAAATGCATCAGACCTTGAACACGACACCAGACCAAAGCAATCAATCTGCAGCACTAGGAGAGAGCAGGAAGCCTGGGAGGGATGTTATTCATTCAGGCTTTTAGAATTCATTTCCATAGCCACTTCTCTGCTGGCCACACAGCATTTCCATAAGCTTATAAATGTCAAGGACTATTTCTGAGCATCCCATCAGACAGAGTTTTAGAGAACAGGGCTGGCATGAGTCCTCTGAGGTTTGCTAATAGTTCTTAAGGGTTCTTAGTTTACCAACCACAAGATGAAAAAGCTGATTATGAAAAAAAAGGTGATGCACTTAAAAAAAAATCTTAATGTCTGCTGTTTATACAAAAACATATAGTTCACCAAGAAAGGTGAAAACAGCTCGTTTCATTCTAGGGCTAAATCAGCGGGAATTTTTCACCCTGCCCAAAGTCACATACATTCTATGTAGACAATGCTGAAAAATGATTCCACGGCACCTTTGAGAATCAGTTCCACCGGGACACCAGATGAACAGCTATAACACACATTACAACTGTTTTGTTACACCATGAAAGAAAAAAACTGCTTGCCGCACAGATGGCACTTTGAATGATGATTGCAACATACAGAGAGCAAGCAAACAAAGCAAGACTTGACTTCCCAAAGTTTTTCACCAAACAAAGTATCAAAGTGCAATATATTAATATTGTTGGAACAAAATGAAAACTCTGCAGTAGAGGGAAAACCTTAACTTCAAGTTTCATTCCAAGTCATCTTGGTCCATTTCTGTTGGTTCATTCATCTATGTTTTTCATTTCTTTGATTTCATTTTGGCAGACACTTTTATCCAGAGCAACGTAAACAGCATATGTGATAATTTTACAGAGGTGGGCGGAGATTGTATTAGGAGTTATGGCCTACGGCTCTTATTGTTATAACATAGGGTGCTTGTTTGGGTGGAAGATCAAACGCCAGTCTGCAGCATGTATGGAAAAGGTTACCCACTACACTTTACCACTTTACCAAATGGTGCACAACAATATGACCAAATGCAACAACAGCATGTCTTATCAGTTAACAGGATAACCCATTAGAGAAATAGTCTTTAGTTGCAGGTTAAGAAAGATGAACAAATGAGATGTAAAGAAATAAAAACGACAAAAGGGAGGGCAGTCTCATCAATGGAGATTTTACCCTAGCAACGGCTCAGTGAAGAAAGGCAGGAGAGCATATCTTTTTTCCCTTCTCTTATACATACACAAGTAATGTTGAGAGGCCATCAAGCTCATATAGCTTAAACAAAATCCATGCAACCCCTCCTGCCTCTGTGGAAGATTAATAAAACCACCAAGCTCTATGACCATCAGCATGAGGTTTTTATACGGGCAGTATAAGGCCTCGGCAGTGTTCCAGCGCACACAGTGAGCTCATACCCCCCATTAACCCTGAGGGTCAGACTGAGCCGCGCCCCAAAGCCTTCTCCTCCAGTGCGAATCAATGGAGGACGACGTCAACGCTAATGGAGACCAGTAGCTTAGTCTTATCTCAAACACCATGTATCAGAGCTGTCTCATAGCTGATCCATTACAACCTGGATGAGTCATTTGCCTGAAAACACAAAAAGCTAATCACATGTCTCTGACTCCTCTGCCTTTTCTGCCATTTGGGCAACGGTCTCCTCCATAGAGCCGCCACACCTGTTTCTGTACACACTGTGAATGGATGTGGTTTGGAGGGCAAACTTCAAACAACCCAAAACCAAGGGCAAACCCCAGCAAGCCAGAACAGGCCTAAACACCAGGAAAGAGGAAATCAATCTGCTTCACATATATCAAGCGCATCAAATGAAAGAGCTTCGCAAAGCCACTTTAAAAAGAGATTTTTTAACTCAATCAATCACATCCCGTGCAACTGAACTCTCTGAGGAGTGTGCTGCCTCCAGCAGTGCCTCTGATGAAAGATCATTAGAGAAAATAAAAGGCATTTAAACCGATGAAGAGCATAAAGAAGTCCTGGCATGTTTTAAAACGAAAGCTCAAAGCACAATAATGAGAGATGTAAATAATCCATTATCAAAGCTAAATATAGTTGAAGGAAATGTTGTCTTTCTACATGTTTCACAAAGTGTAGTATGAGTGACAGACATGCATTCCCAAAATCTGGAATCACAATAATCATAGCCATTATAGTGTGCACTAACATACACAAAGACACAATAACCTGGACACCAGAATGTGTTTATTTTTTGGCAAACATTGAGAGTTAAGTGATAGTTAACAAGCTTAATCATCTGTTTAATTAAATTTTTAAAGATTTCTGTGATGAGATTTGATCACCACCTTTCAAATGCATGGTTTTCCTCGATGTAACTGCACAACAACAATCATTTTGTGCGTGGGTCTTCGATTAACCGCTTTTACATTACAACAAACTTTTAACTGGTAGCTGAAATCACTATTAGGGTGGTCATTATGTGTCAGGGGAAGACTGACTGGCCACTAGCCAACAATGCAGTAAAACATCTCACAGCTGTAACACAAACAACAATTGTAAAGGTTAGCTAGGTCCAGAAACTCTTATTCATTTTTCATTTATACTGCTTATCCTCCTGGGTCGCTGCACTCATTTGGTGGAAGGCAGGAAGCACCCCGGACAGGCTTCCAGTCCATCACACAGACACTTATCTAAGAGCAATTTAGTATCTCCAATTTATTATTTCGAATTTGCCTGACTGCATGGTCTCTCTACACAGAAAGGACCTTCGTCACTCAATCAAACCTAGTCCCTTCTTGCAGTGAGACAATACCCCTACCTAATGCGCTGCCCAGGTCCAGAAACATTGAAAATACATCATTTGTTGATTAGAAAAAGGCAAAAATACATTTTCTGGCACATACTGGAGGCTACATGCTTCAGATTTGATTTTCAGAGTGTGTCCTGAATTTCAGATTAATTTCGACCAATAATTTTCATTTTGGTACGCAACTACAAATTTACATTAACTTATAACTTAGCAAAGTTTGAGGCAAGTGTGTGATGATTTGAATGCTGCTAATGCACCATAAGCTGCAGTGGTCATAATCTCCAACCTTTGGAAATCAGCTGATCGCCTAATCAGAAACCTGCATGAATCTATTTTAACACTGAACAATTCCTTTAAGACTTTAAGACCACCGTAAGCTGACGCTGTGCTTTCATATATTTTTTGCTTTTTGTTCCAGCTAGCTATGATCACACCCTCAACCGTCACACTACAGAAACCTTACACAATTGAGACAAACTCTCTCTACTTGAAAACCATTAGATTTGATGTATTATTCATGACAATGCCAGCTCTGCTGACATTGAGATTGCACCATTTACACCAGGGCTTTTAGAAAGTTCATTTGATGTGAGAACTGAGGCCCACAGAATATCTAGATGAGCAGAGAGCGCTGTTATGACGAGCACTGGTGCTGATGTGTGTAGCAGTCCGTTTAACAGCAGAGGGTAACTGTTAGACGAGCTATCAGCGATCAGTGATTTCACACGGCAGTAGGCTCAGGGCACACATCTCCTCAGCTTTGATGTGCCTCCCTGAGGTTTATCTCCAGCAAAACAAACAGATACTTCCCACAGAGAGCACGGATTGGACTGCTGTGGCTTTAGTGCAAAAACGCTGAGAGAATATCTATTAGAAAAATGGAGAGAGGATGGGAACAAGACATAGAAAGAGAAAGAGAGAAACAGAGAGAGAGATTTAATGTGTGCATCACTCTCACTGATGTCTCATCTCCTGATCTCTTTAGCAAACACTATGTACTTCATTAAATTACTAGCTGTGCAAGAAGAAAGGAAAAAAACAACAACAGTGAACAAGAGAGGAATAGAGAACTCGTCCACCAAGGGACGAGAGCAAAGTCTTCCCTGTTTCCTACTGAAGGTGTATATGAGCATGTCTCTGGGTGAGTGGTATATGGAGACTGTCAGTAAAGCTAATAAAGTATTCATCAGTTGTTCTCTGTTTTTGTGCACCGTAATGCGGTGCAGGCTCCAGGAAACAGCTGCACCAACTCAGTTCAAAAGCTAAAGAAAGGAACTTTTCAGCTAGAGAAGACCTTGCTCTGCATCCAGGATATACAGTCTGCTCCTCTCCTGACCACTGCAGTTGTTTTTGACCAGCAATCAATGTCCCATGATGCACTCAGCAATTTCAGCACTACAGGATATACCCTGACCTCATATCCCATCCTCATGTGCTTCTGCAAAACCCGGCCTCTAAAGGACCGTGGCCTACTGCGATGCTGCTTCCCAATCAGATCGTCTTCCTGGACTGCGATTCGGTCACTGCGCAAGCACTGACAGCAGCTCAGGCCATCAATCCCCACAGCACACATAGTTCAAAAGTCCATCCTGGATGAGGCTGCCAAGAACTTAGTGTCCCACATCTCCCTCCAAAAAAAAAAAAAAGCTGGACAATTTTTATGATTACAGAAAAAAAATACAATATGCTATCACCAACATGATAAATTACATCACAACACTTTCCTGAGTATATCAGACATTTCATCAGAACTTCTACAACAGCCACTATGTATTAACTACAAAAGAACAGCTCATTAGATGTCAGCCCATTATGCCATAATCTAATATTATGGTTTTGTATTTTACAATTGTTTGATACATAAATAAGGCTCTCAAAAGATTTTAAATAATTAATCATGGACACATAAATTTATGGGGATAATCATGGTTAATCACATTTGTCATACTTGCTCAATTTTAATCCTAAAGAAAGATTTTTCTCATTCAAAAAACAGTGAATTTTGCTAAAATGAGCACAATCAGAACATAATTATTACTTCACTAACTGAATAACATTTATTTCAGAATGTGAATGCAGCGTTCACATGAACTGAATATCGCATGAATGCAATTTCTGGCTTTCATCACTGATGTCTAGTGAGCCCAGCAGTCGCTGTATCTCACATTACACTACATTTACATTTACAGAGCAACTTACAAGGTTAATCATATTACAGGTAGGCCAACGTAGTGTTAGGAGTCTTGCCCGGTGACTCTTACTGGTGTAGCACAGCAAAGTCACCTAGACCAGGAATTTAACCCGTCTCCCACATGGAGTGGCAGCTCCCTAGCAGGTAGTGGCATTATTCACTGCGCCACCATCTTCCAAACCCTCCATGATTGTAGCTTGTAGCTTCTTGGTCTCAGAATGCTTTTCTGGGTATCACTGATTTAACTTCCTGCCATTTAAATGGCATATTGGTACAAGAAGGCTATAGTCGCATATTCTTAACCACAACATGCAAGCAGCTGGGCTTCAAATTACAGACGGTCACTGAAAACCTTAGAAACTCTAAATATCAGCATTTATTTTTGCCATATCGCCCAGGCTCCACTGCCAGCAGACTGTAAGGCACTCTGCAGCACCCTCACAACGTCTGGCAGGAATCAGCCAGCCTTATCCATGTTTATACAGAAACATGCCATAAAAATACATGCAAGGAAGATGATGTAAAGACCTTCCTTGGTTTGCAAATGGAACAACGCAGAGATATGGATCTAGTTTTTCTGCCAACCAAAGTTTTCCATCCAAGTCGTTCTTGGTGCTCCTCTACATTCTGAGTTGCCCACCATACTCCACAGTGTGCATGGCATTCTCTGTGCAGGCAGTGGAAAAGAAAAGCGAGGGAATGCAGAGAATGAATGAATGGGTGGAATGAAGGAATGAAGATAAGAGTACAAAAAGGGCAGATGATCGCCTCTGATTGCACCACAAGAAATGTGATGCTGTGTCTTTTCCTGACTACCACCTGTTCAATTCAGCGGGATGAACTTCAGAGTTTGAAAATAAGGAGCGGGTGATTGAGAAGAGCCTGCTTGTGCATCACTGGGGTAATCTAAAGGACAGCAGAAACGCGTGGACACAGTTATCCTCCTCCAGTCTCTCCAAAGCCTCTCCTACAATTAGCTCTTGGCAATTAAATTAGTCACACAAATCTACTGTAATGCCGTCCAATTATGATGCAACAGAAAGAGATGTGATGTGTCTTCAAGGACTTGGCTTTGATATCTCGACAAGAGCTTCACAATGTAATCACACGTGGGAATGAGTGTGGTGCCAGAAAGGTGTAGCTACCTATTGCTGAGGTGCAGACATTTAAAGGGACTTTTAGGCCTAAAAATCACGTTAACTATGTGATTCGTCATGTTATAATAATTCAGTAATTTATGTGAAAAAAAAAACTGCAAATCTTCAGCCAGTGTTGTCAAAGTTCAGTTTTAAAGTACTACTTTAAGTACTTTTGCTATTAAAATTGCACCATTTTTAAAAATTTTCTGCACAATTCATAATAATGAATTTCACAGCAAATCGTCATCTCTAAAAACTACTGTAAGACAGTGTCTCAGATCCGGTGCTGTATCTACAACCATTTTGCAAGAACCTGTGAAGGAGCTTTTGCAGCATTACTCTTATCAGACGTCTGGTTCTTATCACCACCACTCTGACTCTAAATTTGTCTAGAACAGAGGTTTCACATCAAACATCTGTGTAAATATCATCATTGTGTTTAACATGGCATCATAGGTGTAACATCTTTGGGTGGGCATTTACATTTTTTGGGTGGGCAACAACAAAAATGTTGGTAAATGTTCCTAAATAGGATATGTAAACAAGGGCATGATTTAATTTTGAGTGGGAGACACACAAAAGGAATCCAATTACAGCATCAAGATTTTGTAGATCGAGGTCTGAGGCCATTTCCTCATGAAAACTTGTAAGCAAATTTTGGTTTGGATCTTCAGTTTGTTACAATAGAACTGAATGCACAGAGTCAGGTAACAGGCCTGTACAATGAACAGGACCAGTCTATGTTCAGCCTGGTAGCAAACTGATTCAAGTCCTCTTAGGTAAAGAATACAAGAGGCATATTTGAGGAAACCACCGCTGCTAAGAGAAGCAGTACATTTTAAATGACTGATGACAAAATTACTGAAAACTATAAACACAATATCTACAGTATGAAGGCCTGTACACACCGTGTAGATTTTTTCAGGATGGAAAAAAAATGCATGCTAGTTTTAACACAGTGACCTTTTCACAGCAAGTCCGAGCGTTTTTCTCTAAACACTTTCAAGCACCGCAGCTAAAATGATGCACACACTGGGAACATCATCTTACAGGAGCTGAAGCTGAGTGAGGGATTTTGTGGCTACTTCCGTATGTCAGTGGGGGAATTCAAGACTTTGCTGTGAGCGAGATGACTACAGCACTGCAGTATGTCAGTTCCGTACTCTGTGTAAAAGATGGCATTAATACATGCATATACACCTTTTCCAACATTGATTTAATTTTTTTCATCCATAAAATTTGTATTAGTATTAGTATCTAGTGTAATTTTTACTAGATCGGCAGGTGATTTCCATGGGTGGGCACAGCTTATTTCTGCCCTCCCCAGCCCACCTGTAGACGCCCTCTCGGTGGCACACTGTATCAACTGCATATACTCTGAAATTCTCTGTATTTCTGCCTTGGAACTGGAAATTAAAACTTTATTTATTTTTATTTTTCCTTTGCAGTCTACACATTCCGTATCAGAATTCAAATAACTACTTACACCCCCCAACCAGAACTGCAGTTAAGAACCACTGATTTAGAGCTGAGATAAGACAGGAACCCAGGCTTGCTCACCTCCTCGTTCTCGATCTTCAGTGTGGCTAGACGGGACTGTAGCTGCTGAAACCTGAGCACCAGCTCAGCCTGGACGGGGGGCTGTGCAGTGATCTGACACACCTGAAGGAACAGAGCAACACGTCAGGGTCCTGCTCAGAAAACCCGGCATCCTCTTCACTCCTTCAAATCTCTTGCCTGTACAGCTGGAGGCAACCCAACCCATAATTCACCTCAAATGCCAACCAAAACTCTTTGTAATTTTCTCCCCAGGGAAAGGACAAGATGGCCCTGGAAAAACCATCATGATCAGCTATCAGGATGCCTAACATCCTGTCTGCCGAGACTGCAGCATCACAAAGCAACCGGTTGTAAACTTTGCACAGACATGATATCAGTGACAAAATTGCCAATTAGGGAGCAAAATTCAATAAACCAGTAATAAAAAAACACCTTGAGGGCAAGAACGCTCCACGCTGTCTGTGTAAATGTTGCTCTGGCGGCAGAGACATATTAAAACTGGGAAATGAAACCACTCTAACCACATCTAATCCAAATCCCCATTAGCATGCCTTTTCCAGTCTTCACTACTAAGATATTAAAACATAAATCAGAGATTTAGAAAATCACAACACTAAGCCTAGTGTGAAAGTCAGTGTGAATCGGAAATCATAACGCATTTTCCTTTTGTGATGGGTATGGGTGAGTTAACATTGTACAAAAGAAGGTTTCTGATCTAGCTGAGTGTTTGATAGGATAGGTAGGGCGTTAGCAAAGTTAGGTGAAACATATTACTGATTAATAATAATTTCTCTCAACTATTACTGCATGGTGATGGAAATAAATATCACATATGTGTCAAAACATCACTAGACTCTGATCAAAGAAAACAAGAATTGTCTTTACATGGAACTGAACTTCCTATAAACAGGAACATATAAACTCATCAAAAAATAGTCGCACCCAGAAGGAATAAACTTGGTGGGTTGGTTCGACATTGCAAGACATGCAAATAATACAAGTTTTGCACTTGGCTGCACATGTGACATAAGCAAGGGTGGCCATTATCGCTGTACCTGACTGACCCAACAGCCACAATTGTGGACATTCAGTGAGCAGTGATGCCCTCCATGAGTCATCCAGTTAATGCCAGCATCATTGGCAGACGGCTGCACAACGCAGTACTACATGCATGCCAGACTGTCATGAAGTGACTCAGAATGGCAGCGGGTTATCTTCAGTGACGAGTAGCACTTTTGTCTTAGTGAAGATGACCAACAAATCTTGGCACCGTGGTCAGCACCAAGATGAACAGTTTGTTGTCATGCGTCACACACCCAGAAGGCCTGATGTCACTCCACCTCCACCCCTACTGCAAAATCTGCAGGAACTGTGTGAGAATATTCAAGCTGCATGTGACGGATTATCACAGGACACCATTAGGAAGCTCTACAACTCCATGGCGAGATGGCCTGCATGTTGCATTAGCAAACACGGCAGTCCGATGCCATACTGAGAGACACTACTTCTGTATGTGTAGCTCAATAAATATTACCCATATCAGCTTAAATTTATCATCATTTATTGTTCCTGGTAACCTTTATCTTCCTTCCCAATAGCACTGCAATCCCACACGTCCGTCTGGGTGCAACTATTCTTTTGGTGATGATGGCAAAATGATTTAGGGATCACTTTAAGATAAGTGTGACAGAGGGACAGAAGGAGACAGAGAGAGTGAGGGAGAGACAGAGAGAGGGAAAAAAAGAAAAAGGACATTAGAGAAAGTAAAGGGAAAAGGAAAAACATAAATGAATACACAAAATACAAAGAAAGCATTGTACGTTTGTAGAAGAGGAAAGGAGAGAGAGATGAGAGAGGGGACAGAATGATAAAGAAAGAAAGAAAGAAAGAAAGAAAGAAAGAAAGGTAAGAAAGAAAGAAAGAAAGACAGACATAGGGAGCGAGAGGACGTGAGTTTCTAACCTCATCTCCCATGTGCGGCTGAAACTCGAATTTGACTGGAGGACAGAAAGCAGTGGGGTACATTTCCATGAAGCGCTGACGGTCACTGCGAGGGTCCAGGCTGTCCACAGCATTCTCAATGATGTCCAGGCCCTCGTGACGAGATGTCTCTAGGTTATACTCGGCCGAAAGGTAGGTTCGTAAAGCCCGGTTCAGAGATGCATGATAGCCCAGATCACAGCACTGCTCAAAAACACACAGAGAGAAACAGAAAGGAGTATTACAGACTATTTAAACCCACTCAGACTCCCTACCTCTATACAAACACCCTTATGCTAATCATCTGCTCATTCCTACAACACTTCTCAACTACCAGCAAGCATTTAGAGCACAAACCTACTCTATCACACAGTTACCAGTTTGTACTCACTATGAGGCAAATGTAAATTGTAAAATGAAACATTAGGGTACAGCTCACACAAAACCGCTACTGCCTTAACACCACATGAAAACAAACAGCCACTGGGTACCAGTCACTAGTAAAGCCATTAGTCTAATAATACCATCCACAGTTATGTCCTTAAAGTTCAGCTAAGGACGGCGTTTAGGAATGGTTCGTTTTAGACATTCTAAACACATTACAAATGAGAGGGTCAGCACAGTACGATATGCTTGCTATCAGTCTTGTCGGCCCTGGCAGTACTCAGGTCCCCGACTCTGACCAGCATCAGATGACCTAATCCACAGCGCTGTACATCTTTATTTGGCCTTGACTGCTGATTATTCTACATGTACAGGCTGCCAGCAGTGGGCCAAACATTACAGACTTGGCAGACAGTGTTCATGTTTTGTCTCTGAATCAGATTCAGTGCCATCATGGAGAAGCTAAATGAGTCACAGTGACCTGAAAGAGTGAACTTGGAAGGAGGGGAGGAAAAAAAAAAAGAGACATTCTCTAGAATCAGGCTGGGTGGCAAATCATTTCATACAGTAATATAACTACCATCACCATATGGTAAAAGGTTATGAAACATGCCAACTTTTAAAGACACTTCCATTAGCTTCCTTTTTCAGTTGCTAGGCTTTCCATTTTGCTCTCAGACAGAACCTTGCCTTCTATTGGAAAGTGATTTCTGCTGTTATTATTAAATAAGAAAAATGTCAGAATTTTGTCCATTAAAGCTCTCTGTCAACATAGTGCATATGATGCCACTCACGGTTTTCCCCATTCAGGCATTAACACCACGGCTAAACCAACACTACAGCTGTAGATCAACATGGATAAGAGTGTCTGCTAAACGCAATGTTCACAGTTGCATGTGTACATGTGGCATAAAGTCCATCCCACTGCATCCCGCTTTGTGAGAAGCCTAAACACACCTTTAAAATCCTTCTGCTTTGGCACTGGATGGAAAAGCAAGAGGAACGCAGTGAATGAAAAAAAGCTTTATATGCTGTAAGTCAAGTGTAGAGTGAATGTGAAACATCACCTCTAAATACCAAATCTGCCTGTTACCCAGGTTTGATCACGCTTGTGTTGATCAGTATGATCTGTTTCACATTTTTTGCACGGCATGATCACACGCAAGTGCTCCTAGTAAATTTTCATGTTTTGTTCAAGTGAAAAAAGTTAAAAATTAGCATATAAATTGTTGCTGTCCCAAAAAAAACAACGGCAACGTAACAGGAGAGAGCAAAAATCTTCTTTTGTAAGTTAATGGAAGTTAATATATAAAGAGTAGAATAATATATAACAGCTGCTGGGCTCAAATTATGCAGAACACTCTCAAAAAATAAACTGAGATACTTTTTTTTTTGACCCAGATGAAATAGAAATTATGCACCAAGAACTGTAGAAAAATGCCATATTTAGGTTGGTTATACAGGATGTATTAACCTTTGCCTTTGAATAATAACTAGTGTTGCCTATTACAGTTAATCTCAAAAAAGAGCATAGCTGCACGAATCAGTCTTAGGGTAAGATTGGTTGGCGTGGCGCAGCGCATAACACCATTACCCACCAGGGAACTACCACCCCACGTGGGACACTGGAGTTCGATTCCCAGCCTGGGTAACTATGCTGTGCTGCACCAATAAGAGTCCTTAGGCAAGACTCTACATGTATAAAATAGCCATCATATCTGATTATGTTATGGCTGTGGAAAACAGGCACTGGTCCATCTTTAGAGTATGAACCTGTATTACCATTTTATTGTGAACTTTAAAATTCAAAACAGTTAAACTGCCAGCCACCAGATATTCCATATCAGAGCACTCCTATAATACAACAGCAATTCCATATTACAATACAGCTACACTCTCGTCATTGCACTATGACTCAGAGTCCTGGCTCTCACTGTGCTCCACCTGCAGACTGTTTCACTGATTACACTCTTAAAGAGAGACAGAGACCTGCAGAGTACTAGTGTCCATGAGAATGGGCTGATGTGCTTTAGGAGTGCACGCTGACACTGGAACAGTCAGATGAGACGGGAAGATTCTTCCCTTTAGGGCTGACAGCTAAATTTAATCTGCTCTCACTCCTTTAAACATGTCCATCTTGTTCTCTCTCTCCATCTTGGACAAAACAGCCCAGTCAAAGATTGGTACTGGCTGCCCAGGCAGAGGCAGGGAGAGGAGGGCTCAATCTAAGCTCTCAGCATGACGCCGAGGCAAGGTCACAGCAACCATCTCCTTCAGAAAGGCTGGCTGAATGCAGAATTTAGGAATGTCATCCAAAAGCTCTGTTTACTCAGACCCCTGCAGGGACACTTAAGTTCTGCGGGTAAAAAAAAAAACAATGGTTGTCTACAGTCTGGAGACACCTTGCCTTCTTTTTAAAATGTCGGACTTTTTAATGTTATTTGTTAATTAAGTTAGAAATATCATCAGCAAATACTGACTTCTAGTTATTTTTTGGTCATATCTGTGAGGTTGTTCTCATTCTGTAGTTCAAAAGGGGCATTCACGAGCGCATTCTATGCATCCTTAGTACAGGTGAGGATCACAATGATGCAGACTCAGTAAAGATACAGAAGAGGACCAATGAGAGTGGACAGATGTCTTTACAGCTATCTGACCAACACGGCAGCAAAGCTATTCAGGTACAAGTTGGAATGCATTTTTGTATTATGTTAACTTTTTCTTACTGAGGATTATGCTATGTGTTCAAGTGGAATCCAACCATTAGAGGAGCAGTTCCTGGGTGTTGTACCACTCTTGATACTTGACATGAACTGACATTTCCACTGTTAATCTGCTACAGCTCAAGCTGTTCAAATGTGTCTGCACTGACTAGTACAGAAGTGCAAAGGAACAAACAGTAATCCTCATTTTCAATAAAAATACATGCAAAGTCTCAGAATGTCACTTCACTGTAGGCCCATTTAATCCTTATCCTATTTTTTGGTCTAACGTTTTGTTGGTTTTTCTTTCGAGTGAGAACTCCAGGTGCCCCTGTAAGTACCTTTGGGAGAGAAACTGTCAAAGGGCCAAAAATCCAGTGCATCCCTAGTAAGATGATCAGAGTTTGACTTTACTCTTAAAGCTTAAGGATTTTATCAGTTCCTTTAAATTTGCAGTTTCTGCAAAGAATACTATGATTTTTATTTAATGTGTGAAGTAACAACAAATTAACAAGAAAACACAGCTACTTCTCAAAAATACTGGGATTATGGAGAAGTCTTCAGCTGGGAGAATATGCATAATGCTGGATCTTAGGTGACCTAAAAGAGATGCAAAAGTGATTTACAAAAACTGGGTTTCAAGGGCAGATGCTTTCCACTCAAACTAAAAAAATCCCCATGTTCACACAAATAGGAGCATGTAAACTTATGAAAAGACAGAAATAAGACAGATACCTTTGACATTAAATATGCATGAGCTCTCCAACAGCAGTAGGCATTAAAAAATAACTGTCAACCTGCCAAAAGGTGCATGTTGAGGTAGAAAACAGGCCCTTATGTCATACAACAGAGAAGAAAAATGACCTAAAAATATATGAGGTGAGCGTCCACCCACATGACCACAGCACCACCGTTTCCCTTCTCTCCTTCCTGGAGTGCTGTCTGATGCTAAAACTGAACTCTGTTAAACTCATCATTGCCTCCAGACAGAGATATTAAAATCTCTTCAAAAGGCTGGAGGGAATGCTCTTCAATAATAGCACTCTAACGTTTGAGGAACAGAGTCTTAAACAAAATGCAATTTAGTGCAACGTGCTTGCAAACACTTCTCTCGTTCTGTCTGAAGACGCCTGTATTTGAAGTCTTAAGAGCTTAAATTTAAGCAGAATCTGACAGACGTTGCTGCTCTTAAGCATATACGTTTCTTGAGATCAAAGCAGAAGCAGAATTGTAGATTTAATCCAACAGACTGCAAATGTGGCAGCAACGCTGACGTCCTCCTCCTTCCCAAAAGACCTGAAGTCAGTATGAAGCTCCATTTTTAACTGTTCTACTTGTCACATAATGCATCTTCTACTTAAAATGACACAGTGGATGCATTTCTCCAGTACTTACATCTATTAAGTCGGGCAAGTCATGAATATAGTACTTGAAGACAGAGGAGTTGGTGGCTTCCAGCGTCAGCAGGTACTCGTTGCGGGCTTTGATCGACTTCAGCTTGTTCTCGGAGTACTTGGCCTGCCTCTGATAAGAGAGAGAAAACAGACAGAACGTAAGAAATAAGATGTTATAATTAGACAAATATTTCTGTACTGAAAACTGCATGCTTTCATGTCTGCACAAACTTTGCGCCTTACAAGATCCATCACAAGATGACTGGCAAATGCTCAAGTACAAGTACAAAAACAGACAACAAAGAAATTATAAGCAAAGATGAGACCATCCAACCCCCCACCCCCCAAAAAAAACATCGAAGAGACTATAAACAGCCAAGAGACAAAAATAAGCCCAACGAGACAAAAGTGCAGAGCTTAAAAAGTAAACAAACAAATCATCCCAGATACCATCCTATTGCTGTTTGCTGTCTATAACTCTTGACACTGCAAAAGCATGTTAGTCATGTAACTGGACTGGCTGACCAACAGACGGTGACTCATCCCGACATCCATATTTTAACCGCTCCACAGTCCTGCATTCCAGGAAGCGTCAAAGGAGGGGAAAAAAAGGCTTCTTCCCACAGCTATAAAACCATTTGTCACAGGCTTTAACGGAAAACAGGCCAGCTGAGAGCATAAAGGATGGCCGCCTCTCCGAGACGGCACTGTTAGATGACCGTTTCCTTCTAAAACATGTTTAGCGTATAAACTTCTGCACTAACATTTTGAAATGGCCTGACAAGCCAGGAAAGCAACACTGGCATTCATCTGAGTCAGCCATTGTGTTTATCTGAGGAGGGAGATAACATGAGTGAGAGTCTAAAATGAGTAAGCCTACCCAATTACTAAGACACAAAATAATCTACGCCATTCCCACAGATCTTTTTTATAAAGGAACTTTTCAGCCAGCCTTTGTCTTCACCCCAAATGTAGCTGATCAGCCCGTACGTGCTGACTGTCTGAAGCTTCTTTAGGTTTGCACTTGAGGTACAAGGCTACTGCAGTCAACCAGAAACTGCACCAAACTGCACCAATAATCACTGCAAGTACACAATCATTACCTCAAATTGTGTTAAGTATTTTTCTACTTGGCTTCTTCCCCGTTAGTGTGTTATGTTGCTTTTGTGCTACATCTAAACTGTCTGCAAAGTTATAAAGCTCGAGCTACACGCTAGAAGCAGAAACTCTCTCCCACTTCTCTCAGCTGCCTGAAATGCCTCACTGGAATTTTAGCCCTTTTCTCTGTTACAAGCTGTTGTCATCTTGCAACACGTCCTTATTCCCCACCTCCCGGTAAGCTTGGTATGCTTACATACAACGTACAGTGAGCTGGAAAAGAGAGCTCTAAACTTACCACGCTGAAACGTGAATATCCTTCTCCAGTCTAGCTTGTAAAATTGGGTTGGGTCTACTCACTTGTTCTACATGACTTGCAGGATCAAACTCAAACTGGCAGAGCTTAACCAACACCATTGTGAAAATAGCTACAGCGGTGTTCAGGCGGAACTTCTAGCAAAATGCTGCTCTGGTAGTTATTCAAAAACAACAGAGTGGGCGAGAGGGGGCTTAAAGACACAGGAGCTCTAACAGCACATTTTAGACAGAGAATCAATACAGATGTATAGTATTACTGTATTTTGGGAAATTTGAAGTATGTAAATCTATTCTAGGAGACACCACAAATAAACAGTGAACACTGAATATGAGCATAATAGGTCCTCTGTATAACAGGTAATAACAGCGCTGTATTACTCTGAAATAAAATGCCTTAACTTTTGCACAGGACACATTATGTTAAATTCCAATATGTTAAATTCAGCAAATAACAGTACTGCATGCATCTGCAGAGGATGTGTACTTATTTTCACTTTTCAATCAACAAAACAAGGAAACATTGAAGTCTTACAGGAGTTAGGCAAGCCTTGAGAGGAAAACTCTAGAGACATGATGTTCAGTACCTTTTCCTTCATCTTCTCGATCTTCTTGACCGAGCTGCGTCGCTGGTGCTTTTCCTCCATCCGCATGTTGAAGACCGGATCCCCAGAGCGACTGATCTGCCTTTCCTCCTGCTTCTCAAACTCCTTCAGCTTGCTTTCTGCACTGATGCTCTCCGTGTGGTACATGTGGTAGGTTTTCATCACCTGTGGGGCCCAGAGGTCAGAGAACAAAGTTCAAGTCCAGTCATCTGTGCTTCAGAGAGCTGCACCACCTGACAAAAGAGTACAGCTTTCATCCACCCACTCAACACCCATCAATTTACTTCTCATACTGCTTTTAAATTCTTGCTCTTCATCCCCTTTGAACGGCCACATATGTTCACACGTGCATGACAACACATGCATGAAACTACTCACAGATTGCAAATCCATACATTTCTCTGACCTTTAGGGATGTCTCTGCTGTTTAGGTCAGAGAGGGGTAGACTTTCCATCCATGGAATTACATACTACAAAAGTGTATAGTTACTGTAAGCACACACAGACTGATCTTCTCATTTCTCACTCCAGTCATATGAGAAACCCTATATCTGTAATGGGTCACAGAGGAGCTCTTTCTTTACCCTCAGCCACCATAGCATCATCTGGCCCTGGAGCAACGAGGAACTAACATGTCGCCTATCGGGTGTGCAGAAGATGTCACAGAGGATGTCAGTGTTGTAAAATGTGTTACATACAATGTTACCATAATATAGAAATAAGTTATTACATGCAATGAAAAAGCTATTTACCTAGGACTTTTCATTTATAATACTTCTATACATAAACATTTAGCTCAAAGTATTTCACAGAATACATAAAATGAAAGGCAGTAAAACATCTTTAATAAAACAGTGCAAAAAAACCCAACAATTCAAAGAATCTAAGTAAAAAAAATGAATATTATAAATAGGATAAATTCAAAGAACTCCCTTTATTTACTAAATTTCCTGTCCATGTGGCCATTAAGTTCTCTATGCATTTAAACATATAAAAGCAAATGGAAATGCAAAGAAAGCCTATAATACACACGACCCAAGACATCTTTAATTGGACAGAGAATCTGAACTGCGGAGAACAGTGGCTTACTCTTACAAAGAAACCTGCTATAGAATCACGAGCATGCAGAGCATATTGTTAAACGTCATTTCCCATTGCGTGAGTCATTGTTATTGTTAGCGGGCTATTAGTAATGCTAGGGTGACTTCAATAACATGCATTAGGATATGACTCACAAGACACAAAGCAGGTACCAAGAAGTTAATTATGCCATTTTACCCGAATTTAAATCAAACAGAAGAAGAAAAAATAAGTGACAAGCTAAAAGAGAGAATATCCACATTTCAGGGAAGCTAAAAAGGGTATGATGAATATAACAGGATGTGTACAGATGAGTGATAGTGAGTCATGTATTTTAGTTTAGTTGCTTCACTAAGCATCATACAGGCTCTGTTAAGCAGGCATGTGCTGAAGTTCCACCTGAGCACAATGCTCCATTCACAAGGACAGCCCTCACCCAGGTCAGTCCAGGCCATTACCACTGTACCGTGTCACTGTACTCATAATGCACGGTATATAGTAAAGCCTCAGCTGGACTCAAAACACAGCCTGTCTATAAGATGGTCACCAAAACAAACACAGTCGGTAGAAGTAAAGAGCATGAGCAGGGTTTTCGGTGGGCCATCCTGGCTCATTCTGTCGTCCAGGGCTGTATAATTAGAAACGTGGCTAAGAAGGCTGACCAAAACGTGGGCCTCGCTCTCCTCTTACTGGGCTGGAACTGTGTTTATATTTCTCGTTTTAGAATGAGCCATTTTAGCAACACGCAAAACCTGTTATTTTACTTGCTGTGGCTTTGAAGAAAGGGGTTTCTGATGCAACTGCCACAAGGGAGCAATTCCTCTATGAAAGGCTAAATCAGGTCAAAGAGTAGATGACACATTGCTCAATAGGATTTGCAAGCTAACATGCTGCCTGTCTGAATACAACAGTATAGTGTATGTAAACGCAAGCAATGCAATCACAGCAGATGCCATGCTGTAATGGATCAGAGTTGTCGCACTCTAGCTGTTGACCACTGATAATACAGTAATTGTAATTCAGCTGCACTGTTAGTGGAAAAACCTAATGCAATGGAGGCTGGAGGCCTTGAGAGTATAGGGAAGAGAGCTCATACACCAGGGGAAGATATCTCATGGGAGATATCTCATCAACCAGTCACTCAAGGACTGAGTAACAATATCAAATGCTCCGAGGCCACAGGAAGCACTTTATCTGCCCTGCTCATCAGCTGTGTCATTTCCTGTTGAGTATGTGCTTGTGATTCACAGCTGCTCTTTCCTGGCTGGTGGTCACTTCTGAGCTGGTCATGGAGTTTTACTGAAAATGTGCGGTCTAAACTAGGAGTGCAGGAAAATGACTCTCACTTTGAAAGCTCATAATTGTGAATTAGATACAAATGGTGTACCAACAGTATATATAGCACTGATCCAATACTCAGTACACCAGTTACTGGTACTCCTGTCACACTCATGAAACTTAATATAAAAACCTGGAATTAACAATGTAAAACATCTTTTCTACACAAGCCTCATTACATAACTTGGTTCCTGGTCGTTGATACTTGGTAGCTCGCAACTAGTGGCATAGCCAAAACTTTTAGAATAGGGAGGCTAGGTTAGACCCAGTTACTGGGTTGGCATGCTGCTGGGAAAAAAAATATGCTACTGCATTAAAATGTGCATGTGTATTTAAATCATGTAAATTACCACATTGCTTTTTTGTCAGCGGACAATGTTTGCTTTAACTGGTGTGGCAAGAAGGGCAGCTCTACTTCATACTAGGCTCCTTGTGGCCACCTCTGGTCACCTCCTGGCCATGCCTCTGCTCCCAAATGAGATAGATAGATAGACCATTGCCCTCTAAAGGCACCAGAGCACCAGACAGACGAACTTTGATTGATTCCCTGATTCTGATTATGTGTCTGAATAAATGTGGTTTTTTTTTCCCCTCACACATCCGACTGTAAAAGCTAACTGTGAAACTGTTGAAGAAATTGGGATCAGCTCAAATAACTCCAATCATAAGATTATATAATAACTAAAATAGGCCTAGCTAATGGCCTAATACCAACAAAACTGCTAGACAATACAGGAGGGGGAAAAAATGTTATGCGTCTATAAAGAACCAGTACCACCACTGATACTGTAATAGCCAGGCCTGCCGGAGTCACTGCTGCACTCTGTTAACACCATATAGTGTGTTCTGATCTTCTGTCGAAGCTAACAGTCTGTCTGTTCTCTTTGCCTGAGCTGAACTGCTGCCCATCCTGTGTGGTCTGATGCTCTGCTCTGACTGGGTGCCACTGCTTGCCTCTAACCACCACAGAGCTCCTGGCTGTCCTGCACTGTGGAAGCCTGGCCTGCATCCTGTTGACCCATCCGATTACCCAACTAACTTAATTACAGACTAATCAGACTTTTATTTCTCTATCTTCGCTCCTTTCCTTTGCTTGTCCTGCTATCTGGTGTTGACCCGAGGAGGATGGGTTCCCCTTTTGAGTCTGGTTCTTCTCGAGGTTTCTTCCTTTGAACTGAGGGAGTTTTTCCTTGCCTCTGCCGCCCTGGGCTTGCTCACTGGGGGCTCGGACACCAGATTCTTTGTAAAGCTGCTTTGTGGCAACATCTGTTGTAAAAAAGCGCTATATAAATAAATGTTGACTTGACTTGACTTGACTTGATACCACCAGTAGCCAGCCAAGGATGGTTCCCTTTTCTCTTTAAGGCCAATGCAAAAAAGGTTTTTTTTTCTGCTGAAGTGTCTTCTCTCTTCCACTGAAAACTTTATTTTGGTATGTAGAGAACGTGATGTAAAAAGCCAAAGAAAAGAAAAGGGGGATTTTTTTTATTCAATTTGTCTCACAAACTACTACTTGGAACAAGAAAACACAAATATAAATTACAAATCAGTCACACTCTGCCATGACTCTATTATATTATAATGTATAAAAAGATACTACTACTACTACTACTAATAATAATAATAATAATAATAATAATAATAATAACTGTCTCTTATACACATCTTAGGAANAAATTACAAATCAGTCACACTCTGCCATGACTCTATTATATTATAATGTATAAAAAGATACTACTACTACTACTACTAATAATAATAATAATAATAATAATAATAATAATAACAATAATAATTTCAGGACACTTAGCATAACCCCTCTGGCAGCAGACTGAAAGGAACATTTTCCCTTTTTTGGAGCTCAGTACTGGGTCTGTTGAGTTCATGTAATTTACTGAATAAATTATAAATGCGTATAAATGGTCATCTTCAATTAAGAATCGTCAATTTAAAATAGAAAATAGTTCAGTATTAGCTGATAGAATAGATCTTTTTAAAAAGCACTTGACTTGGTGCTTTTTTTCTTCATTTTTTTTTTTTTTTGCTATGAGCTTCAGGATTTTGCGTGCCTAAGAAACAGGCTATTCCTCTGTGTTCAGTAATATCAAGTTTGCTTATGGAGTTACCAACCAACAGAAACAAGCTCATTCAGCTTTGCTTTTATCATTAGGCATCATGTTAATTACAGACTTTTTTGAATATTTTGTTTATATACAAACACAGATGCCTGTCTGGTATGATTTCCTCAGACAGCACAGCAGACATTAGCATGTTAGCAGAGCTGCACGGATATGAGAGGGGCGTGAAGCTTTGGAGCACTAACAGCAGGCCTGATGGCCACAATTAAAGCAGTGGAATTAACTATTGATCACTGGTTTAAGCACAATGCTCCCACAAGGTCAGAGCATGCAAGCCTGGAGTGCTTGCAGTGATCTGGCACCTTCACGGTGGGGAGCAGGGTGCATTTGTTAACGTACAGCGCTCATGGCTATTGTAGCCTGGGGCTACAGTTGGCTGCCGTAGACCACACCAGGTGCATGGAGAGTGGCTACTATGTTTAAGCAAGCAGCAAAGCTTCATCACAGCTATCCTGTGCACAAAGAAACGTTGTGTGTTAGCTTTTACGCATTCTTACTTTGCAGGTTTCGTGGCACAAACACATTTGGAGAACACATTTGACTGATTGTTCCTTTTACTGCACAGCTCAAAAGCTCTCGGTAGAGGGAAGGTGATAATGTACCAGTGCATGCTACAGTAAAGCTGCCTATGATATTGTACATGTTCTCTTTAGTTGACACTGTCATTTTTCAGTCAAAACAGCTTCAGGTCTCAGGAAAAACACTGTCATGTCTCAGCTCTCATGCAACTGGACACGCAAAACAGCGACAGAGACACAAAGGCAGAGACGAAACAGCCTCACTTGGTAATGTTTGCATGACATTTTGCAATCCCATTCTTTCCTACCAGATAAATTACAGTCTTGTGATCAAATAAACAAAATAGTTGTGGATATTAAATTAATAAAAGGTAAATCCATATTCACACAGTCCAATTTTCCAAAAGGTAAATCCATATTCACACAGTCTTCTACATCTCAGCGAACGTCATTTTTCCATTTCCTGTGCTGTACTGATACGTTTACAAGAAGGCTGATCAATCAGAGCGCCATCATCATGGATGCAGCCCAAACAAACATGTCTTCATGTGTATTTCAATGTATGTTAAAAACTGCAGTTTTTTTTTGTAAACATTCATACTTGGTGTGAATGGGATTTAGCCCAAATAAGAGACTTGTGTTACCGGCACAGGCCTATTTGAAATGTTTTTTGTGTTGTTTTATTGCCATTGTCTATCTATCCTATTTATTTTACTCTGCATTGTTAGTGAGCCAAATCTTATCCTTTTTTCTACATATGTGACATAGATCTGTGTGGCAGTCTAAACAGCAATTTCATATCTATAGTTGTTTTATATGTGTTACCGAAATTGCATACATAGCTGATATGCGACAATGAGATTTCTAAACAGCCAGGTCAGAATTTACGTGACTTTTATGTCAATACAACTTAACATTAGTCATAAAAACACACTCCCGAGACCTTATAAACATTTGGGATGATGTTTTTGTACAAAGGAAATTAAATGGCAATTTCAGTTCAGAAAACACTTCTTTGTGTTCAAACAGATGTTTAAATAAATCCAAATGTGGCCATCTGAGAACGAGGCTGTTCAAAGTATGAAACAAAGATTAAAGAAACCAGAGATGCAAACCAAAGAAGTGGCCGTGCCTGAGTAAGATGCATCTGTTGGCAGTCATGTTTACCTCTGGATTAGTGTGCCATGTTAGGCACTATTCTTTTAGACATGCAGATCTGTTCAGACTAATATCAGATATAGGGCCCATACTAAATATAATATCACAGCCTAACAAAAAAAGAATGGATTTGGTGAGAAAAACATATTTTAGCCATTTTTACTTGCTCTATCAATGTAACCTTAAAGCACTGATTTGAGTTTCACTTAATCTGTTCAATTGTTTGTTACAGTGTGTGCACTGTGGTTTTGGGGGCATGACAGGCAGGTATTCAGCAAAACTGTGCTGGAAATAATTGCAGTACTCACCGTGTAGAGCTCGTTGAGGACTTTCATCAGATCCTCTTGCAGCTGAAAGGCTATTTCTTTACTCTAGAGCGAGGAAGAAGGAGAGAGGGGGGAAAAAAACAAAAACATTTATCAGCCAACTTCACAGTACCTGACAGAAGGTTTGACAGACCTGCCTCATCCTCAACAAACCAAACAGAATAAAGCTCTCAACACGGTGTGTGTTTGTGTGCAACCTGAGTTCTGTTTTAGGTGCTTAATGAGAGAAACACTGGCCTGTCTGGCACAATCACACACTCCACCTAGCATAACACCAACACCAACCACAATCTCACTTATGAGTACATCCACCAGAGCTGATTAATGTGTAGTCTCCATGTCTGTCTAAGTACACTGAAACAATAATAAATAATGCAATGCTTTGCTGTACATCTGCACTAATTCTCTTTCTTAAGCTTCACAAAGAGCACTAATCTAGCACTAATCTAGCTGAAAGATGCTGGATTTTTCTGCTCAGTGGGGCATGTTTTACGGAGCTGAAGCACTGCAGTGCAAAAGAAAATATGTACCACAGCTAGCTGCACTCCTTCAACACAAACTGAAAACTTTATGCGCAAACTTTATCCGAATATGCCAAGATCCTGCACAGTAATATGCTGTGAGAGGAAGGGAAAAAACCTTTAAATGCAAAGAACTGCCTTCATTTCTCCTGATCATTCCAAAGTGTGCTTTCAAACCTGTCAACACAGAATGCAAATCAAAAGTAATTCACTACATAAGTAACCGAGTAAGTACATGTCTAAATACACAGCTCTATTTCAATGGCATATCAAAACTATCAGTGGCTTAAAAATACAAAAGTTTGACATTCCTGAGGAAGCAAGCTCAGATGAACACAGGGTTTTGGAGATGTGTTCCACTGCACAGCACCACAAGTGGATAAGCAGTGCTGTAGTGAAGTCTTCCCGTCCTTACAGGCTACTCTAGTCTCTCACTAACCCAATCATACCTCCACTAATCTGATTCTGAAGGCCCTTCCCAGCATTCAGTCAGAAAAGCAGTCAGCAAACCAGTCCTTTCTCTTCAGCTATGGATACATCTCCAAGCCTGACACTACTGAGAACACAGCAAAGCCTGATAAAGCTAATGATTCACAGTACGGAACATCTGAAACAGAATTTTTCTTATCTACAGTTGTGAGGTTTTTTTTCCACCCACCGAGTTTACATACCAAAGAACTGGGTGTGATTTTTTAAAGCACCGAAACTTTTACTTGAACGTGAAAAACGTGAAACATTTTTGCTTTTTTTTTTTTTTCGGGATGTAAAACACCAAAATCTGGGCCTGACAAGGCCATAATGGTTCTGTTGCTCACATGATAAATGGAAAATATCTGCAGTTTTACATAACAACATTGATATTTATTGATAAATTTGCCCCAATTTATCCATTCTTCAATGCATCTATTTTTGGCCTATGGCCTAAACCCTAATGTGTTATAATTTTGAGATAAGCATGCAACATAGAGCCAGAGAGAATGCGCAGACACAAGTAGTTGATATTGGAACTCACATTAAGCAAAATGATGACATCCAAGTAGAGCTATTTATGGAACTGTGTCAAAAACAAAACAATAAATTTAGAGTCACGTGACCCAAGTTATCACACTAAAGGCTGACCGGTAGTTAAAAATTAGTCAAACAATCAGGTAGAGACCATCCTTTATGCTAGCCACACACAACCTTATGCGTAACATTAATATGTCCATAGACCAAAAAAAAATAAAAAATCCCATCCCGATTAAACACAGATGTGCCATTAGTCTTTATTCACAATCAGACATCTAAACCTCTTAACTCAAAGCTGTTGTCTCAGAACATAAGCATACTGAGGGGCACACCACGTGTCAGACTGGGGTCAAGAACCACTCTAATCCAACTAAACACCCCCGACACCTCTCACACTCAGAGTTTCGGGTACTGTAAAGTGCTAGCAGGTGTGTGCGTGTGAGTGTGAAGCTTCTGACGGATTCAAACAATCAGCCGTGCTAAACCCCAACACGTCCTCTCGGTGACAGCATGGGCACCGTCCAGGCATGTGGCCGCAAACAGGTGCAATGGAGATTAATCACAGGTCTGTGCCAGCCGCCACTTTGTAATCAGGCTTTCCCTTGGGCTGACCTCAGATCAGGGACCTACCTGCCAGCCTCTGCCTCTCACACTCCTGTCTGCAGCCTGTAACACACGCTGACTTCCAGAGTCACACGTATGGAGCGCTAAAGCAGCTAAGCCTATTTAAGGACAAGTCACGGATTCTGGCTGTGCAGCAGGAGTTAAACACTAAACTATAGCACCTGCAGGTGAATGCGTTCCTGTTGTTTACTGTTGGGAACTTGACTGAGGGAAGCATAAATATGCCATGCATTGCAGGTGAATACTACTGTATAAGGTAATGGGGTCAGCACTTACCAAGTGGACTCTGTGCTTCAAAGGCCTGACCAGAACTTATTAATTCTGGGTAAGTGTCATCTTTAAAACCAGACTAAGCTGTGGACAAGATGTATGCTGCTTGTACATACATACATACATACATACATGTCATACAGGATTATACACCATAGCAAATCTAATGATTACTTAGTAACGTAACATGGTTTGAGGCAAGTGTGTGATGATTTAGGTATTGCATATTTGGAGGGTATAGGCGTGTATTAGCTGTTACATCAGCCGTTTGTCCAGTGTCAAAGTACAAAAGCACATTTCAGACACCAAACATGCCCTGCCTGACCAACTACACTCTATGGCTGTCAGCTGGGATTAGAACTTCCTATTGTTTGATTGCAAACTATTAAAATGGTCAATACTTGGTCCGCACGATACTGGAAAACACTGACACTGCAATATCTTTTTTGCAATATATACTGCAATATGAAAAACATGTTCAGGATATTTTTTACCAGATGACTCGAAGATTAATATTTAGAAAACATTAGTAATTGTTAAACAATTGGAGTAAAAAAAGAAATTATGATAAAAAGCTGAGAAATTACTTTTTAAACACTCTTGTGAGTGTGAACCATCTTTTCCGGAACTTTAATGCTCTATAATCGTTCCAGTACACCAAACACAAAAGCAGGTGGGTGTTGTGACTACTCTTCTCTGTGTTTCTGAGAAGCCTCAAATCAGAGTCAAGGAACCGTGCAAGGTTTTCTTTTGTATCAAGCACCAAAAAAAGCTATAGCATGACGTTTCACTTAATTGGTCTTACTTAACATTGCAAATCCTGCGAATAGAGTATTATGCATGTCCACATTATGACGATGCTGAAATGATGTACTGTACACCCCTAGACAATACATTATTATTCTAGATGCAGTGCTTGTGTAGGAGTGCTTAACCAACCTAAACTAGCAGCCTGCTCCCCTACCTTATAAATACTGTGTGACTATCAGATTATCTTGTCACAAAGCATTTATAACAGAAAACATTTGCCACACGCGGCAGACCGTTCAATTACCTCAAAGACCTCATATTGTTGCATTTTAGCATTAGCTTGTAAAAGTAGAACAATTCTGAAGTAAGAGAGAACACAGATGATCCATGCTCTGGACAAAATCAAGCCCACTCACACACTCCAATTTGAATGTTCGTTCAACAAACAGTTGTATCTGATACATTGGCAGCACTGCTACAAAAGAAATACTGCTTTAAATGTTACCGCAGTCAAAGAACAATGGAACGCGTCTTTCGAACCCTTCGTCTACATGCGATTCATCAGTGGTAGAACGCTAACAGTCACAAATCAGTACAGGTGAAGTATACTGCGATACAGCAGCCCACAGACGCTTCAGGACAGCTAGTTGTAAATTGTGAAACCGCGTTCCCAATCAGCTATTAAAACACAGGACACTTAAGTGCCTGCCGGATATTACTGCGCCTGGTGTTATTTTAGTGTCGTAATACATCAAAAAAGTCATGGAAGAACTCTGCTTAGAATGTCCATGTTAATGATCACCATGCATATCGTACCTCGCAAGTTTATATGCTTAATAACCCATTCAATTCCAAACTAAAGACTCGTTTGTAGAGGTTGCTACAAGCCATTCTGGGCATTTTTAAACTGAGGTAACTGAGCTTTTCCTCCAAGCTGAGGTTCTTTCACTGAGCTTCAAGGACCAGGAATATCCACCTTCAGTTCCCACCGCACCGCTGCTTCCATAAATAACCCACCAGTGTGGAAAAAGCCAACCGAATAAATAATGAAAACAAAATGCATGTTATAAAACCTGCCCAACCATGAAAGAATTCCACACTGAAAATGGATATTTGCCGGCAGCTTGCATTCCTTTGACGCAAAGCTCCCTTAGAGTTTAAATTTAAGAACTTTATAACAGAGGTCAAAATTAAAAGAGGGATTAGCAGTGAAATAATGGGGTGGTAAATATGGCTGCTATAAGAGAATCTACTGCTCAAAACTAACTTGTTTTTCCTCATTGTCTGTTTTAGAAAACGCAGTAAATAAATGGAAATTATCTGTGTACACAAAGTCACTTCACCACAAAACAAGCCACAGAATACTGTACATGGAAACGGTGTTTCAAAAGGTGTGTTAGGAGCATTTGTCCAGCTCTCTCTCTCTGCTCTTGCAGAGACTAGCATGTCAGAGAGGCAGCTGTGTGTGTGACAGCGGAGACTACAAGGAGGTGACAGTAGGGGTCTGTGTGCACAACTCATTACTGAAACTATGTTGTGATCAAAGGCAACGCAGAGGGCTGATTACAGACCACGGCACTTTTAACCCTGCTCCACATAACAAACTCCCCAACAAATGACGCCCTAGACCCCTCAGAAGTACAACTGCATTGTAACAACACTGGGGGCTGGGGAGTAGCGCGAGAGAGAGAGAGAGAGAGAGAGAGAGAGAGAGAGAGAGAGAGAGAGAAAGAGAGAAAGAGAGAGAAAGAGCGTGGGGGGGCAAGGAAGAGAGGGAGCAGAATGAGGAAGCAAGACAGACAGAAAATGAGACAGAAAAGGACAAGGGAGAGGAAGAGGGAGAGAAAGCAGAAGAGAGAAGAAAATAAGCAGTGCAGTAAGTTAATTGCAGTGGGTACAAGCACTTAAACTCAGTACAAATGCCAAGATAGATGACAAGAACCTAAATGACTAATGAACAACATGTAATCATATAATAAACAAATAAAAATATAGATCTTAAAAAAGTAGATCTCATAATCTTATAATAATAGTATGATAAACAGATGAATAAACATAAGACTCTTAAATTGTATAACGGATGAATCTACAGACCTGAAATTCATTCATTTATTTTGTTTAACCAGTAAACTTGCTACAGGTCACATTTTACAGTATAACAATCTTATAATCCTAACTAACGGATACTAACGGATATATATTGTCATTCTACATTCAAAAAGAGCACAGAGGAGGAAAACCCAAGAAGAAAGAACAAACAAGAGGCAAAAAGAGACAGTGACAGAAAGACAAATGCCACGTAGTCAGAGACTCATGTTCAGAGATTAAAAGGTGGCTCTGCTTTACAGTCAACAAAAGTCTTCTCATGTTGTAGGTCAGAGTCATGACTCATGGGCTTCTCGTTTGTACCGTCCAAATATTAGGCTACAGTATCAGCCACTTACGCCACTGAAAACAGCTGTGCAGCTCACTTGGCACATCTGCTGTTTTGTCATAGCAGGCCCTTCAACATCCCACGCAGTAATAAGCACCTTCCCCTCAAGTCACATTGCTATAGTAAGAGTAGATCAGAGCACTTCTGCTCGCATCAGGGCTACAGATGACCGAGTTTATCTGAATATATGGACACTGAGACGCAACAGTAACATCTAGAGATGACAAACTTTACAGTCCAATGTTCTCCGACTTCACAAATCAACCACTAGCCTTAGGGATCCACAGACAGTCCACAGTTTTGCTCCATCCCTACATGTTTTGAGTTGGATTGAAGCAAAAGTATGGATCATCTGGTAGTCCAGGAAGAAGGGTTAGAGGACCACTGTGCAAATCACATTTGCATTAAGGGCAGTAATAACTCACTAAAGAAGCCAAACCACCATATAACAATCACCTCTTATTCTACCTCCCCGTGTGATTGACTCCTTGCTTAACAATGCTGATATTTGAACGGCAAAAAGGGACATGATCTTTTTCACATCATTCTTTCATTTTTTCCATCAAGGGCCTTATAGCCAAACATGCCTGAGAAACCCTTTGGCTACCCTCACTTGAGAGTAACCATCTCCCTCGAATGTTCAGGCCTTGTAATTTAGTGCTGCGGTCAGCTCGTGTGACTCCGGCGTACGGGAGCACATGATCTGTCTGGGAGTTGTCCCTGCTCTGTGGTCTGGGCAGAAAAAAGAGCCACGCTGCCTCGGCCAGAGGGCCTCAGACATCAAATGGGCCGGAGGGGAGAGTGATTAGAGCTTCTCTTTGGGAGCTTTTCCACAAGAACCATGATAGGCCACAATAGGCCATTTGGTCGGGCCCACCTCGCAAATCTGACGAAGAAATACTGGCACAGAAACTGCTCGCACCACAAAAAACAAGGCACCAGATCCAGTTTTAGGCAGGACTAACTGCAGCAAGGTCAGCTGTGTCCCGGGAGTGGGTGGTATTTTATGGTACTGGCCACAGAGTGTACCAGCAGAGAGCAGATGTCTGGTATTTGAGGGATACAGTGGGAATTACTTGAAAAGAACACAAACAAAACAAAGGAGGAACCACAGATAGGGCAAATGGCAGAGGAAGTCTATCACAAGGGGAGTCATTTCTTCAAGAGTTGGTATAACCGCTAACAGCTACCAGCAAACAGACTAGGATTAGGTCAAAGAACAGACAAGCTTCAAGATGGTCGCCTTTACTGTGTTCACCGCTTTTTTGTGATATACTTTTTAGCAAGTTTTTACAGACAACAGTAATGTGACTTTATGTCTCTCATAAAGTTAATGTAACAGTACGGATATAGATAACAGTACGTCCTACAATGATCGCTTTTACATGCACTTAATTATCCAATAACTGCAGATTGTCAGTAATCCAGTTCACCATGTTCACACGGGAAAACTTGAGTCAAATATCTGCTTTGAAATCAGCCAATAAACTAACAGAAGACGTACATGTACTTAAACTTTGTCAGTTTTTTGAAACATTAAGTCACAAAACATAAATATAAACTTATTAAATTGAAGACTATTTACATCCATCATTTACTGAAGCATGTATTTGATTTTAGCATCACGTCAAAAGTATTTTGTTCCCATATCGCTGTTGCTGTGCTAAACGTTTCTTGCTTATTTCCAGCATCGCGGTCTGTTTTTGCACGTGAACCGACAGAGAAATCTGAAAGACGTCTGAGTAAGAGTACACATGAGAAACTTGATTACTGAGCTTTATCAGATTTCTAGGCCTTAATCCGGTTTAGGAAATTAGAGGATGCTGTTATATATTTGAATAATGAGATGACTGCAGAAATCTGACATGTGAGAAATCTGATAAGTGTATGTGAACACACAAAGTCTATTTCAGATCACAACTCAACTTGGCTAAAACAAGTGATGACATATCAAAGCAGTTCACTAACTGGCAGCCTATAAGTATCTATTACTTCTCTCTCTCTTAGCTACATTAGCCTCGCAGCTCCAGCATAAAACCTAAGAAGCCAATTTGGCTGATCGACTGCATTTAAGGTAAAGAGGAAATTGTGCACATTTTCATCTTTCTTCACTCTTATGGCAATTCGAAAGAGACAGAGTTAGTATAGAAACAGGACGGCAGCAGCTCTAACCTTCTTGAGCAGTCGTGTAGAGTCCTCGCTGATCTGCATGAAGCGCATGATGACGTTGTTTAGGTAGATGTCACTCAGAGTGGCATGATCTTTACTCTCCCGTCGAACTTGGTTCAACAGCAGGTACCAGCAGTTCACTGGAGACAGGAGGTTTTGGTCTTTCCTAGATAGATGGATAGATAGATAAATAGATAGACAGATAGATAGATAGATAGACAGAGAGAGAGAGAGAGAGAGAGAGAGAGAGAAGTTAGACTGTGCAGGAGCAGAGTGAAAGGCTTTGGTGTTTGTTTGCTCTGTGCTGCAGGCTGACAGGTCCATCTGTACAGGAGATCAAGGCTTGAAGAAGCTCCTCAGCCATGAGGCACCAGCTCATTCTAGCAGACCTACAAAAGCTCTTTCCAGGGTTGACACTTAGTAAGCATTCTGTAACATGCACACAGCAAATTACTGGGCAGCAAATAGCCGTTCCTGAAAAGCTGGTTGCCAGAACACGAACAAAGCAACACAAAACAAGACAGTAGTAGTAAGAAATGTTAAAGCAACAGAGTTAGAATCTAACTGTCTATCTGTTGTTTAAGCCTTTTGAAACCGACGATAGACTTTCGTGCTAAGAGGATACAAAATATGTTTAGTGTCCAACTTTTACCTCCTTGGTTTAGTGCTGAGGCATTGCTGCTGATGTTGCTCACAAACACAAGTCAACAGTCACCCAAATCTTTTCTCTGTAAATACATCCCCAAAACTTCTCTCAACCCACCCAAACCACGTTACCATACCATGTACAAATGAACAGAACTTCACCATGAAGCCAAATGCAGCAAGCAGACCCTTTGAACCGTGTTGTGCCCAACGTTGCCTCCCATGCAGAATCCAGCTCCCTTTCACGATCATGCACGTCATGCAGACATACGGACTCCAGATTATGCCGGCCATTTTGGCTGTTTTCTATTTTTAAACATTACAAGATTAACAGGTACATGGTTGAGATTCTGTTCATATTTATAAGTCACAGTAAGTCATGTTGTGCCTTACATCATACTGCACAGCCTTAATGAACAACAGGATGTTGTTTGAACCGTTTGAGTGAAGTTCTGGGCATGTATTTATGGAAAAGATTCTTCTAGCATGAAATTAAATCAGGAAAAGTTGGACATCAAAGATATCTTGGCTTTAGGTGCAATTAAGTCATTTAAAATGCTTAATCTCGGACACCCACTAGAAAGAGAAACAGACCGACACCAAACGACAATCTGAGAGGACAGCATTACAAACAACATGCAACAGCAGAGGAATGATTTTGCACCAAAAATATGCAAAATCAAGATCAAACCCAGAGGCCTATGATACATCTTTGAATGGAAAAACAGAAGACTGATCAAAACACTGAACTAATATCAAAGCACAATTGCTGACAAAGGCTGTGTGAAAGCACAACGATGCGGCCGCTAAATGCAATCATATGAAATAACTTACAGGGCAAAGCTGGGCTCAAAAATACAGTTCTCGAGGCCACTCTAGTCTAGAAAACAATGTATAGCACATCAGTTCTCGGTTAACTGCTCTGTGTCCACTCCACACACATGCTACATTGGCTATAGTATGTGCATAAACGGAAGAAACAAACAATGTGGGCCTGAAGAGGCAGGAACCGTACGGAAACAGGCAGCATGTGTCAACACAACAGGTGAGCAATCGTTACCCCACATCCCATCCCTGAACCATATGACACGGACATCCATATGCCTTACAGAGAGCAAGAGAGAGGGAGCAGATCCTGCATCCTGAACAGCTGAGCTCAAACATTCAAGCTCTTGTGAATTCCAAACCACTCCTCAAAAACAGGAACCAGGAATAAACCAAATACACTGCCTGTCAAAAAGCAGTGCCATTCTGTGAAGGTCACAGAGCCAAACAAACAGACTGCAATTCTCAATACTCAAAAAAAAAAATCATAAATCAGATCAATCAGTGATAATTAATGGGCAGTCTGCACGATGACACTACATTTTGTTATTTCAACCACCACAAAAACCTGTCAGTTATTTCTGAATACAAAATTCATGCTGCAAAATGTTTGCTGTGTTTTTGGATAATAAATGCAACAAAGAAAACAAACAGTCAGCCCAGATCAGCACGTTTCCTTCCATGAAATGATGCCTGTGCTATACTTTCAAACTTTCAAGTTTTTTTTAATACAGTAAAACAAATTATGCATTCCTCAGTGGCTGGGCTTTTCTTCCCCACCTATTTCCACCTAACATAGTCCTAGAAGTTCTCAGTGGGGTTTAAATGTGGTGATTGTGTTGACTATAAAAGCTCCTGAAATTCCTCTTCCAATGCATCCTGCACTGTCTCGTTAGAGTATCCAGAATTGTTTGTGCTTTTCCTGCCTTTGATTAAGAGAAAGGACAAAAGCCTGCAAATATATCAAACAACTGCTAATCACCAGTTTATGACACATGTGCATTTGAGCAATTTGTTTCGACTGTCAGCGTATAGAAGGCTCCAGAGATGAGAAACATTCCTCAGAGTAAACGGTAGGACTAAAAAGCCAGGATTGGAGGATCAGTCATGCCAGACTGGATCAAATGGATAATCTAATTGAGCTAAAAGCCCAGCGAGGCTTGCAATATGAACACTGCATGGCAGGAGGATTTGAGATTGCAGAGGGAGTTATGGCAGCCTGCGCGTGCCCATCACACTGCAGCTACCATAAATCCTTCTGTAAGACTGCGTCAGTCTCCTGAGCACGCAGGCTGTTTTCCTTCATTCATGCAGAGTAATGTATGGAACGCAAGCAACAGAGCTGCATGGTGCTGTTGGGAGGGCCAAAGTGAGCACATGACTGAGATGAAATCCAGCCAAACATTTGCCTTATAGCACGTGGTTAAAGCTGTAGGGGCACATGAGTCAAAGAAAGGTAAACTGCTGCTGTCACATGACTGTTTTTTAGAGGACCATATCTCTATAGCAAGCACTGCAAGAAAGCTGGAGGCTTGGATGTTAGCATTGCACTGAAACTCTGGGCTGAAACAGAAACCAAAATTCAGGACACAGTGGGCCAAAAATCCTACAAATGAAAAATTAATTTATCAATCATGTTAGCCGCTTACCCTCCTGGGTTGCGGGGGATGCTGGAGCCTATCCAAGCCCTCTTTGGGCCGAATGCAGGAAACACCCTGGACTGGTCTCCAGTCCATCACAGTCACTACAGGTGATTCAGGCAGGACAGTGGGGACTGTCCTTTCTGCTTCTGCTGTTTTGTTGTTTCCTGTGTAAGTGGTAGCAAGCCTGTAAAAAGGTTTGGATGTTGTATCCCCTTCTTGATACTAACTATATTAGCTGCCGGCTGGTGTAATCTTTGTTCTTTTTTTTTCTTTTTTTTTAGGCTCTGTTTTCTTTTTTTTTAGGTTCTGTTTTACTCTTTTATAACTGAAACTATCTGGAGGCCAGAATTGTGCCTTTTTTATTGGCCATGTCCTTTACTTACAGATTTACAAAGTTGATAGCTAAAGTTGGAGCAGCTGAAACGATTCTTCAGTACTGTACACCAGAAGAGCCAGAAGCAGCAATGAAGTGTGCTGTTCTCCCTCAACATGCCAAAGAGCTACATCTGCAACTAAGAACCAGAGAGAGAGGCAGGGCAGCCCTGAAAGATACAGTAGCAGAGTATTTTAATGGGGAAGTATCAGCTATTTAACACGCGTTCCATTTTTTTTCTTAAGGCTAATTTACTCCACGGGTCAGTATTTCTATCACCATCATAAAGGTAATGTAAATGAATATTTTGCTTTGTCAGTAACTGTCAGTCTATCATCTTTTGGCTAAATAGGATTGGCTTAATTTGAATGTATTCAAAATGTATGGCTGCTTTATCTTCCCCAATGGAAATACCAGAAATGAACTCCAAACCATCTGATACTCAATATACAGGATTTGGGGTTGAGAGCAACGCTGGTCTGTAATGGCACATTTGCTGCGTGCACATCATCCAGTTCACCCTCCCTTGCATGCTATGGCTGACTTTATTGCAAAAGGAGTAGGAAAAGCCCAAAACTGCAGGACAACCCTCCACAACACAGTTAGAAGAGTGCTACTCTACCAACCGAACAGACTGGAATTCAACCCCAAAGCTGTTGAGAGCAAGGCCAGGGAGCACCTGCCAACCAAAACAATCAATGGAATGACAGGGAAAGCCGCAGCAACCAAGGGGGCTCATTAGGAATGCGTAGCTTGAACTGGCACTGACGGGGGAGGCTGATTGCCCCTCGCGCTGCGACAGCAGTTGCACTCCCTAACGAGGCTACCTGCTGCCCCAGCCACACTGCCTTCACCCGGCACGCTTGACCGCACAGACACTCAGTGACCTTCCAGAGCCTCATACTACACACAATCACAGGAAGCATGATACACTTTCACATGGACAGCCTAGCCCCTGTACGCCTACAGAGCATTCAACATGCTAAACCTGGAAAAGAGAACAGTGAGTCAATACTGCATAAACTCGGACCTGACAATTTCACAAGTCGAGCATTCCAGGACACCCATGTGTGAACATGTGTGAACATAACTGCAGCAGTGTGAAAGCTAGTTGGACAATATGGGTCAGTCAGGTTCTTGCTCAATTTACAGCCCTAGTAACACAATATCTGCTAAAATTGAACTTAGAATATGTATATCCTCCCACTGAACTACCAAAACATTCCAGTAACACACCATCAGTAACACACACAAACACAGTAACACACACAGTAATGTACACAAGCAATATGTAAAATCTATTGACCTATTGATTAATATACTGCTTTTACAGTAGGGTTAAACTGTTTAGGGTTAAATTGTATGGTTAAATTGTATTAGATTCATACAGTTATGTTTTAGGGGATTTATGGGAACTTAAGCAGAAGAGAGTTCTAAATTCTGAGCAATAAGTTCAGGAATTCAGAAAAGGAAACATCAAAGTAGACTAATCTTGGTCTGTCCATCTCTTAATGCAAGTCCCACAAGACACAAGATCACATATTTCTAGTTTCAGCCTCAGATGTTCCTCCCATAGAGGTACATGGACTGTCTGATGTATACTGTAAACTAAGACAGCAGCTACTGAGGTTTTGTCAGTTTCTCAGCATTCTTGTTGGCTATCCATGCACCATTTTACAGTTTGATTAACTTTTATCATGCTAAATGCCACAGAGCAGAGTGTCACAATCCTGGTCCTGGAGAACCACGGCCTTCATCCGTTATCTAGAATTCTCCTGCTTCCAACAAACCTGTTTCTGCTGTAGCCCTTAAACCTCATAGTCTGTTCCTGGTCGGTTGGTTTGCATGCCAATGAAAGGTCCCTACCTGTCAAAAAACGCAGATGTTGTTCATGCTGAGTGACATAACCTCTTAGATGTTGTGACCACAGCCAGCAGCCTGGTTTGTGAACATGTACCTGACCTCTTCGAGAAGTAGTTAAAGTGAGCAGATTTCTGCGAACGAGGCTGCCCAACTGAAAAAAATTAATTTGTAGAGATGGAACAACAAACTTTCCAACAACTCAACATTAACAGTTACAAAGAACACATTTCCCTCTGTTATGAAAAGTGAACATGACGTTTAGCACCAGTGGAAAAGATAGGATCTTTCATTATCTAGCCCATTCCGCTGCTTCCGAGCTTCAAAAACGCCATTGCTGCCGCCTGCACAAAGGCAATCATGACTCAGCAGAAAAATAAAGAGGCCGCATTTGATATCAGGGAATGACTTTCAATCTCAACCTAAAGAGAAGAAAAACCATTTGACTATCAATTTGGAGGGCAGGATGAAACTTCCAGAGCCAGTGAGCATTCTAATGACAGCCAATTGGTCTTAAGAGGCCCCAGGCAGATTGCTTAGTTGGGGATTTAGCAACCTGCAGGAAGGTCATGGACCGGCAGCTTATTCAAGAGCAGTCACGCATATAAACTGCCTTTTTGGCCTATCAAATGCTTATACAGTATCACAGAATGGCATTTATCCGAGACGCAGCCAATGGCATTTGAGCTGTACAAAAGCCGTAGGCCCAGTGTAAAAACCCTGAAACAGGATGGATCACACAAAAGCCCCAGTGCAATGTACAACAAGCAAACAAAATCTGCTATCTTTAAGAAAGCTTTAGGAGTGGGAGGAAGACTTTGCACATGAATCAGATCATAGCCGTCCGTATCCCAGCATACCTCCCTGAACAAACAGAGCCTGATGTGTTAGTTCAGCAAACAAAGCCACTGAGCTGGGTTTTTTTGGAGACCAGGCCACCATGATTCCAGTTCTATACACGATGAACCATTAAGGACAAAAGCTCTGCTAATGCAGTGCCTGCGTTCTATTTGTCTATGTGCATGTTTGTGTGTGCAAAATGTCTAACTAGTACTTCACAGACATGAGGCGTGTGCTCACATAAGACAAATATTATTCCTCACACCGATTTCTCTTCACATCTATTCTTGGATATACATGAATGAAGCCAGCAGGATTTAAACGGAAGGGTTTGGCAAACAAAAAAATGTTCCAAAAAATTTAATCCCCAACCGAAGTCAATCAGCCAAGACATGTTTGCCAAAATGTTAAACTGGAGCTATGAGGCTATCATCGCCAGGAAACACTAAAAGTCAATAGTCACCCAAATCTTTTCTGTAAATACATCTCCAAAATTTACCTCTATTTTTTTGCGGGCAGCTATTTTAGACAGGTGTCATGCTGAATGTTGTCTTCCCGTCCAAATCTGACTCCATTTGGTTAGATGTCATGCGGGCATATAAATGCTAAATTGCATTTTTGCTGTTTCTAATTTCAATATTTTGTTTGAAAATTATAGATAAACAATTGACTATGAAAAAAAATAATAATCTTGAACGTAATCTGCAGTGTCCAGCCACATGGTGAAGTTTTGTTATTTGCATTCCTCACAGTCAAACTCTGTCCTGAGCCACATTCATGTGCGACCTTAAGGAAGACCTGAATGTGGTTTGATCAGGCTGAGAGACTTTATCTATCTACATGAAAAAATGGGTGACTACTGATTTCTAGGGTTTACCAGTGATGTTTGTTTATCCTGGCTGATTCACCTACATCTAAGAAGTGAAACAATTGTGTACATTTGTTTTCTTTTGCCAAGCCATTCCATTAAATGACAACATCCCTGCAAAGTAGATTTTACATCACATTTTTCTGACCCCAAATAGACGCAACCAACCAAGACGTTTGATATCAGGAGATTCCTCCTTTAGTTTCACACTAGGGTCATGATGCCAGTGTAGCCAACAAGTCATGTGGAAGGAACCTGCATGCATAAACCACACACTTGCCTCAAACCATGTGTGGATGTTAGCTCTAGTGCAAAACACAGTTTGGTGCAAACACCAAACATTAGGCTTGTAGCGCTTCAACCTTGTTTGGGATAAATCTGAACAGTTGATCCACTCTGAATCTTTGCCCATTGCTTCAGCATCAAAGCTGTATCGTAAATATGCTCTCTGAGTATGTTCTCCAGTGCAGTGACCTGGGCATGTCTCCACACAGGGCTGTAGCCCATGACCTCTGTCCTCCACTGGGACAGAATATGTTAACCACAACTGCTCGAGCATTGCTACTTTCACTTTCAGAAACTCTTGTGTTTCGAGAGAAAGGCGCTTTCTGAATAGTCTGTTGTAACATTTTCACTGTGAAAGCTTTAAGAAGTTCCTTAGCCTTCGTTCTTTCTGCTCTCCGGCGCAGAAATACCAGCTAATTACCATCCAATCTCCACACTCATTTTAATGCTAATTCGCCCTCTCACCCACAGCAGCGCTAAGCTGGGTTTAGCTCTCACTGCCTGACTTACAGCAGCACTTTCCAGACTACTTAATCTCCAGAAGTCTTTCAAGAGAACGCTGTGAAACTGGCAACCTATAACAGACTAGGTGTCTCATATCTGCTTTGTTTACACTTCCTCTGAACAGATTTCAACATTATAAACTAGATACCAAAAAGTAATTGAAGAGGTTTTATCCATTGCAAGTGCTTCAGGAACAATGGTATGTAAAAATAGTTTATTATATCTTCAGTCTGCAACATTCATTATCCGGGGCACTTCTTCCAATCACATCTTTCTACTAATGACAGGACAGTTTACTGTCCAGGTTATTCATTTTACATCAGATATTTCAGAGGAGATTAGTTATAAGATAATCGTTATGAGATAATTGCATAAGGCAGCAGAAAGGCAGCGGAAAGCCAGCAGACAATAAGTGAAAAATAAACATAAGTTTCCAAAACGGAGTTCAAAATTGATTAAAAGATCAAGAGAAAATAGGATGTCTAACAGCTGTGCAAGATCTGTCCAAAGCTGTCACCATTAAAGCTACCGTTAAAACTGTCATCAGTTAAAATTGTCATCAGATAACACATAAAGCTTTTTCTATTTGAGAAAGAGGAGAAAATCAAGCACCACTCCTGCTCCAGTTATGAAAACATCCACGTGTTTCTGTCCATCCTTCCACCGTGAGAAGACAACACTGTGGGTCTGAAAGGATGTGCAGCTGTCATGAAGCCCTCGCTAAGAAAAGGAAACAGATTTAGTAAAAAATCAAACAAACAAAGAAGCTGCTGGTGTTCTCGGAGCAATGGACTGATCACCCCGAGTCCGGACATCTACATCACTCAACTGATTGGGATTACTTGGATCACAAGTTTCTCAAAATACAACGGAAACTGAAATATAGCCAGTGTGGACACACTAAATACTGAAAAAGTATATATATTAATGTATGTAGCATATACTGTAAAAGTGCACCCTAAATATAATACTTCAATTTGTTACAAGCAATGGAATACGTTTCACTCAACTTAAAAAATTACTCTGATTGAAATAATTGTTCCTTCTTCCTTTTTAAGGTTATACACAAGGAGGAGTGCTATAATGTGAGATATTGGCAGTGGTGTTCTGCGATCACAGCCAATCTCATGACAGCCAATCTCTCAGCCAATCACATGACATCGTCGGAAATCCCTGTGGCATAATGGATGTTGTATTACTGAGAAAGTCAGTTCCAAACATTTGAATGGTGATTCCAATCTTAACTTGACCACAGGCAGCATCCAGCATCCTAGTCCTCTCCACATCTCACAAGTATGCTGAGGTTCAACGTCAGTGTTTACACTACCCGTGCACTGACAGACCGGTATATCATGCAAAGCAACCGCACAGGACCACAGCAGAGCTCTCTGCTGCTCCAGTTCAGCTCGCAGCTGCTGGACTCATCTGGGTCGGCAGCCAGCCGCCTGCTCTATTTACAGAAGCGCAGGGCAAATACTCAACAGATTTTTTTTCCCCTTTCCCACCAGTTCAAACATTATGCAAATGTAAGCCTGTTCTTCTCCATAATGGCGGACTCAGGCAGGGCAATAAGACCACAGGCTCACTTTAAATGCATGTCAACATTCCAGCAGGTCCACCAGCCCGGGTTTGAGCCACTGCTGCACCACCCATGGAAAAATGACCAGAAAAGAACTGGTGAATGCATGGACAGTCTCGCAAAGTATACAATAACATTTCATACTTATGAGGAAAGTTCAACCATAATATAACATCCAGTCTCTAATATCATCTCCAAAACGATAATAAGAAGGAGAACAAAAATCTACATTTTAAAGTTTGCTGAAATGTTTACAAAATGAAAATGGACTTTCAAGTTTTACATGAACTCACTGTTAAATGACTCACAGCATGTTGCTGAACAAGCACCACTTCAGCCTGGTCATTATCAATTCCAAAAGTCTACAGCTGAAATAAAACTGGACTTAAAAGAACCAGGTCTTACCACAATTATAACCTAAATTGTTGCCTACAGTCTATAAAGCACAGTACTGAATATGCTGTAATCAATGCGACAGCCATAGCATCTGTGCTGTGCTCATGTGAGTACAAGACACATAAACGAATGGCCTAATGTGGAGACAACACCATCAATGTCTATCTTCATTACTATAAACTTACAGGTCCCAAGATCCCAATTTTTGAGGGTATAGTCTATGGAAAGGAAAGGTAAAGAGCAATAATTAAAAGTCAGTACAGGAAAAATCACATATACACATTCTCCTCTCTGAAATGAAACAAAGACTTGTCAAAAAAACAAAAACACAAAGACTTGTCAAAGAAGGCTTACAAAAGGCTAAAATATGGATATGGATTTGTAGTGTATGGCCAAATAGTCATGACTGTTCTCACAGAATACTGCATTTCAATTCCCCAGCGTTTATTTATTCATAAAGGAATACATACATTTTTCAAAACAGAGTGAAAACCACTTTCTAAAATCCATTTCAGTCAGCTCAGGCAAGGAAATTAATAGTTTGACATCAGAGCGCAATTTCAGGAGGTGTCATTTATTAAACACGTAATAGATGACAAGCAGAACTATATCAAGGTGTCGCTCTTCAGGCTTCAGTCCTAAGCTGAGGCAAACACTGACATTTTTGGATGGGATTAATTTTATATTATGAGGTGGGGTAATGTCATTTTCACTGGTGTTTCTCAGCGATTTTAGTCTTTTTAGTCTGAATGCACCATATCAGTCATGTTTATGAACTGTGTGCTCCCACTTCAGTAAAAATTCAAGCACCTGTTATCTTTCAAAAAACAAGCAGTACATTAAGTGGGAGATTAAATGTTTTGCTATACTTTCTGGACTCTTGGACTTTTTGTTACACAAAATCAGTCAAGTTGATATTGATTAATTACTGATGATGTCATGAATAAAACAACAAGAGAAGGGAACACTTTTTAACAACCGATTTTGGTCCAAGTGAAACTCCACAGTTCAGTAAAGCATCCAAGGAAAATTTAGAGTGTTTGGCGAAAATAAGAGCAACCAACATTACAGGAGTGCAGGACGGTACGCACCCTCCTCCTATGACACATGACTTTTGTTGCAGTCTTAGGAAAACCAGAGGTAACAATGTTCAATATCTGATATTTGAAGTACTGTACAGAACCCCCGAAATCACCAGGCTCCCCACCTGTTGTCCTCTCTGAGGCATTCATTTCATAAAAACATGATCAGAGACAAGCTGACATTAAGCTTAAAGCTGACAAGTTTGTGCAATCCCTAGCAGCCATTCCCACCCCTGTCACTTACACTGAGATTTAAATCAGATATAAATATTACAGAGGTCCTGTGGTTAACAGGCATTACCTCACCTCCAAATGGAAAACTAATCCTATCCGAAAAGACCTCAAGTCTGTTATCTGCATTTGAACAAAGTTCTTACTCCTTATGCAGAAGCCATTATCGCTATTGAATCAAACGGGGCAATGTTAAGTGAGTTCCCTAAACAAATGCACTTAATATTCAACAAATATAATTACCAGGTATAACTGGTGCACTGAAACTGTGCTCGATTTCAAAGGGCCAGAATTCATGACCCCAAATTACAGTATCTCATATACACAAATACGCTGCTTACTTGTATTGTTGGTGGTCTTTGGTGCTCCTCGTCTTGGCCATAAAGCGTTCCGCAAGCTTCTCCAAGTTGCGGGAATATTCCATCTCAATCTCTGATTTCTTGCGGAAGAAGTCCTGAAGGTCCTGCAGAAGCTGGACCCTCATCTCCGTCTGCTGCTCCAGACATTTCTGCTGCTCCACTAGCTGAGCTCGAATCTCTGCACAAACAAAATCAAACAGGTTGGTCAAAACAAGAAAACATTGTCAAGACAACATCAAATGCTGCCCTGTACTACAGATACATCTACAATACAGCATCTGTTCTCTTAATTCTACACACCAGAGCTACAGATGACATACAAACGTTCTGCACAAAGCTAGCAGGCTCCACAGGTGGAGCATGTAACCCAGTCTCACCCCCCTCCACCCCCGTAGTAGCTGCATTTCACTATAATACTTCATTATGTACTGTAAGCTGTACGATCAATGTTCTCTGATACTAATCAGCCTCACAAAAGAGGCCAGAGCAGCAGCCCTGACTAAGGAACACAGTGAGTGCAATGCAACCAGACACAGCCACACTTAACAAGAGCTTTTCTTAACCAAACTAACTCCACGTCTCTCATGTGAGAGCTCTCCTGTCATAGAGCTCATTAAAGTTGCAGCTTCCAGAGGCCTCAGTGCTCTATACTGATCTCCACATACTAAAAGCACTTCCTCTCACAGTCCCCCGGAGAGAACCGCCATGTTTAATGTATTTCTCATAATATAGGATACGTGGCTTTGACATTTCCACTATGGGAGGAAACAGATTAATGAGGTGATCCTGAAGCACACACACACAGAGGAAAAAGAAGAAAATGACTTCATTTCAATAGTGGGATCTTCAAAGTCTTTCCTGTGGTCATGAGTAATGCAGTAGCATGGACGACTGTGAGGAGTTTTACCCAGGAACCACCATGTGGCTTTCAAATATGTCAAACCTGTGCAGTTGTTTTCAGTACTTCGCATGCAAGCTCTTTGATTTATTACAGTTCCAGTTATTTTTCCAACTTTTTCACCCATATCTAAAGTTCAGTCATATAAGCTGGTTCCGTTATCTGCCTGTCACAGTCCAGGCCATCCCAATTACAAAGTCAATAATTCCTTACTCCACATCTCAGAATTCCAGTTTTCTAGCAGAACTTTTCTTCTTATTTATTTCCATTTCCTTTTCTCTGTGAGGGCCTCTTGGCAGCTACACATCCTTTCAGACCGCCGGAACAGCATTGGATTCTTAGAGTGGAAGGATGGAAAGATAGAAACACCCAGATCTGAAGCAGGAGTGGAGTCCTCCCCAGTCTATACAGTCCAAGTATGCAAGCTATGTTGCAAGGGCTGCCTACAGTTGTTTAGCACCATCCACTCAACGTTTTAGCTTTGAGTGCATTTCTGAATGAGGCAACACAGGGCAGTCAATCAGAACAGAGCTTGTTTAGCTTAAAGGTACTGTAATAAAAAAACACCCTGTTTCAGTACAAAGAACAAGATGAGGCTTACAAATGAATCAGTTCACAATTCATAAAATGAACTGTGGCCATGTTTGGTCCATAAAACCACACAAATGTTTTAAATAAACCACAAGGAGAAAAAAATAAATACAAGAAAACTGTAGAATATGGGCCCTTTAAGTACAGCTCTTCTGATGGTGACAGTCTTGGGGGCTTGCTAGCATGGCTCGGTTTTCTCTGAATCCATTAATTTTTTAAACTCTACTCCTAAACTTTTCAGTTTCGTCATTTGCCATTATTGATGCACACGAGAGACATGTTTAAAACAGATACTGTGTATTTGGGTAGTTGCTTGTACGTCTTTTTGAAGAACAAGGACCTTTGGCAATAGCTTTTGCTGGAGGGACACAGCTATAATAGTTGGTTTTAAGATCAGAGGGATGATAGCATTAAAGTGCCAGGAGCCACACAGGAAAGTGGACGAATCACTTGCTGAATGACATTATATCTAATGTTGGAGGCTTTTTGAATAATTTTCTGTTGAACATGCATCTTGTTTACCGATGTCAGAAATGTCTGGAATCCAAACGTGAGCTTATTTTCATGATTTGGACAATGCACTACTACATTCCATGCTTCAGCTAAATGCCATAAATGTAAAATGTAAATGTAGTGACCTCCAAGTGTCTGCGCCAGCAACGGTTTTACTGAGAGACGAACCTCAAAATGAAATTATGTAACACAATTATGAAGGAAAAACACAACAGATTTAAAGAAGACACAACAATGAACATGCTTTACGTTTCAGAAGCAACCCTACTGAATGCTGAAAATGGTCAAGTCAAGCTCAAATGATCACGTTCTTGAGGTACAGGGTAATGTAAGCCCTGATCAAAAGACTGTCCAAATCAAGCCCCCTGCAGTCATTTCATTTTAAATCAAGAGCGCAAGCGCTCGATGGTGATAAAGAACGACATGCTAAATGGAAATTCTGCCAATTTTTCAAAAATGTAGTCATTATTTAATCACCAAGGCACAAAGTAATTCAGCCATTCTAGAGTAATTTAATATGTCTGACTCTGTTTGTTTACAATGGCAGTGATAGGAACCAGACATTCACTGAGCACTGAACGCCTCTAAAAGCTCCCTCACAAACTGTTACAGAACACACAAACACATTTCCTTGATGCCTGAAACATAGTTTTACAATAGTTTTGAGCCTAAACAACTTTTGAGATTAATTAGCATTATGTACAAAAACTTTAAAGACTTATTTCAAAGGCTACTAGCAGAAAGGGGACAAACAAGAAGACCTACACTATTGTACAAGCAAGCTTGGCATGGCTATAACTGTGTTTTGTGTCGACACAGGCTTTGTTTCACTTCAAAGTGCTCCCTCTTCCTTCACCACCTTGTGGTATCAAGTGACCCTCTTGCGATTACAAAGAAAATTCCTCGACCTGTGAGGTCATCTGCATGGTAAACATCTGTGCACAGCCATAGTGCTCTAGGGTGTGTGTATGTAAGAGAGTGTGTGAGTGTGTGCGCGCATGTGTGTGCGTGAGTGTGTGAGTGTGTGCGTGCATGCATGCGTGTGTGCGTGTGTGTGTGTGTGTGAGCAAGCAAGAGTGTGCGTGTGATCAAAGCCCCCTGTGATCCACTTCAAACAGAGACACAGATGAGAACACCTGTGCTCCAGTCTAATCCTACACAAACAAGACCTGTAAGAAGAGTCAACCACAGTGCACCAGCGCAGGCTAATCAGCTGCTCTGCCTCAAGTCTCTAGAGTTAGCAATCAGAACTCCACTGATGGGCTTTACAAAAGATAATGGCTTACAAGAGCCTGAAGGAGGCAGGTGGGGTGCAGCGGGGCGAGCCAATCAGTTGTCAGATTCCAGAGATTAGGCTCTAAATGAAGGGGTGGAATTATGAGAACCATCCACTAAAACTGTGTCCATTTAAGATGCAAGTATGCTACATGATTTTCACATGGAAAAAATGAGCTGTAACTTTCTCCAGCTTTCACTGCAATGCCTGTGATTCTCAACCGCAAATTCAACCCAGGTTAGTGTTTTTCACGTCTTGTGTGTGAAGAAAAGGTCAAAGAGGTTGAGTTCAAATTGGCCATGTCTCCATCACCTTCATTTGGAGTTTTTGGCGCTTTTTTATAGACAAAACTGCACTGCCTTGATACAAACAGTATATATAAGCCTAGCAGACAAAAATAAGCCCTCTTGCGTGTTTAAGGTGGTAGTAATTTCAGGCTCCTGCAGATGGAGCTGCACGAGGATGATCAGGCTACCTGACACGATACATAGATTGAGAAGAGGTGGTACAGTGCAGTGAATGTCTCATTTCATGTGTGGAAAATGGGTCTCAAAGCAGATGCTAATGATTGGTAAAACGGAGTGATTGCATTTGGGCGTGCCAAAGGCCATAGTGTGAAGGAAGTAGCTGAATATGCAGGTGTATGGAAGCGTACGGTCATACGGGTCTATCAGCAGTGGACCCAAAAATCCCAGTCCAGTACAGGAATTTAGGGTCAGAATTGTACCAGGGAAGGCATCCAAAATCAGGCACAACTGAGCAATTCTTTGATGTAAGAGTGGCTGAACATTGATGTTGCATGAACAAGATACTTGTCCAGCCCATGCCAAATCGACTCATAGATGTTATTTGTGCTTGCGGCAGTACTACATACTATTAGGTATGTTTCAGGCACAGATGACAAATTTTTTGACCAGTGAGCTTATACATGCATACACACATGCATACATTCATACATACAGGAAATTGAATGCAAGTTTGGTGTTTTCTTTTATGTTTTTTTTTTTCCACAAAATGTTACATATATATATATATATATATATATATATATATATATATATAACATTTTATAATGTAAAAATGTATTGGATTATATTCATATAATCAGTCCTATACCTTTCACAGGCCATATTTGATGCTCTTTCTAACATGTATATTGAGCAAATAAAGTAGTGGTGCACTGAATGTGCAGAAGTGTATTCTCTAGTGGATCTGTTACTTTCACTTAAAAACAATCAGCAACATATAATTTAACCAGTGTGCACCCAAACTTCTGTTTGCAACTATATAATCTCCTGCAGTGCTCTGTTTTATAAAGAAATGATAAAA
>CM067486.1:21268687-21327669 GCA_034552555.1 Semaprochilodus insignis
GATATATATATATATATATATACATACATATATATATATATATATATATATATATATATATATATATATACATACATACACACACACACACTAATTGTATGCGTGTTTGGTGTTTTCCTTACATATATATCCTACAGAGAACAGACAAGAAGTTCTGTAAAAACCTGATGTTAGGTGTATTATGCTCTCCAGTTCTGAAACCTGTAAGGGTTTTAAAAGTCAGGCAGTGACACTAGGTTAGTCTCTGACGCTAAACCAAAAGGCCTTTTGTTCTGCTGAATACAGGAAACCATAGACCTTTGAAGACTGCACTAAACAAAGGAGAACTTGCTACTATCCCTTTTATCCTGGGATACAGGGCCCAGAGTGGCCACTCGCCTGTGCCTCACACAACAAATATGTCGCATATTAAAAAAGTGCTTTGTCAGGAAAGGTGCACTATCTTTATGCTTGTGCAAAAGACACAGGAACACTGAAGCTATTAAGAATGAAGAGGTGTCTGGAGGATGTATCCAGTATCACTGAACAAGTATTCTTTTGTGAGGATTCAGGTCTACAGTGTAGCTGCCAGTAAAGTTCTCCTTTCCAACTGACTTCTTTAACATCTGCTGTTTGGGACCTGAAGCACCCTTTGCACAGGCTCTAGATGGCTCTTCTAAGTCAGTGCCAACAGTTATGTGGGCCATAGTGTTCCAGAACCTCTCATGACAAGGTGGTTCATCAGCTCCACTTGAAACAGCAGCAGTTATCAGTAGATCATAGCTAACACAGTGAGCTGTCCAGCATTGCAAAACCATGTACTTAACAAGAGTTCATGAGAATTAACTCATAGAAAACTGCTACCAAATTTGCTTACAGAGCCACAAACTTCAGAGGGTCAGGTTGATGCAAATTTGATGCAAAAATTAAATTAAATTAAAAAATTAATCTAAACATTTTTTGGAAGCAGGGAAATATTGCATTTCTAAGATAACAGGTACACCCAAACCTTCCTTCAAGGTTATGGGTTAAAATCCTTTGAGGAAGAAGTTACACAATTTCAGCAATTTTGCTTCTTTAAGTTAAAACTAAAGCTATGAGGACAACGATTCTAACAAACACTAGAAGTCAATAGTCACCCCAATCCTTTCCGTAAATACATTCTCAAATCTTCTCTCAAACCGATCAAACCTCATGCAGCTCTTCATTAAGTACGACTTATAGTATAACTACAGTGTAACTTACTGTGAACTACAAACACAATGGTGTCTAAACAACGTTTCAGATTCTGCACTGCACTAAATCCAATTCAACAGCACTGATCATGCTTAATGGAGCCTGCAATTGTTCTGACAGCTATGTTGTTCTTTGACTACTTACATCAATTACTGATATCCACATTATGCTAAGACATTGTGGCATAGGTACAATACCATATACTAAAACACTGTCATATTGCCCATTGCTAGGGTCAATCATAAGACACTGTCCAAACAACCACAATATTAACTAGGCTACTGCTAACTGCTAAACACTAAACTACAGAAGCAGTCAGTCTACAGATCTGTGAGACAGTATAGTATCACTCGCCAAAACTAACAAACAGGTGAAAATAAAGTTTCAGCATGTAATTTTATTACCTTTTTATTAAATTTATTACATTTATTTTTCTCTTTAAACTAAATTACAGACTGGGTGTCCATCAACTCATTATCTCTAACCACAACCACAACAACAACAACCACAACAACAACAACAACAACAACTTTAAAAAGCCCTGGACCCCTGATTTGAGTCACTGAGACAGGCTGACCATTCTCTGGAAGGATCACCTCCCGGGTCAGTTCAGCACAGCTGTGGAGCTGTGACTGCTCCGGCTGGGTGCCAGGGCGCCGTAGCACAGATGCGAGCAGGCAAAACGCCCACGCGCCCACTGATCTTTCCCAGCTCCCCTCGGTCGGGCCGACTGCTGGCGCTTCATCACCTCCATGCAGCTCTGACAGTTCGAGCAGCCGATTAGACTGCGCTGTGCTTCTCATGCGCCGCCTCATTACAGCTGTCTCTCTGCGCTCAACATGGGGTTTAAAGCACAGCCCCAATTTAGCTGCACCTCCACCGGGATGTAGGGAGCTGCACTCCTGCCGTTTAGGGTACTTTTGCTCAGAGCTTATTTCCTGCAACTGGAGTTAAAGCAGAAACAGTAATACAGCATCATTGTTGAGTCATTAGGGTTGAGTGGGTTCTCATCATGACTTTGGCATGTAAGGCCTTTATATAGTAAGTTGCTCATGAGTAAGCTGCTCATTCAGTCATTGTGTTAGTTACTTGGAATCCTAACTGGCTGCGAGTGAGTCAGCAATAGCCCTACCATTATACACTGGACATGGGAATCAACATGCCTTTTTTCCAATCATCAGTAGCCCAGCATCGCCTAAACATTCTGCTCTCTCAAACATAATCTGTCCAATACCGATTCAGACATACAAGGTGTTTCAGTTTCTGATATAATTTGAAAATGCCTATTGCCCATTACACTGGGTGTGAATTCCATGATGAATAGACCAAAAGAAATGACCCAAAATGATTTGGAAAAAAGATCAGATGAATTGAAAGTTTGTTTTTCCCATTCTTTTCTCATCGCTTTAGAGAAAGATTTTATTTATATATATATATATATATATATATGTATAATAAAATCTTCTGATGCAGATAAGGTCCCAAACCGTTGTACACAAGATGATTCCATTTGTAAAAAGAGTATTTTTAAGTCATACTTATTCGTTTAAAACATACTATTAAGTCAAATATAATTATAGGCCGAACGGTCAAGCTACATATGAGGGCATGAGGTCATAATCCAATTAGAGAGAATAGAAGGCAGACAAAAAGGAGGAAGCGTTTCAAGTTTCTAAAAGACTAAATACCATCTTACGGCAGTCTCCCAGTAATGACTGAACTTCATGACCATCATAAGCATTTTCTAAATCAAAAAGAGGAACGTCATGACTCTTTCTGTATTTTCCCCTCAGATAAAAGCAGCTATCATATGCTGGTGTTACAGACCATTTAACATAACAGTGCCAAACCACAACACTCTCCAAAAGCTGTAGTGATACACCACAGAAGCCCCAATAGTTGATTCATCAGTTATTCTTCAGCTGTACTATGAATAACGGGAAACACAATAGAGTGACAAAGCTCTAAAAATATCAAATCTAAAGCCTGTTTCTTGGTATCTCTCATGCTCTGTAGACTAAAATAACTCTATGCTCCAGTTTCTTTTTATAAACATAGACTTCCTTTCTGAACAAAGTGGGTCTGATAAAATGTTTGTTTGTTTGAGTGCTAGCCTACTTCAGACACATCAGGAGGGCAGGGACTCAGGGATGTATATGGCCATTAGCTTATTACCACTTCCACTTCCTGAGGGGCCTGCAGGCACACACACTTGCACAAACACACACGCGTGTGCGCACACACACACACACACAGAGACAGAGCAGATTCAGAGTAATTTTTTTTGTCTCTGTAGATCCAAACTGGGTGTATAGGGCGCTGACCTCCAGAGCAGCTTCTACTCACTTTGACATTTTTGTAACTTTCAAACATCTAGGTCTGCCACCTTGTCCCTGTTGTTTCTTCCAGCCATGTTTTGTATTTAACACTACCGCTGTCAGCAGTGGTTTCCTCTTCAAAATAAGGGCGTAGACCTTGTAGCAAATTTAAAATCAGCCAACAGTTTATTAATCATACCTGAGTTAAGTAGCTGACATGCGGCCTAATTCGTTTGTTGGGCTTGTAACCGTCAAGGTTATGCTGTGCCTTTAATACATAGGTATTTTATTTGCACGTTCATGTGGTAAGTGTGAGATCATTTGCTGTAGAAAGACTGAGCCAAGTCAGGAAGACTGTGGGTTCAGGTTGGAAAGCTTGGCCTGATATGGTCTCTGTAGTACATAAACGAGCCATTTGGAGTACCCACACCAGTATCTGGCCACGTGCTCTTGGCTAACTTGAAACACCTATTCCTTGCTTAGGGTAAGAGCAGTTACAGGCCCTCACTAAAGAAATGGTGTCCTATTTAACAGTGAAAGAAAAATGGCTTATTTTATTGCAGATGTTGAACGGTTTGGATCTGGTAATCCATGGCTGGAATTCTTCATTTTGAGCAGTTATGCTTCCTTTTGAAGCTTTATTCATTCTTCTTTATTTTTCACTTGCAAAAAAAAATGAATAAACACAGTCAAAACTGCACACTCCAACACATCCTGTAAATCCGGCTGTCCAGGTGAAAACTGAACATGTGGCAACCCTACAAACATTGTCTAATGCTATGAATATGCTTATAATAAGAAACTGCACTGCAATTAAAGTCTACTGATTTTCATTATCAGGTTTACAAGCATCATGGCCAACCATCAAGTGGTTACAGTAAAAACTGGGCCGACCGCAAGAGTCCAGGCAGACGTGTGGAGCTCCAATCACTGTGTACAATTATAGTGGCCTATAAGGGTCATCAGTCTAATCTGAGCCAAATAAAGGAGCAGAGCTGTAGAGGCATGAGACGTGGAAGAAGCAAGCAGACTGCAAAAGAGAAGGTGTTTATTCAGCTGCAGTATGATATCCACAGGGTCTGTTTGTGCTGGAGAGGACTAATCCTTCAACTCCTCAGCCAAGGGAAAGGTGAAGGAGGGAGCACGAAGCAAGGCGGCATAACAGGGTGCAGGGTAAAATTACAGTCGGACCAACATATGGTATACAGTAGCTCTGCTTATCTGCTCCCATCAACTCCTTCAGGGTTTAAATGGACTCTTTCAGTCTGCCAGAGGCCCAAGATTGCTAGAAGTATGCCATTTTATATATATGTTTTGGTCTGGACTGGATGGATTCTTTCTTTTCCCCCCTCTGATATCTGATCCAGCATTTTCCTCTGTCATTCACAGTAAATCAGTATCTGGAATCAGATCCGTGTAGCAGTACACACATTGTTGGTCATTTTTATTAGATTGTTTTAAATACTTTATGCATTATATAGTATTATATACTGCACTGACTGATGCCTTCTAAAAAATAGCCCCTGACTTCCAAACCCTTTATGAATAACTTCACAGAAAACATCCAGTCGTTTGAGCATGGGTGCATGCCTTGCGCAAGCCCCTCCGCCCTCAACTTCCTACTTTACTCTAAAGCACCAAGATACCTAGTTTTGATCATTCACAGAGGCTTCCACAAAAGACACCAAATGAGAGACCCTTTGAGGAGACCCAGGAACATGTTAAGAGTACCATTTTACATTCCTGTTGTCATTATGTTTCACTTTCTCAATACTGAACTGAAATCATCTCACAACGGAAGTGTCTCTTTTTATGCTGTTTGCTCAAAGAGGACACTACATGATCTTTGGTCTGGTGGTGTTCTTGTATTTTCTTTGACAGTGAGATGAGTGGGACTGGGGGGGCCGGATATCAGATTTCGTTCCCTGGAAAACTGCATGCTGGCCGCACTCAGGACAGAACCTGTTAGGACAAGTTCTGTGCTGATGTTATGAGCCAAACTACGCTGTGGTGAAAATCTGACAGTCCTCCTGTAATTAGCTGGGGTTTTCCCCCTCTCAGCATTTAAAAAGCCTGCACGCAATATAAACAAATCCAGAAGTTTACATCCATTCTTAAAACCACGCACCCCACCATACCCCAGAGATCAAAAGGATGCTCTGAGTTGGACAGGAAGAAAGCAGTTCCTAAATAGAGCACTTCAATGGTCATTAGGAAGTTGCTCAAGCAGCTCCAAAAAGCCACAAAGCACACAGCATTTGAAGTCAGGAATGGTTTCAAAAAAGCTTGCCGTTCAGTGCCGGAGGAACTCTGGAGAGGCCTGAAGACCTCAGGGACCACACACACAGGATACATTTAAACATACTCACTTCGCAGACACCTGCGTACCTTTATTATTCAACACTTTCTCTCACATCATCTAGTAAATGTACACCTGTACGGTTCTAAGGCACTTCAAACACCTGCACAGCTCCATCACACTTCAAATCTCTGCCTCTGTCACACATACACATAACTCCACATAACCTATTACACACACACGCGTTATGTTAAAGCATTACAGGGATGAAAGGATATTTTAATTATATGCAATCATCCCATTTATGCTCCACGCAACACAAGCCTGACTCAAAATGACTCAAATTTTTCCATTTTATTTCAATTTGTTGTGTCGCTGTATAACTTAAGGTCTAGCTTCAACTACCTTCAGCTAAAAGGCCTATCATATTTTATCAAATTCGCCTACTTAGGTGAACATTTGACAAAACAAGCACCAAATCACACATTTTTATATACATACTACATGTTGAAAAGGCTGTTGCTTCTGAAATCAACAGGATTAAAGGAACAGACTGAAGAAAAATGTAATACAGACTGGAATTTGGCACAATACTCGCTGTCTAAAATGGGTGCCTACTGTATTTAGTTGTGCATTTTCATATTTCACAGTAAATCATACTAACCCTGGAACTACAACGGCAAGTCTGCCCCACTGTAATGAAGACCTGGATGAAGTTTGATTTTTTAATTAAGCTTTGTTCATTTTTAGAGCCCTCAGTACGTCATACTGCATGCTGTGTTTGAGTGGGGAAGCTTTGGGCATGAAGATTTCAGAATGCAAACTGAATCCCTAAATTGTAACACACTCAACTTCAACTGGACCAGGACTTTGAGACTTACTGTTACCTATACAAATAGTCTACAGTACAGATAAAGCATTTATAGACGTAGGTAGATATCACATTATATCAGAAGCCATGCACGCATTTCTGTTTGACTTTACTTAGTAGTCAATATGCCAACACAGGCTTGGTGTCTAAATTTCACTTCTTTTTTAGTTTATAAAAATACGAAACTAACATGGATAAAACACTAGGAGTCCATAGTCACTCAAATCTTTTCTTTAAATACATCACAAAACTGCCTCTCAAACTAAATAACATCGACTGCAAAACCTTGATGAAGGCCTGGACACGGACTGAGCAACCTGACAGAAGTTTTGGGGGTATATTTCAAATTAAGATCCATTCATTTTTATAGATCTCAGTAAGTCAGACCGCATCTCATGTTTAAACCGGTTGAGAGAAGTTTTGGGCATGTACTTACGAAAAAGATTTAAACCTAAAGAACCATAATATAGAAACCAAACACACCACCAAACCTAACTACATCTAGAATAAGCAAATAAATAAGTAATTTGTTTTTTTCTTTAACAGGGAGTTTGTTCCCCTCCTTGTCAGCAGTGACAGCATCTACTTTTTTGGGGAACCTCTAGATATTAGAACACTGCTGTGAGGATTTGACTGAATCCAGTCACAACAGCATTAGTGAGGTCAGGTACTGATGACTGACCATTAGTTCTGGATGGCAAATCACTTTACCTCAAACATGTTCAATGGCGATCCACCATACCAAACAACACAGTTCTATTGCTCCATTGCCTAATGCTGAGGGGTTTATACCCTATATGGTACTGGGCATGGTGACCTTAGGCTGATGTGCAGCCGCTCCAGAGCATCCTGTTCTATTGAGATGGAGATTACACCAGCTGCTTAAACTTAAATTATCAGAGCATCACTGACTACAAGTGCACTCAAACCTGTGCATGTAGTGAAAATGCTCAAACTCAGAATTAGTACATTTCCAAACCCTAACCGAATCTAAAAGAGTTGAAGATGTGGACCAAGTTCGGCCTCCTGACAGGTCACAGAGGGCTCTCTCTGTGGGCGGCAGGGATGTACATTCAGAGCAGATCAGCAGTCTCTGCTCCCTGTCGCCCTGCCCCACCGATCAGAGAGTGACGGACAAGCTCAGAGAGACACAGAGCGGTCCACCTGGCTTAACATGACAGCCCCATCAATGACACTTTAATAGGGCATGAAGACACAGAGCTGAAGGGGGAAAGGTGTCATATTGTTTGTGCTACACTTCATAGAACTTTAAACAATATCACTTTAGACAATATAAAGATGAAGACAGCAAACAACTCAAAAGCAAGTACTTAGCATGTAGACAACTGGCCAAGAAAACTAAAGTAGCTAATAAATAACAGAAAAGATTAGACCTCCATTAGCATTGTGCAATGTCACATATATAGTAATACATTTACTAATACTTGTCAGCTGCATTAGCCTCAGAGTTTAGCACAAACAGAAAGAAGCAAACTTCTACCACCATGTCTTGGCTGACTATATTTAGATTAAGGAGAAAATGAGGCAAATGGAACGATCCAATAAATTATTTTTGGAAGAACCATCGCTTCAAGGGCCTGATGACTGTCCTAAGAATGTCAGGCAAAAGCAGAAAGCAATTTCAATCATTCATTGCCTGAAGAAAAGCCATGTGCACATCCTTCAACCAAGCAAATGACCAGCCATCATGCTGATTGTGCTTAAATACTATCGAGACTCTTCCCGACCCCCTCATTGTCCTCCGCTTCAGAATCTCTGGTCCCTAGCGACCCCCTCAGTGTGGTGTTATGTAATATTAGACCAACAGTAAGTATAATCACATCACGCCTGGCAGGGTTCTTCAGAGTCGGAAAACCCTTCAACACAAGGACCTATTCAACACATCAACTTAATGCTACATATTCTCTTATTATATGCTTCATCTTGACAAACCTCTGCAACAATTTGGCCCGCAGTACTGAATGTGTTCACGAACTGGCCTTTCTAAATTGATAACAGACAGCAGGATGTCAGCCTTCTCTGAAACGTCTAGCAGTACATAAACTGAAAGCAGAAGTCTAAATACTTTATTCTGTTGTCAGTTTTATGTGACAGAGACTTGGCTTTGTTCCATCTGGAGAGAGATTTTTTTATAAACCTGTAAAAAGATGAAGACCTAAATAACACTGAGCAACACCCTAGCAGCGTACAAAGTCAAAGTCTAGGCAAAAATAGCTTGTGTGCTAGAGACTGCTATCTACAGCTATTTACCCAAAAATATGCACAGCAGGACAGCATGTGGGCCAGAAAGACAACCTCAAACCACACAGAGCAGTACATCATTACAGACTTCAAGGAGAAACAACAGTGCATGAATACCATCAGGCCACATGAGAGCCATTAGCCAGTCCAAAAGGACATTTACCATAGGCCTAGTCTACCCAAAAGCAGCCCATTGCTCTGCTCTGTCTCCCTCCCCATCTCTGCATTCTTCACCTCCTTCTCCCTCCCCCCTGTGCACAAAAACACTTCCAGTGTCTCTTTGAACAGGATACGTCAAAAGCAGGAGAGCAAGTCTAGGACAGCGTTTGTATTCAAGACCGGTACTGCAGCGCAAGAGTATCTGTCATGCTATGTTAGCCTGGGGGAGAGGGATTCAAAGTAATAACAGGGGCATTATGAGAGGTAAAAGGAGAGAAGCTACAGAATTCCTGCCCCACAGGGCAATGTGGGAATAGTGCCTCTCTCTGTGGTGAGCCGAAAAAGGGCACATGGCGCTGAGCAGGTAGGAGTAAACTCACTATGGAATGCAGAAGTCATGGAGGAACCACACGGTTTTACAGGAGGAAAATCTCCCTGAATTGTTTTGCATTGTTTAAGAGTTCTTATCAAGCTCTTTATAGTTTCCCTCCTACCGCAAATGTTGTTGGTCAGCCCAGACATGTTTGTTATCATAAGTTTACTCCTTTAATTCAGCAGCGGAGCTACAAAAGTCTAAATCACCACACACTTACCTTAAACTGGACCAGGTGTTATTATTCTGTAGACATATATTAAAATGAACTAAAGTGCAGACAAAATTCATTAATCTGTGTGATGTATTTTTGCTGATATTTGTAGATAACTATGGATCATGTACTATCAGAATCCATACAAGCAGCTTTGTTTGAATTTACTTAATGCAGCAGGTTTATAGAAAAGGTTCATATTTACACATTTTCCAGTTTACCCTGAATGTAGTCAATAAGTCAAAACATATTTGGTGTTAAAATGTTGCTTCTTTGTTAAGTTTATCAGTGGAGCTAAGAGGTTAGTGAAGCTAAAACAGTACAAGTCAATAGTCACCCAAAATATTCCTCTAAATAAATCCCCCAAAACTTCCCCCAAGCAGCTCAAATCACATCCAGCTCTTTGTTACAGTTCACTATAAAAACGAATCCCAATGGTGTGAATGCATGTCACACAGGCATATGGACACTACAGATAATTTTCTACATTTCTATTTATAAACACATAAAAAATAATCTGCAGCCCAATCTGTACCATCCACATGCCTGCAAATTAGATTTTCACCTGTTGTGTAAAACACCTGCTGTATTCAGCTACATGGTAAATTTGGTTTGTGACTTTGTGTAATTGACTAAATTGTGTAAATAATTTACAAATGCAGCTGCCTATTGCTAACGTGGTTGCTACAATCTTCCATTACTTACTGGTTATATTGACCTCATAGCTCCGGTACCAAACTGAAGCACTAAGTGAGGAAACTTTGGACACCAAATGTGTCTTGATTCATCCACTACATTTGGGTAACTTGATTTTTTTGCTGAACTACTTTGCAGTTCCTATTGGTTGCTCTTCCCTCATGACAGACAGCTGTTGACATCCTGTTGCAGACAGGACAACTTTACAACATGTCCATGCTTGTTTTTTCTTTTGTTACTCCAACAATAGAAAGTATTCTTTCCGTTCCAAACCACAAAAAAGATCAGGCCAAACACACACACATAGGTAAAGTGGAAAAGCGTAGTCTTTGTGCAGTGGTAAAGTTTGTGAGAGGCTGAGCTTGCGGGACAGAGCTTTTACTGAGGTCAGGCTGATGTGAATGAAACTTCTTATCTCAAAGGAGCAGCTGGGAGACGAGCCACAGGCAGTTCGCAGATGTCCTCGCACAAAAATGCACACACCACAATATGCAGACCTATCTCTATCTCTCTCTCTCTCTTTCCCTCTCTCTCTCCCTTTCCCTCTCTCTCTCTCTAAGAAACAGCCTAAAGAACAAACACATATACCAACATTGTACTTTATCAGTACGTTTAGAAGGTTTTTCCCCTCATTAAATGAGATGCTCTTACGACTGGCTTTTTAGAAACAGTGGATGCGTTTCAATACAAGTTCATTTAAAATCATCTAGGCCAGTGGCTACGAACCCTTCTCTTGGAGATCTACCTTCTTGAATGTTTTACATCCTAAGCAAATCCGATACACCCCCTCCGGATAATCAGGGACCTCTGAAGGCAATAATCAGATGGGGTACTTTAGAATTGGAGCTGACAACTACAGGACGACAGATCTCCAGAGGTAGGGTTGGTGACCACTGACCTAGACAATACAGGACTATTTGCATCAACTGTCCTCAGGTGGTGTGACCTGATCACTGAACATTGGATACTTGACTTATTGACTACTGATAAACCATTGGTCTATATTTAAACTACGTGATAAAGCAACATCACTTAATTATAGACATATTGCAATGTAATAATCCCTGTTTCCATAAGCATAACAGTGACTAACAAACAGCACCTTAGTTTCAGGGCCGACTAAAAATGAATCACCCTATTTAATATCCACAGAACTACAACAAGCACATTAACCTAAATTGGGCCAGTGTGATGATTCATGAGCCGACAGGCATATATGTTATAAGGTTTAAGATAGTAGTGGTGCTGCATTGTATAAGCAGAGTGAGTAACGCAGGTGCATTACATCATCTGCCGCTAGCTAATATTTACAGTCATCTCAGCAGAGACAAAGAGCAGTCTATCCATCTGTGAACATGAGAACCTGTATCTGATCGAGGAACCAGAACATATCTGATGGGCTAAAGAAGGACAGCAAAGCAAATTTCCCACACACAAAAAAAAAAAAATCAGGAAAGGAACAGAACTATCTGAGAGCTAGCGTACTAGCGGTGAGCAATCTGTAGATATGTCATTGCAATTGTAATAAAATATGTCACTATACCCCTTTGTGAGCTTATCATTCTTCAAGAAGAGTAATCTGCCACATCAAAACATGAGAAAGACAGATTTTGCCCAAATTCCAGAGAGCCTGTAATCAAACACTGAACACTAAATGCACATTAAAGTGGCAATGTGGGGCTTATTTTGTGCTAGCACATACTGTCCCTTCCAATTAGTTCACAAACCTATGTCTGTCACATGACCGCAATAGCTGGTTGCAATAAATTAAGCTAAGTTATTTTCCACAGTTTTTGCTTTCACAATGCTGAACTACAGGTAATGTTTACATTCGTTAGGTTGTAGGGATGTAGCGAACATAATGGAATTATCGAATATCGCAATGTTGGGTGTGGTGATACTGTACCAATTCTAAAAAACACAGTATCAATTTTTATTAATAGTTTGTGGCAAACTCTTCTACTACAATGTAAACAAGTAGCTTAGGGGCAACCTGCTAACATTGCATTAGCAAGCCTATCCCTATGGTGGTGTATTTTTGTGCTACAACAGTTTTCCTAATTTAAGATGAAGAAAAAAAAAAGTAGTATCAGCTTGCTTACAGTATCACAATATATTTGCAATATATTGAATCGTATCCCCTGTATCATGATGCATATCGTATCGCATTGTGTTCTTGGTAATGCATAGCCCTATCAGGTTAAGGCAAATCCATGTCGATAAGAGAAATCAGAAAGCACATTTATTGAGAAATGTCATGGGACAAGAACGACAGAAGACATCTAACCAGCACTTTCAAAGGGGAGAAGCAAGCAATGCCGGTTTGCTTAAACTGTTGCCGTCATAAGTAGTGAGCTACTAAGTACTGTACTTTACCAACACCTAGGAAGCATGATGGCTAATCAGGCGATTTGGCCACTTTAGGCTTGTACTTTAACAATTAAACCACATTAACCACAATTATTTCCATTTCATATCATCATTAGCTAAATTTTCCTGATCATGACAGGCCTCCACAAACCAACAAGAAAGTAAATACTGAGGTACATGTCATTTGTTTTCAATCCTGCCCACTCTTTTTGTGGACAGATATCTTCTGCTTATAATCCAACAGTCAATTATAAATAAGTTTACTGTCGCAAAGCATTCCCTGAACTACTGAGATTCATTTCTCTCAAGCAAACCACAGGACGTGCTCTCCCCACAGTGGTATAAGGTTCACAGTCGGAATTTGAGACCGTGAACTGAGGCGCACTGCAGGCCAGTCAACTCCGGTTCTCTGGAGCCATTGCCCCACACAGTTTCAAGTATTGCCTGCCTTAACACACCTGATCCAACTCGGTAACTAATTAGCAAACCTCACATGTGCTGAATCAGGTGTGAGCCAGGGAACAGTAGCCGAGAACTATGAAGGACACTGGGTTACAAGACCACAGCTGGCTGTACCCCATTAAAGGGTTAAGGTAAGCCCTTCCCCCACCCAATACTTCCAGCAGTTCGGCTCCAGAAATCTGTAGAGGCCACAGTCAGGCTGGATTCCCAGGTAATTACAGTGGAAAGCAATACGGAGGAAGTGACAGAAAACCCACATCCTCTTATCTCAAGCAACTGTCGCTTCAGGGCATAATTCACAGCCTCTCTGTTGTTTTCCACCCTCTTTCCCATGGACTTGTAGCCCCTTGGAAAGACTAGGAAACTCCACTTTTAGTAGGAAGTTTACGCTCTAAAACCTGACACCAGATTACTTAAATGTGTTTTGGATAGTGACTGCCCTAACTTGTAAGCTAGTCTCCAATTACTGCATGTACTACTATCAAACTTTATACATCTGAAACAAGTGAGGGCAATTTAAGCAAGACACGGCAAGGTAAATTATAATGGTGGCTTAGCCTTGCGCTGAGTAACCACTACATTTAACACCTTAAACCCTAAAGGCTCATATGTGAGTCCACACCTTACATCCACTGAATAATACATAGCAGTTCTGAAAAATAAGGCTTTAGCAGGACCCATTATGCTCACCTTCAAAAGTTTAGAATTTTATTTTTGTGGTCTACTAGAACAGATTGACATGCTTCAATTTTTCCCAAAGCACAGAACTGTTCTCATATTGTACTCCATACATCTGTATTCACCCTCTGTCTGAAATGCTCTGTTAGAGCTCCTGTGTCTTTAAGCCCCACCTCCAGATGAGTCCAGTGTGCTTTGACTGGCAAGCTCGCTTACTCTGTTCTGACTGGTTCTCCACCATAGCGTCAGCCTGCCAAAAGTTCTGCCCACAGTTCTGCCCACAGTTCTGCCCACAGAGCGCTGTGGCTTTTCTCACCATGGTCTTCATTCTGCCATATCAATTTGAGTCAGAGTCCAATCCTGAAAGTCAGGTAGAACAAGATGATAGACCCGATCCAGCCAGGCTGGAGCGGGACCTTTCAGAGTGCAAGATACATTTAAAGGAAAACAAAACACACTGTAACACTAAGTCACTGTTATTGATGAGTATCTTTTCTATTACTCTAGCAAACTCACAGCAGAAGACCTCACACCTCTTTAGGGGATGAGCCAAATAAGAGAGGTAGAGTATAGGTGAAAGAAGTCTTCCCTTTGAAGCTACCATGGCTGTTATGTATACACATCAAACACATGTGGGACAGGAGTAGCATTGTAGTACACAGTTAATTTTAAAAGTACACTGAATGTCATGTGAATGATGCTCCAATGCCCAATCAAGGGCTAATGTATTTAGCTAAAGTTCACCTCTCTCAGTGTAAACTGGGCAGCTGGGCAATCATAATCTTGGATAGTGCCTAAGAATGCGGGTCCTCACAAGGCTAAGAACATTAATTGCAGGCAAAAGCTAACCTAAGTGAACATTTATTCTAGTTCAAGTAAATACGAACACTAACTTCGTTAAGACGTTGCCATGTAAAAGCTATGTTGGCCATAGTGAGCCATGGACAGAGCGGGGATAGTCTACAACACTACCTATGAAGCCTGTTTTATTTCATTTCTGACACACTATTGTGTTTACTTCTGCTTCAGTGATACAGCTAGCTGGACTGTTGGACTGAGAGCTGTCAATTACGCACATTCATTAGGGCTGTGTATTGACAAGAACCTGGCGATACTATATGAATCATGATATGATATATTGAAATACAATGCAATATACTGCAAAACTGTAAGCAAGGCGATATTGTGATTTTTTTAAAATCTTATTTTAGAAAAAACGAAAAACTGTTATAGCACAAAATACACCACCATAAACACAGGTTTGCTAATGCTAATGTTGGCGGTGTGCTCTTACGCTACTTGTTTACTACCTGGAGTGGAAAAGCCTAATGGCTGAAGATAGAATACAACACTGCCAACTAGTAGTCAGGGGCTTACACACAACCAAAAAAATGCACTGCCATCCACCACAAATTATTGAATATCACAATGTTATGTTTGGTGATACTGTATCAATTCCTAAAAACACCATCAATTTTTAGTTAGTGGATTACATGCAGAGGTAAACCACTAACTAAAAATTGATGGTGTTTTTAGGAATTGATACAGTATCACCAAACATAACATTGTGATATTCAATAGTTTTGATATGTTCTTACACCCCTAACAATCATACAGAATATTAGGGACATACAGATCAGATAAATGCCACTTTATACCATATTATTTTTATATTATATTGTGTTGTTTGCTGGATGTTTAATTTAACTTTCATTAGTATTATACAAACATTTTTAATATTTTGCATAATGTTCCCTGGGACTAGGAAATTAAATTGTGTGAAGTTCATAGTCAGTTCATTTATAGTCAGCTTTGCTCATAATACACACCCCAATTCACCAAATTCATATAGTACATTTCTATAATAATGTACAAGCATAGTGTTAATAACTTCTGTAACACTAAATATTGTTTACATCATGAAGTCCATGACAAAGACTAAACAGATATCTTTTTGATTATTAGGGCCTGAGGAATCCTATACGAAGTTGACTGCTCTGCAAACATGCAGACAGACAAGCACTCACTGACTTTACTCATTGATAAAATGGCAAAGACAAAACATCATGGTTGAGTTTCATGTCTTTTATTATCCTGAATTAAATAGCATATTTCAACAAAAGAACCCAATCTAATATTTCAGTTTACAGAAATCAGACCAAGAAATTCCATTATTAAAGCCTGCCGCCGTAACACTTGATGCTCCTCTGGCACAAGCCAGCACATCACTGCTACACTGCATGATACACCATTTAATAGGTAATAGAGAATCCTTGAACATGAAGCATGAAAATCAAAGGTTGCAAGCGTTGGTCTGGCAGATACATCCTCTCACCCAAGCCAGGGCTGGACATCCTGCCTCATTTATGGAAGGGAAAGCCCCATATAGATCCATCCATCAATAGAGCTACCATCTCTCTCTCTCTCTCTCTCTCTTAGTGCCAATATGCCACACCTCTGCTCTGTGGTCACACATGCCAACAGGCCAGTTGACCATTCATCACTAGACCGACACATCATTAAACACAACAAATTAGCCAAGCCCCAGGGGAGACGACACTTCCTTGATTGATGAAAGAAGTATGATGTATGAGTTGGCAAACAGAGTCTCTGTATTAAAGGGGCGGAAAATTGCATGCACAAAGCCAAAAAACAAACATACATGATGCAAAAAAAAAAAAAAAAACATGCATACTCAAAGAGAGCATTGACCGAGTTCTACAAATGGCTTCAAGCAAAACATTAACTGTATCTCCATTCTCCACTGTGATAACTGCAAATCAACCCAATTCCATCTGGACCAAGACAGGTATGGGTCCACTGAGACTCTTTAACTGCTACAGGCACCACACCTGCAATTTGCACTCCTTAGGCACCGACAGACTTTCATACACTCAGTATGAAGACAGACTTTCATGTTACTCAGTAACAGTAATTCAGTTTACATATCTGGTTATACCATTATGAGTGCTTCTCATAAAGATGATATGAAACAAGCTGCATTGACAAAACATGAAGCATGTTCTTCTAGCCCAGCTCCTTTAGCAGAGCTTGAGTTGCACAAGTTGTAGTGCTGCTCTATTCCCACTCACTAAAGAGCCTCTTCTCCAGCTAAAAAGGAGCAGCGCTCCAACAGGGATATGAGTAAGAGCAGAGCACTCCAGTGCAGAACTCAGTGTCAAGCCCAGTCTATTTTCAGTGCTCGCTGCTCTGGCGTCCTTGAGTAACTGCAACTCGTGTTGCCGTCATCCTCGCTCCTCAAAGCCATTACGAAAATGAGCCAGGCCTTCAGGGAGCTGCTGCAGAAAGTAGCTGAGCTTCTTTTCGGTCTAACCTGAAAAACACAGACCTACATAAAAGCAGAGAGCATGCGGCGGGTACAAGCTGTATCGCCTCACTTCAGTTTCTCATGCTGGGGCCTTGGCGTGCAGTGTAGTTTTACAGTGAAATCAGCAAAAAAAGGAGCTGAGAGCACATGATTAGGATAGGTGTCTGTGAACTTCATGACCCTCTGGAACTTCCTATTCACTCAGCACACGGGCAAAAAAACAGGAGAGATGAAGCAATTTGTGGCACTTGTGGGTCAAGTACCAAACATGACGTAAGAAGAGATGAATAATGCATGCAAATGACCGCAGGACATCCACAGCCACAGCTGTCTATGCCCAAGGCAACACCCATGGGTAAGAGACAAACATCGAGGGCAGAGCATGGGAAAATGAGCCAAACTGAAATAAGGACAACTGCTCTAAATGGTACTTGGTAGCCAGAGGGCCTGTCTATTACTCAATTACGTAGGTTCCATTCCAGTCTTTATGAGCTGTACAGCGGGGGCTGCAAAACAAAGCAAAGTCTTAATAGAACTGAATGGAATGAAGTGACGTCTGAATAGACTGTCCAAGTGAAGTGTCGCGACACATTAGAGTGAGTCAGAACTGCTGTCTGTCCAACTATTTAGCGCTCATTAGAAAACACAGAACTAGTAATTGGAAAGGGATTAAGGAACATGGAAAACAGGCAGATGATAATGTTGTTTTGCTTAGTTAAAAATAAAAAATGGACTGATTCAATCTTCCCATTAAAGGGGTAAAAAAAATGGGAAGTAACAAATGCATGAGAGGAAAAAAATTAATACAACTCAAGGATTGCCTGAATAATTTTAATACTAGAGTATTTGTCCATTTATTTATTAGGTATTTATTTAAAAGCTTTGTCTTTTTTTTTAAGTCAGACAAAATGTAGCCTGAACTCCAAACGAAGCTCTTGTTCAGTTCATTTTCAGTTTTGTTCCTGGAGATGATCTACCCAGCAGCGTTTAGCACCAATCCTACCCTGATCCAGGTAAAGTGACCTTCAAATGCACCTGAACAGTAATGCCAGGTTTGTTCTATCTGAACTTGTCAAGATGGTAGATCTCCAGCACCAGGATTGGGCACTCCTGACTTACTAAGCGGGTGTATCCCACACATCTGTATCTGAAACCAAACCCCAGCTCCAGTTATGCATTGTGGGGAGGGTGTATTACAGCTCTGCCAAAGACTGCAGCACAGTACAGAATTGGACAAATCCAGGAAAGCTCGAAAGAGTAGGGAAGACACTGAGGATATCACGAATGAGTTAACAAAATATGCAATATTTAGCACACCGTAGGAATTGTTCATAAGGCTCATCTCTCTGCGTTTGGCCTATTGTGAGAATTATCCCTGGATTCCTCAAAATGAAAAAGCCCTGCCATTACATCCACCAATGAAACTGTGCTGTAGCTCAGAGTAGGCCGTAGCAAGGACGGCTCACGGCACAAAGGGCAGGAACTGTGAAGACATGTCTCTAATAGAAAACTTTTGTGAACGGCACATGACCACCTTCATATGGCATGATAACACTATTCCAGAACAAGAACAGCCTGTCCTATAACCAAGCAAAGAAGTCAGAAGAGGATTCTATCTAACTGAACTGAAGCCCCACATACTGGAAAGGAGGCTGCAGATAGGAGCGTGGGGCACTGATTGGATCTGCAAAAGTGCTTTTATATGGGTGTGCCCCTCACATTTGCAGCTGAAATCAAATCCCAGCTCCAGTTTCACCCTGTGTGGAGGGTGTAGCACAGCGCAGCCATAGACTCTAGCTCTACCCCTAGACCACAATAAGAGGGTTTATTGTGTGAGATAGGCAGAACCCATAGCAAATACTTCTCCAAGTCTGGGAGCATAGGCAGCCTCTGAAAACGCTGGGGACATTCTGCTACGTACGAGGGGGTGACGCTGCATTGTATGGCTTACATAAATAAAGGCCAGGGCCACGCCTCTGCCTCTAGTGATAATCAATCAGGCCTAAAACAGACAAAGAGGGGGAAGGCCTTTCACCTGCCATTTCATTGACTATTGCATTCTAAAGGATCAGCTCCCCCATCCACTCAGTGCACTGGCCCCAGACGTCTTATAAAAGGCAGGCTTGCTGAAAAGCTGGCCTTTGGCTATTGATTGTGCTGGATATAAGCCCTCTACCCCCCTTTAAGGTTCAAAAGGTCAAGGTACGAGAAAGGGGAGGGGGGTCAGAGTTGACCAGGCTGTAGATTAATCTCCTTTCCATCATGGGCAGAAGCAAAATCTTAGTCTGGAGAAAGCAGTCCAAGATGTTCTAAGATGATTCTACAGTCATACTACTACTTTCTACTAGTAGATTGAGAAAATTATTATTAAATAATCATGCTGAATTAAAGCACTGAATGCACACTGAAGGCATACTGAATTGCACTGGACTGCATTTATCCCTTGTTTAATTCTATATCTGTCTATGTATTAGTGCTGACTTTTGTTTCTGGCAGTGTTTGAGCTCAAGCGTAGTTTAGACACTAACTTACTTGCAGTAGCTAGGACACATTCTTTAAGTGAACAACAATGCAGTTTTTTTTAAAACGATGCCTTTTCTTTTTTCATTCTTTATTTTGTGAATCAATCAAAGAGAGTCCATACATGCTCATCATCTGCCATTTTCTCTTTTCAATTCACTTTTATAGTTCACGAGCTGTATACATTCTGGCAGGGCACAGCTCTACTGTACCCAATGTCTTTGCCAAGGCAGAAGCAGCAAAGAAGCGAAAGTGCTGTTATTTCAATGTCTGGATCAGGTTTTAATCTTCTCTTGGCAAGGGCACTCCAACCCTTCCGTCTGAAATCAAAGTGAAACCACGAAATGAGAGCAAATTGCTCGAGCATTCAAAGGTGTTCTCAGCTTGTCTCTTTGTTGACTCGATGAAATATGACCATGTGTATTTGATAAAGGCAGTCATGTTAGCACAATAAAAGCTGCTAGGTCATTTGTGCCAGCCAAACATTTGATTGTTTGAAAAGGCATTCATTTATGTCTGAGGCGTAGCAGGAGTCAGACTGGGCAGAAAGCCAAGAACAGGATTGAAGGAACAGCAGAGTTAGCGGACCCTGGCTGACTGCACCCAGACAACTACACTAAAGGACAGACTTGCGCTGAAGACGAGACAGATACAAATACCTTAGCAAATAAAGAAAAACAGCCATCTGACGCTGATGTAATCTATCTAATCATTCTGCAGCAGCAAAACCAACAGTATGGTCCGGGCATGGGGGGATGGACAGTGCAGGTGCTGTGTTGAGCCACGTCTGGTCACTTTGAGATACAGATTAGAAACAAGCAGGGGCAATCAGCATGGTTGCCTTGGAAACATACACAACCATCAGCACCAGTTTATTGTGTATGAGAGAGAGAGAGAGAGAGAGAGAGAGAGAGAGAGAGAGAGAGAGAGATGCATGTTGTGATTTTCTAATGAAGCACAAAGACTGACCCATCTTGACGCTTCACTGCTCATCATCATAGTGTTGACTGGACAGAATAAATTAGCCAATCACAGCTGATCAGACCTGATGGCTTATTTATATCAAACAGCCATCCTGCAAACGCCACCTGCTTCCAGTCTGAGTGACTAAATCACTTCAAGCATTGGTTAGCCTAACACAACATGCGGCACGCCAAGGCCTTATGATGACCTGAGGATGCTAAATTGCTCATTTGAAGTCAGGATATGATCTGTTCTTGATAAGATTCTTCGTATATCAAACGCAGCACACAGAATGAGGAGGAAGGTGGCAAACTTGCATAATGGACCCAAAAGAGTAAAAGACAATTCATATGAATTGACTTAAACAGCAGCAGCTTTTGTCAGCTATGCCAAAATGAGGCTGTGAGAAATCACATTCATTACAGAGTACAGCGTGAGCAGAAGAACCAATCTCAGATATTGCCTATGAGTGATGTGTCTACAAAGTCAGAGTCATTCATTTAGTCTGACAAATGTGCAAGCGCCTCTGTCAGGTGGAGTTATCTTGAAGCGCATTCCATGAATGGAGTGTTCATTTATGCAGTGGCACATCACAATATGTAGCAATTAGGGATAAGCAATTATTCAAAAACGCTAATTATTCTGCGCAATGCTGTGAATTGTGATCATTAATTGCCATTAACTCTGATTAGCGCATTTCAATAAACAGGCACAACGCACACTGCCAAAAAGCTTAGGGTGCATCAGGCTGAGGAAAGGCTTATGATTTCTCTGAGCATTCAGCGAGAAATTGTGAGATGTGAGAATTATGCACTCGATCAGCAGACACAGTAGTACATGAACTATTTTCAGAGGTCAAGTTCATAATGTCTACCAATGTGCTCAAGAAACAATACAGCATAAAATGAACTGTGCAGCTTGTGTACCTCAGCAGTTTGTGTGAACATCTTGCATAGCTTGTTAAGACTATGCTAAAGACTTAGCTCGGTCAAGACTGAGCACTTCAACACAGACTGCAACATAGCCTACCTGAACAGCGGACAAACAGCTTGCAGACAGACTGCTGTGGTCAGTCAGGCTTTAAAAATAGAAATAGGAAGCCGATTGTTTAAGCAGGAAATGGAGAGGGGGTCTAGCCTTCCAGGATGTTTACAGTCACCTTTTTAAAGAGGCACTTCACTACTTAACACATAAACAGCTTAACCTTAGAACGTGAGCTGGAACTGGAAGCTGAAACCCAGCGTAGAGACCCTCTGGGCCGTCAATGTCCCACCTCCTGATTCTATCCGCTGTCCCTCTCAGCAAGGAAATTACAACAAGAGGAATCAGCCGTCACAGGAGCCAGAGAAAAACCCAGCCAGCTTTGCTTACAATGTGACACACTTTCCTGTTCTTCACTCTAGACTTCTATACTTCTACAATAAACCCAAGAGAAATGCACAAACCTGTTTATATCAAAACGTATTCATGACAAGCAGCGATACGAGTATATAACGCTCTATAATCTTCTGAGACAAAAAATGGTGCCACTGTGTCCGGGGCAAAGTGAGAGGAAACCACAGGAGGCATAATGGTTTGATTATCCGTTTAATCAATAATAGTCAACAGAATCAACTCAGCGCAATGGGTTTAAAAGCAAGTGTAGCTATCAAGAAACTGCCACTGAGAAAAGCAAATAGACAAAAAACAAGACAACCTGCACGACAACTCTGAAAATGGACATCTGAGACACGGAACAAGGTTTTTAGGACAAAATCCATAATTGGCATCACTTGGATTGTGAGAAGCAGAGAAGGCCACCACCTTCAAAGACTGAACTTTGGAGAAATATATCCCTGCAGATTTCTTTGAAAAACTGAAAGCAAGCTTTCTGAAAAGAATGCATGCTGCAACAAAGGCAAAGTGTGAACCATTTTGACTGGGGATTAACTTTTGCACAGTCCTGTACAAAGTACAATATTAACGTATTAGGTTAATTCACTATACCTAAAAAACAAGTCTGTATGCAGTTCGAGTTGCCCCTGAAGACAAAGTAAGCTTTTGAGATGTGTCAGCATCCTGCAACAATGCAACTTGTATTACACTTGCGTTGTGTTTTGGGGTCATAGTGGAACCAGGGTAAGATGTGTGTGTGTGGGGTACGCAGTGCTAACAGGCTGGAGTTAAAAGCCCAGCATGTATGGAGAACTCAGGCAGAAGCTGAGCTTAGTCTATCAAACACTAGAGAAAGAGAGTGACCACAGATGGTCCCGTCAATAACCCCCACGCCCTCCGCCCTGCCACCAAGAGAGAACAAACACCCTGAGAGCACTTGAATGCAGCAGGAAGGCTGAAGGGTTGGCCACAGCAGATGGTACGTGTGCATGTGCCAGTAAAAAGTTACAATCTGAAGAAGTGCCTTCAGCAGGAAGTGCAGAAATTATGAAGCTGGTTTGACAAAGAGGTCACGGAGCACTTCAGAGCCGCTGGTGAAAGAACGATGAGAACAGTTGTCAAGAAGTGATGTCAGCCTAATTGCTTCTAATTGAGTTACTGAGAGATTACGGAGAGAACATTCAGAGCACAGTCTGCAGCTACGACTTCAGTGTTTGGCTTTAATTACACACTTTTGTTGGCTTCAATGTTTTTTCCAGTTTTTTTATGGACAACTTTGGCCAGTTAATGCTATAAATCTGCCAACTAATGCTGTTTTTAAACTGTGAGTCATCTGACATCGCTGTTCAGCATATCTTTGCAAGGCTATAATGTTAATTCATTAACATTAACTACCAGGTATTGCATGTGGACAGAATTAAATATCAGGCAAATTCAGCACATATCTCTCTACAGGCTGCTAGCGGTTGTATGTGCGGTCCTGTGTTTGTACACAGCCCTGCCTCTGGAAATGGGAAATACACAAAGTGGTTTGAGTCAACCTACACAACATTCTTCCAGCCAGACGGTAACAGGGGGCATTTGTGCTTGTGCACAAAACAGGGGGAAGGGAAGGGGCTACATGCTGAACTCCAGGAACTGCCAGGAAGGAGAGATGGCCAAGAAACAGCCAAAGAGGAAAAGATCTGAAGGAGAAAGATTAAGAAAGAAGCTCTTAGACCAGGCATTGCCAAAGAGCTGTGTTAACATCAGTGAGGTGTTTCAGTTGTGGAGAAAATTGAGGGAGTTTTCCCAAAAGTCCTATTCACCCCCTTATTGTTACAATTTTCCCGTTCCACCTTAAACGGGGCTGCAGTTCTATTCTGCTGACCAAGGGTTCTGAATGTAACTGCTGCACCATTTAATAAGGCAAGTTTTCTTAATATCGTTCACATTTATTTTAGGATATGGTTTTCTGGCTCGGAAAAAAGCACTCACTGCTGAAGCTTTATGACACTTATGCTCCCTTCACAACACAACGCTTCAAGCAGGATACCAAACAGACTCTATCTGTAGGGAGATGTCTGTATTTCATGCTCCGCAGAGCTGCCATAAAGGCTATGAGTAATCAGTGTGTCCAAAAGCGCAGCTGATTCTCTTCTGTAACCCAGAAGAACCTCGCAGCACATGGTGAACAATGTTTACAGGGATGTGATATAGCGACTGACATGCCATGATAATGATCCAAATTCTGCTATTTAAGTTCCAACCACAGTGTGGAGTGATGAGGCAACCCAAATGACATTACATCAGAATAGAAAATTGCCAATGACTAATACATGCAGGGAGTCTAACGTTATCTGTTACACCATACAAAGCCATTTTTAGACAACATGCTCACAATCCTGTTATAATTCAGACAGCTCCATGTCAGAATGATAAACCACAGGTGGAGCTGGTGACATCCCTTAAAAACGCAGTTAAACAAAGCCCTGGTGTGCGCCACACTGACGTTTTGCACATATGAGGTCATTCCTAAGTTAAAGCTCAGGGATCTCTAGTGCTGGTAGTTAAAGGGGCCCTATCCTACATTTGTTGTTCTCCCTGAGGTCCATTTATTATGTTTATGTTTACCTCTGCTCCAATTGGCAGCCATGTGCCTCATTTAAATAGCAGGCATAGACAGAATTAGGAGGCATAGATGCTCTTACTGAACTGAAACCTCCTTTCAGTAGCGTCCAGAATCACTTGCTGGAAAGCAGTGCATATCAAAGTTCAGAAGGGCAGGTTTTATGACGGTTGGGGACAGTTCCCCTGTCAGCAGCCAGCAGGGCCATGACCCTCAGTCACAAACGGAATGCCATCCCAGTGACATCAAAATAACAGCCCGGCCAAAAGAAAACAACGGTGCTGCACTCCGCTCAGCTGGCCCGAGCACCACATGACATGTTTACTTTTCTTCTGCACCTGCTGCAGGGGAAAGCGACCAAGCTAAACAAAAAGCGAAGACTTCCTGGCTAATGATCTAAGAATATATGTAGTTTTCAGTGGGAAATAAAGAGCCCTCAGGGCAGCCTTTCCTGTGGGGAAAAGACATAACTATCCAGTAAGTCTGGAGTTAGCATTGTTTGGAAGGTAGATTATAATGAGGCTTGATAGGGTCAGGCCTCTCAGTTCAGCCAAGCTGTAGTACAGTGTCCTCTTTTTGTTGTAATTTTGGTCATGGGCAAGTTACTGATATGAAGTAACTCTTTCTCGTGCTTCAGCTGACTGGCTTGCAAGCGCTGATCAAGCACTTTTATTACTGAACTTGTTGAACTAACAGCAGACTGCCTCCAACAGCTAGCTATAATATGTTAAATATTGGCATTAATCTTTCACTTTTCTTTATACAAGAAAGAATTGTAGAATTAACACATATTGTGATTACGAATATAAATTGCACTAAATAAATTGAAGTATGGGTCTTTCATTCATTCACTAATTCATTCATTTTCTGAACCACATAACACTCTGGGTTGCGGGGGGTGCAATACCAGCACTCACTGGCCGGAAGACAGGAAACACCCTGGACAGGCCGCCAATCCATCGCAGGGCCCAAGAAGACCAGCTTATACTTTTTCGGCTTTGAGGCTTAAATACTTAACACAGGGCACCAGCCTACCAGTTGTTTGGTTGCTCCTGATTACTTGAATTCATCTAAATTCGTCTGTTACTAAGTTCAATTACTCTACTTTAAATCAATCAATGTTGTTAATACTGAGCAACAAGACTAAAAAAACTGAACTCCATTCAAAACCATTCACTACAACAAGCTGTCTTAAACTAGTTCTTTCCGTTATTCTAACTTTAGCTGTTGTACATATAGAACTCCTTCTCCTATGCACAAAAGCCAAATATGCACCAACAATACACCATCTAAGAATCTCAAATGTGCCTGTAGGAAATTATTTAATGAGTCATGTTGCCTCAAATGCGATACAGACAATAAAAACAAAGATTTAGTTTTGGATTTATATGTTTGAAAACCACCAAAGAACTTTAATACTAAATATTAGGCTATTATATATGCTAAAAATTGATTCAAACCAAATAAAATCAGTGCAGGTGAACAGTGGACCAATACTGACTCAGAATCACACTCACACTAGTGGTGTAACAATACAGTCATCCCATAATTTGGTTCAGTTCAAGCTAGTATAATGATGATACTGTATTTCTGCAATATCTTAAACAAAACTAGAATGAAGACACATGGTGTCAACTTACTAAGTGAGAGACACTAAAGCTGGGAGGTGGGAAGGTTGCTGGAGTGAGATGTTTGATGCTAAGGCGCCAACTTTGCTGTTTAAACAATATAACTACACTAGATGGCATCACTCATAGAACGTCCTTTCTCCACAGTGCATATCACAACGTCACGATGCACTGTAACACCCCTACATTGTATGGCCCTGAGTAACAAGCGATTAAGGAGCAGAAATGCAATTCTGAAACTTACTGAATAAGTTTGCAAACTGTTCCGTCAGCTGTCCTGACACTTTTCACAGCTGTCTGCAGAGACTGAGGAGGGCACGTAGAGACGCAAACGACACTTTTCTTCCTCTCTATTGTACTCACGCATGCAGCATAGAGTGTGGGTGATTGATAAGACAGGGCTGTGTGCTGATGAAGCAGGCTGTATGGGCTCTCTCAAACCTCAGTGAATCAGGGCAAGGTACTACAAGAGCCCTGTCCTAAACACAGAAACCGTACTGCATGTCCTCTTCCTCCCAGGAAGGAGGGGACTGCATGCCAGCAGGCCAAACATAATACACCCTCGCCCTCTAAGAGTGCTTGCTGTGCTGTTCTTCCATGAAATCGATGTCCTCATCGGACACTGGGGAGAGAGCACTCCAGGACACACAATAAAATTATGTCAATTTCGCTTTTAAATCCACTGTGATGAGATAGAGGGAAAGTACCGTGTTCTGGGTTTGGGGTGCATGGTATACACATGGCAAATGTTTGTTGAAAACTGGAAAATCTTCATTAGTATTATTGGCCTGACGTTGGAATTGTCACCATAATAACATGACTCCTCATTTTTGCTAATGCACGTGCTAGACATAGGAAACACTAGTGAAGATTACTACTGTTCCAGTAGAGGACATCAAAACTGCAGTTCGCTACAAGGGTCAGCTTAGTTATGATGAACAGTGAGGAAGAACCCTTTAGGAAGCATTAGGTATTAGATCTTGAATACCACTAATCTAATTAGGCTAGTTATTTAAACACTAGAGATCACCTTTCATATCAGCATCTCCTTATATTTACTTTAAAACAACTTATATTGACCTCGGACGGACAGACAGATTTTGTTTTGTTAATTATTCCAAACCAATATTTCAGGACATATTTACTGCAGTTCAAAAGAGGACAATGTTCAGACAGTGTTGGTCGAGTTAAACATATGCAATCCAAGTGATTCTCTGTAATGTTCATTAGTCACAAGTTTTTTTTTACATGTTATTAATGTTTGTGTATTGGCATCGTTATAAACGTTATCAGATACGCAAATGAAAATGACTCGGCAGATACTGGCATAATTCCCATATTGGAGCATCCTTATTAAAACCTCACTATTCCAGGGATCTATCTGGCCTAATTCAGCAGTCTTCAAATCTAATACAGTTTCTGGTTTTAGACTTTGTAATTATTTTAGGAGGCCAATCAACTACATCAATTCCTCAGTTAACTACTAGTGAAGAGAAAATCCCAGACCACAAACTGAATTTAATGCTGTAATTTGATAAATAATATCAGGACGCTAACATTAGCAGCTAGCATCTCCAGAATTCTAACTCGCCTCTACGCACACTACATTTTCTGTATTGAAAAGTAGAAAAACAGGATTACAAACAGCCTACAAATTCCCTATCGGTGCATCCCTAATTCTAGGTTCAACAATATTACCATGAGACACGCCCTAGCCTTTATGAGGACACACAAGTTCCTGTTCATTATCAAGACAGATTTGAATAGAAATTCTGATATGGACACTCAACTCTAGGTTCCACTACAAACCAAAACAAGCATAATGAGACATGTTAAAGCATCTAGGATTAACAAGTATGGTAAGAAGGCCATTGAGAATGTGCCAGTACCAAAAGGCCCTCTGGTCAGCCTTTGCTGGACACACGGTAGGCCTGTCTTACTGCATCACTATATGGTCCTCATCCACAGTGTTACTGAGACCCAGTAACGGCACGAGAGTATTTTAAGAACAGCATATCTGTGGGACACCAAATAAACAAACTGAAACAGAGTTACAGATGATTTGCAATGCAAAGATGACTGTAAAGCAGACAAAGCAATGAGCATTGCCAATCACGTGCAGGTAAATAATTGTACACTAACTCTGTGCAGACAATTCATTCACATTAATTTGGATATTAATCAGCCCTTTATCTAAACTTTAACATTACACAGCTTTCAACACCTGTTCTCTTCTATGGTTACTGTTCCCTACACTTGTGTAGAAGGGCATACTGATCCACAGCAGAAGTGTCATTATGTTATTATTTGGCCGGCTGTTCATGCCTAATGAGTTGCTGTGTGAATGACTGTGTGTGACACTACTATTAAAGGACTTAGTCATCACTGCAAAAAGGGGCAGCACATTCCTGCTGCATGACACTGCTGAACAATCCACATAAACCTCTAACTACACATCACCTTAGAAACATGAATAATAAGTATTGTGTATCAGCTCTATAAAATCCCATGTCCTCCCAGTCCTTTCCAGCTACAGGGCAGTTCAGTACAAGGTTATAGCATATTTTGCTAATCATGTTCTTCATCTTCAGCTATATATACACATATGCATGTATATATCAGCTCCACTTCCCATATAGGTGCACTCTGCAGGTGTACAATTAAAGACTGTAGTCCATATGTAATATTTTCTTAGCCCCTTTTACCCTGTTTAATCGTCAGGACCCCCACAGGATCAGAACAGAGCCAGTATTATTTGGGTGGAGGATTGTTCTCCGCACGGCAGTTACACTGTGTTAGTGTGTGTTGTGTTGGTGTGTGGTGTGTTATGCTGGTGTGAGTGGATCAGACACAGTAGTGCTGCTGAGGTTTTTAAACACTGCAGTGTCTCAGTGTCACTGCTGGACTGGAAATAGTCCACTAACCAAAACTATCCTGTGACCATTGTGGAAGGACTAGTGGAAGACAAACACAAACTGTGCAGCAACAGATGAGCTACTATCTCTGACTTTACATCTACAAGGTGGACCTGCAAGGTCAGAGTGGAAAGTGAGTGGCCACAGTTGCAGGTGTAAAGTCAGAGACAGCAGCTTATCTGTTGCTGCACAGCTTGTATTGGTCATCCTCTAGTCCTTTATCAGTGCTCACAGGACGCTGTTGGCGGGATAGTTTTGGTTGGTGGACTATTCTCAGTCCAGCAGTGACACTGAGGTGTTTAAACACTCCAGTAGCACTGCTGTGTCTGATCCACTCACACCAGCACAGCACACACTAGCACACTAGTCTCACAGCAGTGCTGAGAAAGATCCACCACCTGCTTTGTGGTGGTCTTGTGGGGGTCCTGACCATTGAAGAACAGCGTAGCAAAGTATACACAGAAACAGACGCACCACAGTCTACATTTGTGGAACTGCGAAGTGTACCTATATGATCAGTGGAGCTAATGAAATTGACAATGAGTATAGACACAAGAAGGTGTAGTCACCATCCAACACCTACTTTGCTAAATTAAATCAGGTGTGCTGGCAATGAAAATGAGGTCCATGTAATGGCAGGCTTCCAGGGCAAACCTGATATACACAGACTGTACATATACACACACACACACACACACACACATACACACATACATACATACATATATATATATATATATACACATACATACACATATACATATATATATACATACACACATATACATATATATATATATACACACACATATACATATATATATACATACACACATATACATATATATATACATACACACATATACATATATATATATANTTAAAGTTTAAAGGGCCCATATAATACATTTGCCTTGCAGTCCATGACATTGTACCAACAACAGCCATAATTCATTTTAACACAACCCCCAACCTCTTTGTCATTTAAAACTAAATAGGCTACTGCGCTGACATGCGCTAACACTGACATATATAGTCAATGTCCAACAAAAAATATGTATTTCCATTTTTGTCTATTTTTACTTTAGTGCATCATTTGAACACAACAGCTGCTGTTTACACTGTGTGAAAATGTCAAGATGAATGGACCAACAAAATGGGTTCAGAATTGCTTTGAATAAAAGTCTGGTTCCATAGACTTAGAATAAAGTTAAATTAGGTTTTTGCCCTCTCCTATTAAGTTGGCGTTTGGACTTGTTTTACTTTGGACAGCAACAATATGTAAAGTACCTGGGTTGCGATTGGCTGCCTTGTCTTATGACTTGTTCAAAAAGCAGCGCAGGTGGAAACACTCCTTATAACGTGAGTGTGAATAGAAAGCAAACTAACTTCTCAAAAACTATTATTTCAAAATTTGCTCATTTACAACATACACTGCGGTGGAACGAACGACTACATGTATGGTGGAATGAACGGTACGTTTTAAAACGTTTATATGTCCTATAAACACTTTTATTTAAAAATGTGAGGAAAATGTAGTCTCCCACATCAGCCTTTTAATTTAAATTAATATGCACAATATGATACTACATATTGACCACAAAACATTCCTCTGAACTTGAATAAAGAATTTAATTAGAGGTTAAATTCTTTTTAATTCTATTGCACTGCAATGGATGGCATGATAAACATAAATAATGCTCCATGTTAAAAGCATTTTAAACAACTTACAGATGACCATAAAAAGGCATCATTGCACAACAACAAAAAGGTAGACAACAGGTGAACAGCTTACATAAAATAATTTACAAAGGCATATTAACACCAAAAGTACAGTTACATTTCATCAACTAAATAAATAACATATTGTGGACGAGCAGCATTCTTGGGTCATATGGCATGATGCACTAAAATCAGGGATGCCGAGTCAGCTTACACAACGAAGCACTGCTTTAAGTGATCAATCTTTTTTTTGTCCAAATATGGTGACCTCCCCTTAGCTCAGTTTAAAGAAGGCCTCCTCCAGGACTTCAGTGAATTTGTCCTTCATCTGCTGACGGAATCCAGTGTACCACTCTAGCAGCCTCATTCTTCTCTCCGTCTTCTCTGCCTGGCTCATCACTCTCTCTTTCTCTAGGATGGCTGGCAGCTCCTTCCAATCTTTGAGGAAGACGAAGGGCGCTCCCGCATCTTTGAGCAGCCGGAGAGGGGAGCTGCGGCCGTCTGCGCAGGCTCCAGGAGTCAGGACGTCCTCCACCACAGGCACAGAGCCATATGCACACGCCTCGTAAATGCGGTAGCACTCAGTGTTGACGCCTACTGGGCACAGGGTCAGGTCACTCTGAGCCAAAGCCATCTGGTACTGTCTGGAGGTGTCCGCTGTCTCCTGAGGAAGCCACCTAACACAAAAGAGGAGCAAGCATTGTATCACCAAGGACACAATCATGTTGAAAAACCTGTTCTTGTGCTTAGCTCAGTGTATAACCGGAAAGCCAGCCTCAAGAAAAAAAACACACAAACAAACCATTCAGAAAGGTCTGATGAGAAATGCTCTGTTCTAGAGAAACATACAGACTCAGAAGGACTTTACCGCTATTTTACCATATCAACACTATATATAAAAACACGTCTCAGTACACTGGTCATTTTGGATAGTAAACTGCATGGCTATTTTTGAACTGTAAACACCGTAGGGCTGAAACTGTAATTGTATTACTATTGAAATCACAATTGAAATCTACTTTTCAAATTGGAAAAGCTGCAATTTGTATCATAGAATACACTGCAAGTTTGAAGTGTGGTAATCTGGTAACACAGAGCTTGTGAATGCTTGTAGATGAGTTAGACCAAGCAACCAATTGTCCTGTGCTGTGGAGCTATGAGGCAGTCTGATGCATTACATTAACCCCAACTTATAAATAACAACTGCAATTTAACTCACAATTCCCATTTTGGTTAGATGTTTTGCCCAAATCGTTCAGCTCTAATACACTGTGACTACTGGTTTTATCACCACCGCCAGAAATCAGAGTCAATAAGGTTCTCTATAATGAACCATTTCACATGAAACCACGCTGCATGATTTTCTTCATATCGTAGTGATTGAATTCCAATTCCCAAGAGTTCATTATACACCACACACACATGCGTGTGCATGTATACTACATGGTCTTACTGTAAGAGAGACCGGTAAAATACAGGAGACTGTAAATATACCTTATCATTCAATTTCAGAATTACTTGTTACTTTAAAATGAGGAAGGTTTAATTACATACTAGTCACATCAACAAGTAACAAGTCATCTGTAATGAGGTGAATGTCTTATAGACTGTTGTAAATCGATTATAGGATTGTCAGATAAACTTACTTCTCTCGAGCATTTGTGAGACATTGTTTTTCCAAGCCATTTTGTTTCAGGATGGCCATGAGAGTTTCCCGAGAAGAGTTCTTATAGACCGTACCAAGAAAGTTGCAGATGTAGGGTCTCGCCGAGCTCACCATCTGAGTGTTTGGCATTACGACCGGAAAGTGCCTATACCTGATAACCAAAAGGAAGGAATCAGTAATGCTAAACTGTTGTGCTAAAGACTGGGAATTTAGAGAGCGTCTGTTAAAATACACATAACCAAATAATTAATAATGTTACGTTAAAAGAGGGTCTTACGTGGCTACGCCAAGAGGCCACTGGAAGACGTCCTTATCGTTGACCCAAGGGCTGTCATACACAAGGAAAAGCAGATCCACAAACCCTCCCTGTCTTTTTAAATAGGGGCTGATCCAATCATTAGTGCACTGTTCACTGCCCAATAAGACTACAGCCACTTTAGAGATAGTGTGGGCCTGGACTAAAGCCTGCACATGCTGCAGCCACTGGATGGAGTAGGAGATCTTCTGTTGTTCTCGTCCATTCAACACCAAAACAACACTGTCAGTATCCAGAGGAACATGACCCTGCACCACTGCCGGACCTGTGTAGAAACTGCGAGAAGAGACAGATGTTTTATAACATAGATTAAAGTCTCAAATAATTTTGAATGCTGGATTAATCCTGTCGTTGCACTGCAACAAAATTACATCTTGTGAGGTACAATGATCTTATAGTAAGATAATGTGGAATTTTACTTTAAGAATGAGGCTATATTATCAGCCGGTGTGCTGATAATGATCCCTCTGAAAGTAACCCTGTTTAATTATAGCTACAACTTAATGGTGGACATGGCTTCTGATTTGGAAATCAATCTTTGTTAACTGCATTTTTGGCAGCTCACCTGAAATTGATCTTTCCTGACTGGATCTCTCCTTCTCTCCACTGACCTGTTTTGTCAGTGGGATTCAAAGAACCCTCCAAAATGTGTTCCCACAAGTACAGCCCTAAAACAAAACAACAACAAAAGAAATCATATAACCAACATATTCCAAACTTTTGTTTCGAATGTGTTTATAGGATCCATATCAGGTAGATTTAAAATTTCCTTGTTTGTTTAATATGTAAACATATGGAAACTAAACAGCAAAAACAGCCTCTTTAGATTTACATACATCTTCCAGCCACTTCATTACGCCTCCTCAATATGCAGGGTCCATCTATCATATAGGTGCACTCTCTAGTTCTACAATTACAGGCTGTAGTCCATCTGTGTCTATGGATACCGTGTTAGCACCTACTCAGCAGTTCAACAGTCAGGACCACCACAGAACAGAAATTATTTGGATAGGGGATCATTCTAAGCCTTTTAGTGACACTGACGTGGTGGTGGTTTGTTAGTGTGTGCTGTGCTGGTGTGAGTGGATCAGACACAGCAGTGCTGTTGGGAGTGTTTAAACACCTCAGTGTCACTGCTAGACTGAGAATAGTCCACCAACCAAAAATATTCTGTGAGCACTGCAGAAAGAGGAAGACTAACATAAACTACCAGCGCAACACATACTAACACACCACCACTACGTCAGTGTCACTGCAATACCGAGAATGACCCATCACCCACATAATACCTGCTCTGTGGTGTCCTGACCACTGAAGAACACGGTGAAAGGGGATTAAGAAAGTATGCAGAAAAATAGATGGATGGCAGCATGTACTTGTACAACTACAAAGTGCACCTACAGCTCTGGAAGTAAATAAGAGACCACTACGACCACTCCAGTTTCTTCTTAAATCAGCATCTCCACATGTACAGCAGGTTCTTAGTGAGGAACAGAAGGTTCGGTTCTAGCTTTACTGACAGATACAGTGAGCGTCTTGTTCATAAGAACAAGGTCAAGCAGCAAACACACACCACAACACAGCTACAGACTGGGAGAGGGCCAAAACCACTCTCTACTGACCGTGATGAGCACCACCTCATTCGAACGACACTTAACCGTGAGATGACCTCAAGTGACCTACAGACAGACTGCCGAGCAGTAGCTGGGGTGAAATGCACAGCGATCATGGTTCAAAAAACAGGCTTTTGGAGACATTGTTAGTTATTTTCTAAATAAACAGATCTAAAATACAATATCTGATCTGGAATTTGGGAGACATGTTTCCAGTAGATTAGATTAGATTAGATTCAACTTTATTGTCATTGTGAAGAGTACCGGTACACAGCCAATGAAATGCAGTTAGCATCTAACCAGAAGTGCAAATACAGTATAATTTACATAAAGTGCAATATTAAGCAATATATACACATAATATAAGTATATCTATGTGCAAATATATGTATGTGAGAGCAGCAACAAATGAATGTTTGAACTGTAAGAGCAGTGCAAGTAGACAGTCTGTACACAATAAAAATAACATCTGAGGTAGACATAATATGGAAACAGTATGTAAACATGAGTATACAGCAGGCTTGGCAATGAATAAAGTGCATCAACAGTACAGAAGGTGCAAGTAAGCAGTAGTGGGAGTGCAATGTAAGTTAAAGTGTCTGTGCAGCGTTCATCAGACACACAGCCTCATGAAAAAAACTGTTCCTGAGTCTGCTGGTGCGGGAGCGGAGGGTCCTGTAGCGCCTGCCAGATGGAAGGAGGGTGAAAAGACCGTGATTCAGGTGAGAAAAGTCCTTGACGATATTCCTCGCCCTGCCCAGGCAGCGCTTGTGATAAATGTCCTGAATGGTGGGTAACTGGGTGCCTGTGAGGCGTTGAGCCATTTTCACCACCCGCTGGAGTGCCTTGCGGTCAGCAGCGCAGCAGTTGCTGTACCATACAGAGATGCAGTTGGTGAGTATGCTCTCAATGGTACAGCGGTAAAAGTTCACCAGGATCCTGGGAGACAGGTGAACTTTCTTGAGGCTCCGAAGGAAGTAAAGACGCTGCTGCGCCTTTTTGACCAGAACTGAGGAGTTCAGAGACCAGGTGAGATCACTGGAGATGTGGGTGCCGAGGAACTTGAAGCTGGTCACCTGTTCTACTGCAGCTCCGCTGATGTAGACTGGGGGGTGAGCCTGGCTTCTAGACCTCCTTAAGTCCATTATGATCTCCTTGGTTTTCTGGGTGTTCAGTGTCAGGTTGTTGTCATGGCACCATGTAGACAGGTGCTGTACCTCATCCCTATAGGCCGTCTCGTCATTGTCTCTGATCAGGCCTATCACCGTGGTGTCGTCCGCGTACTTGATTATGGTGTTAGAACCATAAATTGGCACACAGTCATGGGTGAACAGGGAGTACAGGATCGGGCTCAAAACACAACCTTGTGGGACGCCGGTGTTCAGGCTGATGAAAGAGGAAGAGAGGTTGTCTAACTTAACAGACTGGGGTCCGAAATCCAGTTGCAAAGGGTTGTGCTGATACCCAGATGGCTGAGCTTGGAGATTAGCTTGGACTGAAGTCAATGAACAGCATTCTGACATAGGAGTTCTGACAGTCCAGGTGGGTCAGTGCAGTGTGAAGCGCCGTGGAGATGGCATCCTCAGTTGACCTGTTGCTACGATAGGCGAATTGATGTGGGTCCAGTGTGGCAGGCAGGCAGGATTTCAAGTGAGAAAGAACTATTTTTCAAAGCACTTGGAGATGATTGGGGTGAGTGCAACAGGGCGGAAGTCGTTCGGGGCTGAAGCAGTTGAGTGCTTTAGTGTATAGAATAAAACAAAACTGCTCATTTTGGTCAAACACAAACCCATAAACTGTAAAACTAGAGAAACTGATCATTTTGAGGTGGTCTCTTATTTTTTTCCCAGAGCTGTATATGAAAAGTTGACCAGATAAAATGAACTAGGAAACTTAATGAAGCGACTGGGCCATTTATATCAGTATATTCTGCCTACTACAGTTTAGTCCCATCCTTTAAGGAGAGCTTCAGCCCAGACTGCTTTTTGAATGACACACAACAAAGGGAAGCCAATCTGAACAAAGGTAACATGTCTGTCCTCGAGGCAAAGACTGTTTCACAATGAAATATAGAGAAAGGTTGGGAAATGTTCATCTAAACATGAATTATGATGTATATAACACAAATGTTATAAGTGGACCTTGGGCCTTTTAGTTCAGCTCAAATCCTTCTTACAGCCTACAAACACTGTATTTATTCACTAAAAATATTTTATGGCAAAATCACATCTGAAAGAGTTAAGGAGCTGCACAGTAACAGCACTAGTGACCTCCACACGGGCAGTAAGATAACTGGGCACTCACCTATAGCTGCCTTTCCCAAGATCTGAACTTTGTATCTTTTGGGTCTACTCTTGGCAATGCGCTCTTGATATGATCTATAAGCCTCCCTCCGTTTCTGTAGTACAGTGATTGAGTCAGCGCGCTCATCCTCCTCCCATGGGTTCCATTCTTCCTCTCCTGCTTTGCTGTTGTCTGTAAACAACAAAAACAACAAAAAGCACTCAATCATCATAAAATGCAGTCATGCACACAAACTCCTAGTCATGATAATGCAATCTCATACCTGCATTTTACTAGCCAGGCAGGTCTCTTTAATATGCATTTCACATCATGTATGCAAAGTTGTCTCCTCCTTCTTGGAACACATCAACTGGCTAGCAACAATGAGTAAGTCTGCATGCAACGCAAAATCATGAGATATCAAGCTCCAAGAAAAGTTCCACTGGACCAATCCTATGAAGGAATAGTAATATTCCACATTTTTCATCAAGACATTTATTTACTTATTTACTTACTCTGACTACATGCTTCCAAAGTACATTTTAAAAAATGACCTCTAGGGTACAGAACTGCATCTACATAAGGTCCAGAATAAAAACAGTTGCTATGGCCCTGGGTTACTGTAGCAATTATTATACAATCATCATCAAAAGTTGCACAAATAGTTGCACCCAGAAGGAATCAATGGACAGGAATGACACGTAGGTTTGACATTGTGAGACATGCAAATGATTCATGTTTTACGTTCGGACACACAGAATGTTTGCAATTGTAGACATTCAATGAGCAGTGATGCCCTCCACGAGTCATCCTGTTAATGCCAGCACCAGATGACTACACGATGCAGGGCTACACGCATGCACACCGATACGACGACTCCCCTTAGCACCACGTCAATGTCGCCAAAGACTGCAATGGTGTTGTGCCAAACTGTCATAGAATAACTCAGAATGGCCGTGGGTCATCTTCATTGACAAGTCCTGCTTGGCGGTTGTCCTGGTGGGATTCGTTATTTATGTGAGGAGGCATCGTGGTCAGCACCAAGATGAATGGCTTGTTGTCACGTGTCACCTGTCCAGAAGGCCTGGTGTCACTCCACCTCCACCCCTACCGCAAAACCTACAGAAACTGTATGAAAATATTGAAGCTGCCTGGGATGGATTATCACAGGACACCATTGGGAACGTCTACAACTCCATGCCGAGACAACTGACATGTTGCGTTAGCAAACATGGGGGCCCAGTGCCATATTGAGAGGCACTACTTCTGTACGCATAACTCTGTAAATATTGGCCATATAAGTCTAAATTTATCATCAATTATTGTTCCTAGTAACTTTTATCGTCCTTCGAAATAGCATTGTAGTCCAACACTTCCTTCGGGGTGCAACTATTCTTTTGATGATGAGTGTAATTATGAAATAAGTACTCTAGCTTGTTTACCAAAAACACAGGGCCACAAACATTGAAGGGGGCACAGGAACAGGAAGAATCTCACCAAAAAAAGAGAATTTTACAAAAAAAACCACAGAATTTCATGTAACCTTACACACAGTAAACAGATAGGTTTAATGTCCAACATATGCTTCTCTATAGTCCACCATTTCACATCACATCTCAGCTATTCAATCATGCATAACATTTTAAGTCTGAACTCAAGCCTGTTCAAAAGGCAAAGAGGTGAGGAACAGCTCTCGCATTGGTCTTAAATCATACATAATTACTAAGGACGCCTGTTTTGCAAGAAATCCAAATTTGAAGCAGATAAGTTTGACATTTTTACCCCACACAGTCCAGTTTAATATTATGTGTTTTATTATGTTTTGCAATGTATGAAATGCACTAATCTGAAGTAAATGGTAGTACACTTAACGATGCACTGCAGTTATATAGTTACAGAATGCAACTGCTGCACCGTTTAAGGTGAACTCAGAAAACGTCCTATGAATGTTGTATGAAATATGACATGCATTACACAGCTGACGTATTTATAAAGCAATATCTATTTGTGAATTTTCCTGTCTGAAGAACACGTTCATTATCATTAGTAGCAGTAGTATTCAATTTTTCGTACCTCAATTTTTAATTCTGTATGTGGCATTTTTGTCTGCTCTATAATATCATGATGCGTTTTGTCTATGCCTGTAAATATCTTGAACTATCATAATATAATATTTTTGCCATATTGCTCCCTAATACATCCATTTTTCCTAAAGATTTCCCCAAATGTCCACACTTTCCCTAAGAAAACTCATTCCCATCACCTAAAATTTAAGAGAAACATCCAGCAGCTATTTTTTTATATTTAAATACATTTAATATTGCAAAATAAATAAAATATCAAAATAATAGCACAGCAATTAACTTAACAACAAAAAAATAACTATGAAGGCGTTTTTAACTGTATGTGGGCCTCCGTAATTCCGTGCTCTAGAAATAAATGCTTTTAAATTCAGCATATATAATATTGTGTATATTACTACATTAACTGCTTGAATACACAGTGGTCAGATACAGTTAGCACGCAGTTTAACAGACCTGCAGAGCCTTTCTTCACCACGCGGTGCACCCGGGAAATAACCTTCCTGCTGAAAAACACACTGTACGCGGCGTACAGCGAGAAAAACACATACGCCAAAACCACAACTACAGCGATCTTTCTACGGATTAACCTCATCCTTAAACTCGAGTTGAGCGCCCATCCTGCTCCAGTAAATACTGGCAGGACCCGGACCCGCTGCAGTGTCAGCGGTGGCTGTGTCATTCACTGCCTGTAACTTACACAATAACACAAGAAACAGCTTCTCCAAGCGGTGCAACCAAGAAGCATAGCTTTATCTGTACGTTAAAGATTTTCTGAAACTGTGTTTAGAAACATCAGCATATTCCGACTCGCTAATTGTCACATTATGATCAGGCGTCCTGCACTATGACCTATAAACAGCTTCCGTGTGTGAAAGGACCTCTGAGGGGTCGCTGTGACCGCCAGTTGCCGAAGATGGTGTCCTTAGCCGGATCTTCGGGGTTTCTGTCCCCTTACCTGCACACGGCAAAGTTTCTCCTGTCCGGACAGGTTAAAGCTTTAGTGCCCGGGGCTGTGAGCAGTGGACATGCGGCGGTAAAGCAGAAAAGAAACGGCGGAGAGTCGGCTCTGATCAGCGGTACGACACTGCGCCTGAACTTGTCGTTCCACCTTAAATCATACAGCAGTTAGATTCGGGCGCCTCAGCCGCCTGGTTGTAACTTGAGCACCATTTAAGGTGGAAGGTGCTATCAGTTAGATAATAAGCTACATCTGCTTAGAGCGGCCAGCACAAAACGGGTTGAAACGATCCCTGGTATAAATTATGTTCAGCTTTCGGTGATATTTGTAAAATCCTGCGTGTGTACTGGAATGGTACAAGTACAGACCTTTGTTTTTAGGACGAAGTGGCTTTTCTTATGTTAAGCAAATGACAGATTTAACTGTGTTGGTTTTAAACCTGCAGTGTCTGCTTCTAGAGGCAGACTGAAGGTAAAGTTGTGTCCAGAAATCTACAGATATGTATTAGATATGTGATAACACTGGCAGTTTGTGTGAGATGCTGTATTTTCATTAGCTGGGTGTGTTAGATTAGGGCTGGAGCTAAACTTTGCAGGGTGGTGGATCTCCCAGACTACGACTGGGCGCCAATGTTTCCCGGAGTATCTTGTCTTCTGTTAGGATTTTTATTTGTCTTAAAAGCTTATTTATTATTCCTCTGATTGTCTCCACCCATATTCTCTCGATCCATATCCTCTTGTTGCTGACTGTCCTCTTCCTTTTTTTTATTATACAGTCACCTGTTCCAAGCATAATTGTGTTTTCCTATTCATTTGTTCTTCTAAAAAATAATTTAATCCAGGATCCAATATAAATTCCAAAATCTCTGCCAGTTCCAAAGTATTTGATCCTAAACCCTTGACATGCGTCTTCATCTTAACAGCCTAGTGACATAACAATTTCGCCTCAGTATTGTCCCAGTATTCTTGCTTCTCACTGTGCTACTTCTCTCCCTAACCAAGAATTTTTGTACCATTGATTGAAACAACAAAATTACGAGTTCAGCTCAAAATTACAGCCATGTTTTGGCTCATTCTTTGGGTTATTTCTTGAATTTAAAATATTAGAACTGTTCGCAACCTAATTCTTGACCCTAAAGTTCAGATTAATGTTCAGTATGTGCTTTTCTGTTGACACTGTCTGAAATGATCTTTTTGGTAGGGCATTTTGGAGTGCGTTTTGCCCACACTGATGTCAAGATCCCTGATTTCTCTGACTATCGCCGTCATGAGGTGATGGACCCCAAGAAGTCTTCTCAAGACAGCAGTGAGACACGGAGAGCTTTCTCCTACTTGGTAACAGCATCTACCGCTGTTATGGGGGTGTATGCAGCCAAGACAGTAGTTACTCAGTTTGTCTCTTCAATGAGTGCTTCTGCTGATGTTCTGGCCTTGTCCAAAATTGAGATCAAGCTGGGTGATATTCCAGAGGGAAAGAATATGACCTTCAAGTGGAGAGGCAAGCCCCTGTTTGTTCGCCACAGAACCGAGAAGGAGATCGCAGCTGAAGCTGACGTGGACTTGTCGGAGCTGCGAGACCCACAGCATGACAAAGATCGTGTTCTCAATCCCTCTTGGGTCATTGTCATTGGTGTGTGCACTCATCTCGGCTGTGTTCCCATCGCAAACGCTGGCGACTATGGTGGGTACTACTGCCCATGTCATGGGTCACACTATGATGCCTCAGGCAGGATCAGAAAGGGACCTGCACCTCTCAACCTGGAGGTGCCTTACTATGAGTTTCCTGATGACAGCACAGTGATTGTTGGATAGATATGGACAGTCTTTAATTCATCCTATGTAGATCAGGTCAAAATGTGTAATAAATATGTTTATTAAACCTATTAAACATTCCTGTTTTATTCTTGGATCAGTAACGTGTATTTAAAAATGAAAGTTGTTCCCCTTGCCGTTTCCAGAGCATCTGCTTCAGCTGCATGTATTATCTCAGTTACTGGGAATCTGCAGAGCTCATTCCTGATGAGTTTGTATTCCGAATAGACTGTAGTGAAAGAGAGATCTAGCATGTTAGGGCAAATGACCTTCTCCTTCTTGAGGGGTGCACAACTAATCAATACCACTCTAAACTATACCATATTAAATTGTGCAGGCATTATGGAGCTAATAGTGAAATGGAATTTTGTGGAATTTATCCAAAGTGATTGGCAAAACATTTCAAAGTTTCTTTTATTGTTTTTTGTTTGTTTTTTTTAATCATCTTTTTTAATAACATTCAGTGATAACATATGGTATAGTGTAGTATGTACCCTTGACTTCATAGCACATGACCTGAAATTCATATAAAGAGATAAATTAACTTTTAAAATAAGTATTTAAAAATAATACTCCATTTAAATTGTTGATTCCTCTGGTATCTGTGACCTGACCTCTGTTTTAATACTCATGTATAACAATATGTATGCTTCATGGCATCAAGATCCCATTTTTGTGCTTCATGTCAATCTATGTAATGTACCTCTGCTTGAAGCTCCTTGTGAATGTAGTTCAGTAATGCAGCAGTCACTTGCTGTTGAAGTGATGCATTCCCCAGTACTATGGAACTTAACTGTGCTACATCAGTCCAGTTTATTGACCCCAAGATGGCCATGATGTTCTCATAGAGTTGCTGCTGCTGCTCTGTTGTCATTTCCATGATGACCTGAGGCAATGGTTTAAACTGACCACTTGTCATCCAGCATCCCAGAAGTCCTCCAACAGCCCCACCTTTCGGTAAGAAACAAAGATCAATTTCACATTAAGAACTTGACAGAATGGGGAGTTTAAACCCAAATTGTTGCCATGAACTATGACGAATACTCACCTACTGCAATGCCAAGCGGACCCCCAACCAACCCACCAGCAAAAGCAAGTCCTCCAGCAGTCAGTGCCCCTTTCCCAGAATGCTTAACTGTAGTCTTTACTTGTTGATTTGCAGACAGTTCGCAGCACAGCTTCATCACATCATCAATACGCTGAGACATCTTGGATATCAGACACTCTTGAGACTTTCTGGAGGGAAGGGGATAGATAGCCAGACACTGATACGCATTCAGAGACAGAAACCACATTAATTTGATTATAACGAAAACCAAAATAATACAACAAATATGATCTTTTTTAGTGGCTTCATTACAGTTTCTCCCACACTGATTAATTATGGGTCTGGCTGATAAACAATCAATAGCATCATATCACATTCCTGTACAGTAAACAACCCAATACATACTGTAGAATCAGAGCTTCATTCATAGATCTTTAAAGGTCTGTGAGAACAGGCAAAGAACAAACGCTGTATCCATTCTGTTCAGCTGCCCACACTAAAACAGCTATTCCGCAGAATCACTGTACTAGAAATAACCTAAACGGATACGTGCTGGTCATGACGTAAAGAACGTGAAGTCTGCCGCACTGGTAATACGTCCAACCTTTTTCAAAATAAAAGTCCCGTGTTAAAGCTAAAGATGTGCCTTCGGTGTGATCTGGAAATATTATTTAAATACCAATATATACCCATATGGACAAAATACACTTATAGTTGCACCCAGAAGGAATCAACCGACAAAAATCGTGAGCTGATGCGAGTGATTTAGGTTTCACGCTCGGCCGCGCATGTGACGTAACCAATGACCTGCCATATCGTTGTACCTGTCTGACTATATAAGGTCGTCCTGTTGGGCGTGTTGTCCATTCGTGCTGTTGTGTCGGTACAATCCTTTGCAAGTGAAGTATGCCTCGGAAAAAACCTCGAAAGCAATTCGAGCAGCTGGATGCCTTCGAGAAGGGTCGCGTCGTAGGGCTCCTGGAAGCGGGATGGCCTTATCGACGTATTTCGCGCCTTACCGGTTGTACGGATATTGCCATAGAACGCTGTTGGCAGGAGTGGATAGAGGAAACCACGCAACAGCAACTTGAAGTATCGGAGGCCTACACGACCCAGGGAGAGGAGGAACCGGAGGTTGTCCAACATGAGGAAGATTGTCCGGCAAGCGCGGAGTGACCAAACAGCCACGACTGTGGACATTCAGCGACCAGTGATGCCCTCCCCGAGTCATCCTGTTAGTGCCAGCACCATTGGCAGACGGCTGCACGACGCAGGACTTCATGCACGCAGGCCATTGCGACGGCGCCAGAGACTGCAATGATGTCGTGTCAAACTGTCATGGAGTGACACAGAATGGCAGCGGGTCATCTTTAGTGATGAGTCTGCTATGTATGAAGTGATCCACTTGTTTACTCCTTCACTGAACACTACATGGACTGTTCTATGTAGACCATTTATGTATGGTAGCAGTGAGGGAGGAGGGAATTCGGACTCTTGCCTAAACCGGAAACGAATCACCTTGACCTTTCTCCGCTTAACGATGCGGAACAACAACTACAATACAGACTACTGGCATCAACAAAATGCATCGCTGCTGTGTATTTTTGCTATTTTTTTCCGTGCTGAATTTTGTTGTAACTATAAATTACACTAATATTCGACTTTATAGTTACTTACGTTTCCATTTTATTAATAAAACTGAGTGAGGTATACCGTAATGCATTGCCTTATTTCTTGAGCTCGATAATTTACTCTAGCTCGTTTCAGATCATTTCATGACCATTATTTTTCATATGCTCACTTCAGTTAGTCAAGATGTGTATTACTACAGCAAGCACTACTGGCACCAGGGATACAAGTTGTAACTGTTCTTACTGGTATTGCTGGTGTCGTTTTAGGCTAAAACAGCTTACCATAAAGGCATGTTCTAGCAGGACCGGCTTACCCAGCCTCACCCACAATCATCTTTTTTTAAAAAAAAAAAAAAAAAACACTTGTCTGATTTGGGGCTGCCAGGTGTTTTATTCTTAATACTCTTGATCTGTTTATTAATTAACCTTATTAACAACATAGTACATATCACTTAAAACGTTCTGAATAATTCAGTTCTTGAGATGTAAACAGAGTCATTCAGAGTGGTTTGATGTTAAATGGTTCGTTTTTAGAGAAGCCAACAAACTGTTGATGGAACCCAGGGGTCTAGCAGCACAAATTTAGTAATTTTATATGATCTCCAGTAAACCTACAAACAGATTTTATGTGCAACATTTTGTTGGGGACTGTTTTGCCCTGTGTATACCCCTCTACCAAGAATGAATTAAAATAAATGTGCCAGACATTAGGCAGCATTAGAGTGAGCTTTAAGAGGCATTACATTCTACAGATATCTGCTTCCTACCACCACTACTGTGAATTACTATGAGATGACATCATAAGATATGTTTTCAAATAGACATCCTCACAATACAAGGGAAAAAAGACAATATTTTCTTACTTTACTTTTATTTCAGATGGAAGCTTCGAAAACATACTGCCACCTCAATTATCAAGCACCTGTATTTAGAATGTGTCTTAATGCTGTTGCTGACCTCTGGCCTGACTTCAGGCTGAACCGTGCTACTCTTGCACACTCACTTCTTCCTTCCACAGCCCATATGACCATGGTTGGAGCCTTGATCTGGAGGTTCTGGTTGTTACTTTTTGGCTTGCCAGTTCCACAGGGTGATAGCAAGAGCATTTGACATGCCCTGGTCCACTGTTCACATAACTGTACACAGTGTTACTTGTATGGGAAGCTGTTATACCCTATAAAGCTTCAAGCTGTGTGTGACCACCAGGGCCAATTTTTAGATATTTTTGTGGGCTACCTGGGTATGTTCATGACTCACGTGTGTTGAAGAACAGTCCATCTCACTGATGATGCTCTACAGGGAACCAGTGCAACCTCCAGCATGCCAAAGCACAGTCCATCATTGAGAGAGCTTTCAGTACTTTGAAGACTAGATGGCATGCCATTTTTTAAAGCTCTTGAGGTTAGGCCAAAGTTTGCTGCCCAGGTCACTGCATATTGTGCCATTCTGCACAACATTTGTATGACCAATAGGGGCATCATGGAGACAGTGGAAAGTGCAAAGGTTCAAGACAACATGGACATACCAGTGTGACCAGCAGGAGATTCAATGTGGGGAACAACTCAAAGCATGCCTCGCCACAGCAGCCTCTGCTCCCTCTACAGGAATTCTTAAACGGGGCCCTTTTTTGCAACTTGGCAGGTGGTGTTTGACCTGCTGGCAATAAAGGTTGGAGTCTGAGTAGAGGGAAACAACTTCCAAGTTGCTGCAGTCACCTCTCCTGCTTTTGTCCCTGAGCTGGAGGGTGGCTTTTTTCATTTCTCAAATGTTTTAACCTATAGCTATATCATACATCAAACCTTACTTGCATACCTGTCACAATCATGGAATTTTAGTTGATAATTAGTTGATAATTGCCATTTAAATAACTGCAATTACTAATATCTTTTGTTTATTGTATTGACTGATTAGCCATCTTGTCACTTAGCTCGAGGCTTAGTAACAACCAATAACAAACAGTTCAAGCGCAAATAAACAAACATTACTCACCAACACCTTCTACATGTGTCAGAAGATAGAACTTTTGTTTTTTGAAAGTTACTGACTGTAAAAATTGCAATCAACCCATAACGACTACTAAGTACTATGGCAGGGCTAGTCACACACACTTAAAGAACTACAAAAGTCTGTTCTTTTTATATGGCATGAGCCAGTGCCCCAGAAGCAAGGTAGCGAGTAAAGGTACAAAGACAAGAGTTGCATCTCTATCACAAATACCTGTGTGTATGTACCTTCATTGCCATTTTTAAATGTGTATAGTTGTGGTAATGTCAATTGTGTAATTCAAACTTGCTCCCATGCACGTGATGACCTAGCTCTAAATGCCCACTCTTTCCTCACTTCCAAACGTGTAAATGTTCGTTAACTTCGGATCAATTTACAGGTAATGAGCATGTACAGAAGAATGTATAAGAATTCACCAGAAGGCATCACCTGGATCCTGTTTACGCTTGCCATAAAATGCATGCTGTGAACAATACTACTTCCAAATGGATACTATTGTGTTATTTAATCAGACACAACCTAGAGGAAACAATGTGAGGTAGATATAAATGAAGTCTTTAACAAATTAAAGACAGCTCTTTCTCCCATCCCAGGTGAGAAGCATTTCTCCTTTCCAAGAAAATATGTTTTTTAGCCAACTCAGCTTGATCAGCTGTTCAACATCTTCATTGGTCCATTGGGAAAAAATTAAGAAACATTAAGTTGCATACAGATTTCACTGTAAACAAGAAAGCAAGGGTTATTTGATTGTTGCTTCCTTTGAAAGTATCACAGACAAATTGATAAGTACTCATAGAAATTACAGTTATATCAAAATTAGTTTTATTCTTCAAAATAACATATAAAATGTAATAAAATACATAAGTGTACATACATTTGTTGAAGAATGCAGAAAAACAGCAAATGTTTGTCTGTTTAAAACAGAAATAATCCAGAAAATCATGTTCCCATTAATTCAGTACATGACAAGTTTTGTTCACTTGTAAAATGTTTTTTCTGTTTACGCAAACACTGCAACTCCAGCAAAGCATTAGACTACAACATACGATCAAGCTGGCACAACAGCTACAGCTAACTCTAGTCTGTAAAATGTTCAACAATGAGGGATAAGGGCTGAGTTGTCTATATGGTCCTTTTTTTACACACTTAGGCCATAACAATGCCAATGCTGCTTAGTTTAACACCAATTCTTTAGCTACGTTAAAACATAGCTTAGTTTTACTAATAAATTTAGCTGACAATGCTAACTACTTAACATGTGTAAAACTTCACTTATTTCACTAGTTAAGCCCACGAAGGGTACAAAATGTTACACACAAGGTTTCACTATTAAAACATTATTATTATTAACGGTGTGTCATGGTTAATATTCATTAAATAATATTTTGTACGTACATTAGTACATGAAATTCACCTATTTGATGGATCCGCCCCGCCAACTTACTTTCGAGAAAATCCAGAGCTACGCATTGTGGTGAGTTAGCCCGTAAGTGTTAGTGCTGTGTTGTCCGCTACGTCTGCAGTGCATTGTGGGTGACAATAGTAAGTTTTGTGGGGAATCGAATTGACGAGTACGGTGGCATAATTACGGTGGCGTATTGCTACGGTTAGGGTTAGGGTTAGGGTTTAGGGTTGGGGTTAGGGTTAATTACGAGAAAAGATGTCTTAATTTCGAGAAAAGATGTCGTTAAAACGACATAATATATTCTTAAACAGGGGAACTCAAAGGTCTATCTTCTGTGAAACGCGTTAAAGCCGTAGCGCTGCAGTAGTTGTGTTTGACTCTGTGGTTCAGGGCGTTTCTGTGATCTAATGCTGCTGTATGTTCGGATTAAACTTCACCGAGATATTCAGACCTGTTCAAACCAGAAGCGGGAACCGCAGCATGACATAGCACACAAGGCTTAAACCTTAAAGGTAGTAGTATAGCAGCCTAATCGAACTTACACTGTCTTAAAGTACTAAACGTTGTCCAAGGAGACTCAATTATTTCTTATATATTACTGACCAAATACATAATCGGAAATGAACAGGCCAGTGCTTTACGCTCGTAGGAAACCTGTTAGTTGTAATGTACAGATAATCCTGTGGACCAGCAACATGTCCTTACATGTAACTACATTAATAACAGTTATGGTATGAACTGGTCAAACACTCTGTTTAATCTATCTTGATTTTGTACTACTGAATACACATGATGCATTCATAAAGGTACAGTAACACTCCATTACAGTTACAATATCCCTCTGACACGTTCATAAAATGCAATAATTAGTGCTACATGGCCAAAAGTATGTGAACATGTGACCGTTACACTGGTTGCTACTTGCTGAACGTCCCACTGCTGGAAAGACTTTCCACAAGATTCTGGAGTGTGTATGTGGAAATTTGTGGTCGGGGTCCATACTGCGGATGTGCGCCGTGCTGTTCAGTCGGTGTCACCGCGCTGACCAGTGGATCGCGCTAGTAGCCGATCTGCGCTGCGCGGATCCGTAGAGTAGCCGAGTTTGAACAGGGTTTTGTGCTGTTTCGCTTTCCGTACTGAAGCCTTGTGTGCTATGTCATGCTGCGGTTCCCGCTTCTGGTGTGAACAGGTCTGAATATTTCGGTGAAGTTTAAGATCACAGAAACGCACTGAACCACAGAGTCAAACACAACTACTAGCCTGTTCGCTAGCCAGCAGTGCTACGGCTTTAACGCGTTTCACAGAAGATAGACCTTTGAGTTTAGGACATATTTTCTCATAAAAACGACATATTTTCTCGTAATTACGAGACCCCGAGGGATTTATTTTCTCCTGTGCGTGGCAGCTATACGCCACATGGGAGCGATTTCAGCCACTTTTGTCTTGGTGGAGACGATTAATGAATCTGTGTGTGGAGGAACTGTCGTCACCGCCAAGATAATTGGTTTGTTGTCACGCATCCAGGCAACATTGGTGTCATGGTGTGGGGTGCAATTTCATACGATGACAGACCACCTCTGGTCTTTATTACAAGCACTTTGACAGTCCAACCTTACTTTAATGAGGTCCTGCAACCAGTGGCCCTACCTTTTCTGAACGAACACTCTATTTCAACAGCACATGCTACCATCACAAAAACTTGCCTTGAACAAACAGAAACTATGCCATGACCAGACGACCTATGCGTGGAAAATAAAAATAAAAACGAAAACGCGGGATAAAAAACGGGATACTATTTTACATACCATCAACACTCCATCCCTACCGGGAAATCAGCAGGAACTGTGTGAGAATATTGAAGCTGCATGGGATGGATTATCACAGGACACCATTAGGAACCTCTACAACTCTATGCAGAGATAAAGCTCAATAAATATTGCCCATATCAGTCTAAGTGTATCATCGTTTATTGTTCCTGGTAACCTTTATCTTCCTTCCAAATAGCCTTACAATCCGACACTTCCTTCTGGGTGTGATGAGTGTATAAAATCCATTAAAATAAATACATTACCAAAGTTTTGGGTCTTGTTAAACTGTGACTCAGTTTTATTGCTTATTTGAAGTACATTTTGCGTGAACTCTGTTGTACCATAATAGTTAATGCAATTGGTACAACGCAACATACAGAAATACTGTTCATTCAGTTCATGTAAATTTACTTGTATATGTAACTCCTGTTACAATTACGTGCAATTTAAAAAAGTAATGTATGTATGATAAATATAAATAAATACCTTTAACACATATATTTTGGCCATTTTTATACATTAAAAATACTTTAGATAAATATATCTCAAATGCAAAATATATTCAATATATGCATTTTTGACCATTTTCATACATTACAAAATTAGATTCCATGTATATATTTGGAATATATCTTTTTTCTGTGCAACTTTTCGACTAAACTGGTTATTTTGTAAATTTGTCCCTTCTATGTTTATGCTATTCTTTTTCATATGTTTTGGTCTATGAACTCTTTGGAGACCCGTTTCCATTATTATAAGAATATGAATAAACACCTTCCTTGTACGTGGTCTGCAGAGCGTCTTCAGACACTTTTATTATGAAATCCTTCTCTGGCGCCCGTTTCTGAAACTTCACTGTTACTTTTACTCTGCGGATGTGTTTTTCGGTATTTAGCAGGTTTCTAGCGCAGACCACACAGAACATCAGCACAAGAAGTGTGAAAAGTTGGTGAAACGGAGGGAACTGTATCATCTGAGTCTTTGTGTTAATGTTTACGCTATTAAGACCTTAATGAAGCGGATATGCGCGGTGTGCTTAGCCGGATCAGCTGGCTGAACTTGTCCGTACAAGTCCTGCAGAGCGGACCGTACGGGGGGGCGAGCCGGAGGGATGACACTTCAGCAGCAAATTAAAGGTGGATAAATGGATAAAGGAGAAAAGAGTGTGTGCTAGTAGATCCGTTTGGTCCGCTCTTCAGTGTGGGATGGATGAAAGTTTGTGGCCTGAGAAAACCTGCTCCAGCCTCATATCTGCGTTACCTCTGTGGATCATTGAATATGCCTGGAGTAAGAGAATGGAGGATGTTTTGGAGGGTGAGTTAATTTACCTCCTGCTTTTTGGTAATTACAGGTTTATTACGGGTGATTATGGCTCTAATTACATTGTTATAAAGGAGTTGTTTTATGATGGACAATCCATTATGCCCATGCTTCACTGTAAACAAACATTATCAGACACTCTCATACACTGATCAGCCATAGCATGAAAGCCACCTCTTTGTATCTACACTTAGGGTCTGGTTTATCTGCTCCATTTACCACTTAGGTGCACCTTCTAGTACAATTACAGACTGTTGGTCATCAGTTTCTCTACTTACTTTGTTAGCCCCCTTTCAGACTATTCTGTCACCCCATGGGGGTCTTGACGTGGTGGTGGCATGTTGTGCTAGTACGAGTGGATCAGACACTGCGGAGCTGCTGGACTCCACTAACTGCCCACTGTATTAGACACTTATACTTTATTGGTCAACCTTGTAAATAAGTCAGATCCTGATTGCAAGAGAATGACAGACCACTGCTGGCCCACTAATGGCAAAAGTGGCGGTCTACTGTTGTTTTGCTCAGTGTTTTTTGTGCACCCTGACAGTGGTTAAGCCGAGTCTTAGACAATGAAAGTTGTTTCCACTCACAGTTCAGTGTTCCTTCTTTCTTATGTTTGTTATTCATTATAAATTTGTTTAGTAAATATTGTTTTTTCATTTTTTGCATTTTCAACTAAATCATTTAGTATCAGGCCCTATCTGTATTGTTATTCTTCTAAGGCGTTTGTAATATTTGTCTTATGCATGCATTCCTATGTGCATTTCGAATCAGTTTGAGGAGGTTTAAAAACTTGTTAGGTCTTGTGTATAGGACAGTTATCTATGTGGTCCGAGGGTGGACCAACATTGGCAAACAGTAAGTGGGGTGCCGACCCGATCAAGCCAGCGGACAGATGTAACTGGGCTGGGGAGATGATAACTAATCTGTTGCTGAAGTTATGTCATTATCTAGTCCTTTATCAGTGGTCACAGGATGCTGCCCACATGGCGCTGCTAGCTGGATATTTATGGATAGTGAGCTATTCAATTATTCCCCGTCCAGCAGCATGAATGATCCACCACCCAAATAATGCCTGCTCTGTAGTGGTCCTTTGGGGGTCCTGATCATTAAAGAACAAAATAGTCAAACAAAATAACAAAATAAACAAAGTATACACAGAAACAGATGGACTACAGTCTGTAATTGTAGGACTACAAAGTGCGTCTAAATGGTAAGTGGAGCTGATAAAATGGACACTGAGTGTAGAAACAAGAAGGTGGTTTAAATATTAAGGCTGATTAATGTATGAATGTGTCTGGTAAAATGTATTTACACTGTAAATATAATCTGGTCCATCAGGAATTAATTCAGTTATTTGTATAGGCTACTGTGATAAGTGACTGAGGTTAAGAGCTTCTGGTGAGCTTCTGCATGACCAGAGTTACCAGCATCTGGCCCTGATCACAAACTCTATTCCTCACTTTCTCAGATAACCTATGAGATGGTTTCTAACTTTAGTACTACCTCCTGGGTTCATCAGAATGTTTCTGAAAGATGTTTAAGCACCGAGCTTCTTTGTTGTATCTTCTCATCATCTCATTATAAAATCTCATTCGTTTTGTCATTCTCTCTTCATCCGGTGTCAACCAGAGGAGGATGGTTTCTTCCTCTTACTCATAGGGAGTTTTCCTTGCCATTCTTTTTTCTTATTTATATTTTTTATTATTTTAATCCTTCTATAAACTGCTTTTCTGTGAAGCTGCCATGAGACAAAATTAGTTGTAAAAACTGCTATATAAATAAATTTTGGTGGATTGATTGATTGATACTTGTGAAGTATTGAGGTACCATGATAAAGTTACATGGCAAAATGCAAATACTAAATCTCAGAATTTGCTCTTTCTTTCATTGTAGATGCTTTTTTTTTACATTCCAGACAATCCCAGTTTCTTTTCAGTACGGAAAATAATTTTCTTGTATGACCATGTATTTTGTCTTTTGTTAAAGTTTTAGGCCCCCCGTTGTGGTTAGAAGGTGACTGGAGCTGTCTGAGTCTTGAGGATCCATGCAGCATCCGTGTGGTGACTGCTGAAGCCTGGATGGTCATAAGGGCCAGAGATATCAAACACTTTGAAAGGGTGATGGAGTTCCTAGATGTCACGCATGTATTGCTGCCTCACTTAGTGACCTCCATCAAACACATGAAGATAATGTTTGGCCTGAAGACTTTGGTAAGACATTGAAGTTATGCACAGTGTTTAATATGCACTGACCTTTTATGTATTGCACAGTCTTTAAGTTGTTGTTTTGGTCCTCAGTGTAGCATCTTGGATCTAAAATGAACAGTGAATAAGATGCACTTCCATGTCAGGTGAACTTTGTAGGAATTATGGCCTTTTTGCTACAGAGTCCTTCAGGTTTAGTTGACCAAGTGTAGTCTGGCTGGATCCACATTATTGCCAGGTCAAAAGTCCCCAAAACAAGTAGGACCTGCAAAGGGACAACACAAGCGGGATTATGCCTTCAGAGATGAGCCAGATTGTATCGAATCGAAAATAGCTGAAGTGCAGGCCTGGCAAACCACATGAAGATATCAGGTGTCTGGTTATGGCTGTTGTTGCTGATTTCAGGCAGTCATCAATTTTAAATCAATTGGCACTTAATACTAAACATGACCCTTTTATTTGAAGGGAACATAATATGCTTTTCTGGTTTCCCCTGTCCTTTAGTGTGTTATATAGCTTTTTGTACATGTAAACAATCTGTTATAAAATTTGAAGTCTGGTTTGAACTTTATAAAAAAGTCCTAGTAACCCAAAGTAAACAGTAAAGCCCCTTTCCGACCTTTCCTCTGTTATAAGGTGACATCATCTCATAATACACATCCTTATCCTGATCCTTATTTCCTGCGTACAGGTATGCTTGATACACCCTCACACACCACACAGAGGGCTAAAAAGTCTAAATGTACCAGTGTCAAACGTCCTGCTCCACTAGTTTGCAAAGGTCTACCAACTGATCTGACCTTCAGGATCAGATCCGAACTGACACCATTGTAAGAATAGTCAAAGTGGTGAGGGGGCAGAACTTCTAAAAGAGGAGGAGACTGTTCTGGTTTAAAAAATGAATAGAATAGGTTGTCTCTCCCCATAAAGTGATATGTTGAGACTTTCCTATAAGCACCTTTTCTTTCGTTCCTTGTTCCATTTCAAATCCATTGGTCTGCAGAACAAAAGTGTTGTGAGTGTCTAAATGCTTAGGTGATATACTGTATGTATGAGCAAGGTCTTTTGAAGTTTAAGGACAAAAGTGTTAATTTGCTAACAATGTGACCTGTAACCAGCTCATAGCATTATGATCGCCCTTAAATGATGAATGTCAATGATTATTAATTCTGTGTCTCAGGTAATTATGTGGATGTTGTGGAATGACCAGAGCATGGACAACATCACTGTCAAGATCACAAAGTTATTTCCTGATAATCTCCCCCAGTATCAAAGAAGCGTAAGTGCAAATTATATTCCTCTCCACTAGGGGTCACTAAAGTTACAGAGAATAGCAAAAACATGCCATTTATCATCAATTTCCACTGTCTGCAAGAAAACTGAACTGCCTCTGTTGACATTTCTTAGAGTAACAGACATAAAGATCTAATGCAGAGGACTCAGCAGGATTTCATTTGTTTTGCTCAGTCTCTGGCCAGAAACCCAGACATGCGCCAAGCCTATATCAGAGTGAGTGAACATGTTTTTCTTATGCCATTGACATTACAGTGCTATAATCACTATATTGTCCTGTTCTTTTTGCTTGAGCTAGAAAAGGATTATGTTTCTTTTTGTGATTATTTTTATTGTTTTTAACATATGAAGTATCAGGCATTATGGAGATTACTTTCCTCAAATAGATCTATTGTCACCCTAGTTGTACACAGGGTGGGTTATTCTCACTTATTTTAATAATATTAAAATTGTAATTAATTTAATTATTGTTTAATTATTGTACATAATATCCACTATAGTATTTTTAGTTACTGGTTCTTTATATTCTTTATTATCATGCTTTGCAGGATTTGATTGAGGAGCAGTATGGGGAGCGCTATGCCCTGAAATTGGAAGAGCGATTGTTACATTACCTAGAAGAACTGGACAAAGCCCTTCCTCAGCCCAGCCGTATTGACCAGGTATGGGCTTGGTTTCCATGCAACAGTCACCCTTCATTTATTTAATTCCCAATTAAAATAACAGTTAAGTGCAAGTCGCTCTTTTTCCATGAGTTATTTTTGAAGAGAAAAGATAAAGAGACAAATCACTTGCAGGAAAATGAATAAATTTAAAATTGTTTTAAATATGTTTTTCTTGAAATATCTTACAATCAATCAATTAATCAATCGAAAGGATTAAACAAAATAACTCCTCATTATGTTCATTTTAATAAATTTTAATAAACATTGTTTTAATAACGGTGTTATTCTGAACAAACAAAACACTTACTGCCCAGATAAACAGCTTCTAAAAACTAATTTTTCCAGGTGCCTAAAACTTTTATACAGTACTGCACATTAACTGCTTTTTTTCCTGACTCTAAAAAACCTTAATTATCATGCCTCTATTTGCTATGAAAATTGGACATTTTGAAAAGATTGTTTGCATTCTTTTTGATCCATATTTGTTTATGTGTGTTTTGTGTGTCACTTAGGTTCTAAAGCAATCGTGGCCACTGGGGGAAGGAGAGGAGTTACTGCACCAGTTACTTGCCTGTAACACAGAGTCCCAACCCACAGCTCTGAAGAGGCTGCTAAGATGTGGTACAGATTTTAGTTTTGCTCATGTATATGTCAAGTAGACTATGAACCATCAAAGCCCAGTACATTTTATTCTCCTCTTTTGCAGCTATGGCAACCCACTATGGATGTGGCGATACTAAGCAAGAAAAGGAAACTGAAGCTGATAGCCCAGTTCGTGAAACTTTCTGCGTAGCTCTTAGACCATCTCAGGCAAGGGCAGAGGAAAGAAGGCTACTGCAGGAGTGCTCCCAGGGCTCATGGCTAAGTAGAGATAAGAGACCTTTATTGTTTCAGAAAGGCTCAGAGAATATTCATTTGGATGGACAAATGTTGTTGAAGCAGAGGCCAGATCTGACGCCTGAAACAAGTCAAGCTACTATAGATCCATATTGTGTGGATCCTAAACTGGCTGCAGAACAGAAAGTAGTTCAAGAGGTCACAACAGAACACCTGTGCTCCAGACATGGTAAAACAATGAAGAGTATCCTCCTGGAATGTTCTGAGGAGCTCAAGGTTCAGGGAAGGGAGACTCCTCTAGCTCATTCAGAATGCACTCCTCCATCACCACTCACACCCCATCTCCAGTCTACTCCTCAAAGGCTGACACACTCATCAGCATCTCTGCTCCAAGACTCCTCCTCTACAAACATATCTCTGTCTTCACATCCAGACTCCTCCTCCACAAATATTTCAGGGTCTGAAATCCAGTCAATCAACTCCTCACAGACTTCTTCGCATATATCTCCACTTCAACAGAATACTTCTAGATTGTCCTCAGTCCAACAACTGAACCTCTCAGCAGAACAGGTCTTACCATCTCCCTCGCCTTTGCCTCTTCAGCAAAGCACAACATCACCAGAACCTTCAGTGCAGCATTCCTTCTTACAGAAACCTTCACCTTCACCAATAGCTTCATCCTTAGTACAGCAGGAGTCTTCCTCATCAGTGGTCTCACTTCAGCCCCCCTTATCTGAAATGTTGTCATCCGTACACAATCCTTTAATGCTTCCAGCGACCCAGATCACTATCGGATCAGCTCATGACATCTCAGCTTCATCCTCGGCCCAGAAGGAAACATCCCAACAAGTGTTCTCCCTCCAACCACCCTTATCACAAATATCATCTTCAGACAGTTCTTCAAAATCTCCAGTGAACCAGATCAGTCTAGCTCATGACATCTCGTCTTCACCAGCAGCTTCATCTTCAGTTCAGATGGAGTCTTCATCACTACTTTTCTCAGTCCACACTACTGGTTCGCCAGCATGTTCAGGCCATCCGCCTTGTCCATCTTCAAACCCCTTATCTATAACAACTCCTACCTCAAGTACCAATTGTGTTCAGCAAGTTCAAGCAACAACAATTCAAGATTTAGATGCCGTCTCTGAATCGAACAGTGTCTTGGGAGTTAAGCTGAAACTGTCCTTAGAGACTCAGAGCTTCCTCTTGTCGTGCAAGTGGCTGCAGCCTCAGGTGCTGCTCTGCAGACTCAGCCAGCAGGAATGTGCCAAGACCACACTGCCAGAAGTAGCCACAAGTCAGCCATCTGAGGAGGAAGTGATGGACGAAGAAGAGGAAGCAAATGAATCATTTGATGTAAATCTACTCTATTCAGGGTCGGAATCGGACAGACAAGACTCTGATGATTCTGACTATGTTCCATCAAAGAGACTCAAGGCTTGGATGGACTGGGACTGCCATGCATGACGCAAGCAGTTATATAATTTGCTTGATATCAGGCTGATATAGATAATTAACCAGAGGTTTGTGGTACTGTCGGATTTACATGCTGTTCCACACACAGCAAGTCCTTATATATTCAGTTGTATGAATAGCTTAGCAAAACCATACGCCGTAAGTTTGATGTTCAAACAAGACTGTTTTTAAGCAAGACCAGATGAAGGAAGGTTAAGTAGAATGTACTATTTTTAATTACCTCATGCAGTCATTATTTATTTATCTACTGAGATATCAATGTGTATGTTGCCTGTAGGAGAAAAGTGAAATAATGTGAGTAAATCTGTCTTTTAAAAAAACTTTATTGATTTGTCATGCCGTGACTTGGCTTTTTCACCCAATCACAGCTTGTGTGTACTCAGATGGCACCAGCGCTTCGCAACTCAAGTGAGATCACATTCGCTACTGGTTTAGTGACGTGTGTACTTGTGTTTGCCGTGTCCTAGGGTTATCACATGCACCATATGCGCCCCTGCACCTCGAGTGTATGTTGACATACTTCCTTTGACAAATAGTAATATATGATAACGGGTGGCTCGAGTTAATATGAGGGCACAAACTCTAGATCTCTCGCGCAGAACCTGAGATTCTGTGACCTATTAAAGAGTATGTTTCCATTCAGTATTACGGTCACACTGACCCTCTCATTAGCTTCAGTTTCGTACTCATTCATCATTTGGTTTGTCATGCTGACTTGGTCACTCTAAAAGAACATGATTCCAAAACAAGAGAAGTGGACATGATTCAGAAGGTTGAAAGTTCAAGGTTATTCTTGTGTGTCTTGGACCGTTAAGCCGGTATTCATTTTGATGTGTAGTTATCTGGCTTGAGAGTAAACTTGTTTTCTGGTATTTAAGGGCATGATGCAATGCCAATTATGTAAAGTGTTGCATCATCCTTTATTCTTTTATGTTTCCTCCTTTCTATGACGGTTTCCAGGTATTTCATCCTGTCTTAAGTGTGCTTGTTATAAAAGCATATATAAAGAAGACTCTTGATATTTCTGAAAGCCTCAAACCAAACTTTAAAGCAGCATTCTGCTAATTTCCCTACCCTGTCCATAAATCAGAGGTTGAGATGTGAAGAAACTTGTTTGGGCTGGTTTTATGAGAAATGTTCATTGTTTTTTGTATACAATGTTAATAATGGTACAATAGTGGTGAATCTGGGAAAAAAAGTATGTTCTTTGGGCACTACAGTGTATCCAGCATGTAAGCCATATTGCATGATCCCACACCCCTGGCCAAACACGCTGTATATTAATAACCTCTGAAGTCTGTTTTGTCCCATTTAATAATTTTCAAAGTAGTTTGTATTGTTGTGCGCTAATACTTTCCATAATAAGGCACAACATCATCAACTTTTATTCCAAACATAAATATTATGTACATTACTGAGATGAGTTTAGACTTCTGTACGTATTTTACCCCCACCAGGGGTACACCCTGCTTATACCCTATGCTCCCACCATGCGTTGGAAATACACCAAAGTACCAAAAGATACAGCATTATGTAAATTGATTATGAAGTGGTGTTATGTGGCAAGGAACCACTTGGGAAC
>CM067486.1:21327905-21412905 GCA_034552555.1 Semaprochilodus insignis
GCCGAGAGGGACTCAAATCCTGCAGTGCCAGGCGTGTCCCCCTGCTTAAGCCAGTACATGTCCAGGCCTGTCTGAAGTTTGCCAGAGAGCATATGGATGATCCAGAAGAGGATTGGGAGAATATCATGTGGTCAGATGAAACCAAAATAGAACATTTTGGTAAAAAACCAACTCGTCATGTGTTTGGAGGAAGAAGAATGCTGAGTTGCATCCCAAGAACACCATACCTACTGTGAAGCATGGGGGTGGAAACATCATGCTTTGGGGCTGTTTTTCTGCAAAGGGGACAGGAAGACTTATCCGTGTTAAGGGAAGAATGAACGGGGCCATGTATCGTGAGATTTTAACCCAAAACCTCCTTCCATCAGTGAGATCATTGAAGATGGAACATGGCTGGGTCTTCCAGCATGACAATGATCCCAAACACACCGCTCGGGCAACGAAGGAGTGGCTCCGTAAACAGCATTTCAAGGTCCTGGAGTGGCTTAGCCAGTCTCCAGACCTCAACCCCATAGAAAATTTGTGGAGGGAGTTGAAAGTCTGTGTTGCCCAGCGACAGGCCCAAAACATCACTGCTCTAGAGGAGAGCTGCATGGAGGAATGGGCCAAAATACCAGCTACAGTGTGTGCAAACCTGGTGAAGACTTACAGGAAACGTTTGACCTCTGTCATTGCCAACAAAGGTTATGTTACAAAGTATTGAGTTGAACTTTTGTTATTGACCAAATACTTATTTTCCACCATAATTTACAAATAAATTCTTTAAAAATCCTACAATGTGATTTCCTGGATTTTTTTTTCTCATTTTGTCTCTCATAGTTCAAGTGTACCTATGATGAAAATGACAGATCTCTCTCATCTTTCTAAGTAGGAGAACTTGCACAATCAGTGGCTGACTAAATACTTTTTTGCCCCACTGTATATGTAGAGGCAGTAGTTCATGTTGCTGCACAGTTTGCGTTCCTTCCCACAGAACACTGCCCACAGGACGCTGCCCACAGGATGCTGCCCACAGGACGCTGTCCACAGGATGCTGCCCACAGGACACTGCCCACAGAACACTGCCCACAGGACGCTGCCCACAGGATGCTGCCCACAGGACACTGTTAGTTTTGGTTGGTGGACTATGCTTAGTCCAGCAGTGACACTGAGGTCTGTAAAACTCCGACAGCACTGCTGTGTCTGATCCACTCACACCACCAGCATGTTAGTGTCACTGCTGAGAATGATCCACCACCCACATAATATCTGCTCTGTGGTGGTCCTGTGGGGGTCCTGACTATTGAAAAACACATATACAAACACATTTTCTGCAGTGAGCAATTTGACATGAAGCTCTCCCTAAAAAGGAAGTATGAGACTGTTTCTTGTCCAATTATCCAAATACAGAGTGTCAATACATTCAACTTGCAAACATTATTCCTCTTAACAGCGTTTTAAGAAACCTGTGTAGAAATGCATATTAAATTGCAGGGCTCCTGTTTCATTTGGTGCTGGTGTTATTTTGCCTAATGGCTCTAACTGGTATAAACATGTTTACCGGAGCTTTTAAGTTGACCTTCATAAGAGCACCTTAACCAAAAACATCCTCTAGGCATCCTTCAGAAACACTGTACTGTAACAACTGTTTACGTGCAGGTCAAGCACCTCTATTGCTCTAGAACATTGCCTAAGGTTGGCTGACGTAAGTGTTGCCTATGTAGGACAGATGTTTTGCTTAGTGTTTTGCACCAGACACATGGTCCTCCCACCTTCTCTGTTGTTGACCATTATACACATTAACAGAATATCTTGCCCTGTATTGCAGCAGCATCTCTCTCTCTCTCTCTCTCTCTCTCTCCTTCTCTCCATCATTTGATAAATATATGTCTATTTAAAATGATATAAACACTTGTTAACACAGCAAGTCATAATGGGTCGAGTAACGAATAATTGAACATCTGAACTGTCCCTCCAAAGCTCACCTTAAGGCACAAAGTCCGATCAGTGTGTATATTGTGCAGTTTGGCATTGGCCTGTAAACCAGGACTGTGGGATCCCAGGATGCCACAGAGGAAAGCATGTTTTATCTGCAGAAGGCAGTAATCGAACAATCCTTTTATTCGTGACAGAGCTGAGCCAGCAAACCTGGGAAGTGTTAAAAGTAATTGATGGGGTTTAGCTTAAAAACTCGAGTGAGACGTTTTTTTTATCTGTGATGTAAGTGGGCTGTTGGGGACAGCCCTCAGTCTCCACCAATGAGGGAAAGGGCATGGCTCTACACCCATTCCTAGGGGGCTCTACATAAAGGTACTTGGATCCAACTCCCCCTCTCACTGCTCTGTGTCTGATCCCTGTCTCTGCATCTGCAAGGTGAAATTCTTTTCGGACCACTTGTGAAGGTATTTACCCGGCGTAATTAAAACGCGCTTGCACACATTATACACACAGAAACATCTTTAATGATCTGATGCTTCATTTCAGCTGTGATTCAGGGCATGTGGTGGAGCTCAGATATTGATCATTTTACAACTGCCTATATTTAATGTCATCACTATTCCTGTTATATTATAATGTATTATAATACGTTAGATTGTATTTTATTATATTGTTATTTATATTAAGTTATATCTAGAACCATTTCATGCTTGAATTGTTCTTTGCACATTCATGAATAAGAGATGGTTCTTTAAGGGTTCTTTGTAAAAGAAAATGGTCTATTTGAACCCTTTGCATGATGAAAGGGTTCGTTGCATTATTCATATTAATGGAGAATGTACTGTAGATGGTTCTATATGGAACATTTTTGTAAATAGTTCTTTACAGCACCAAACAGGGTTTTACTGTTGTTAAAAGCTTGAATTTGTAACTATAGCAAAACCCTTTTTGGTGCTATATAGAAGTCTTTAAAAAAGGTTTTATATAGAACCACACATTCCCCATCATTCCCAACATTCCTTTTTTTGATCTTTTTCTTTTTTCAGTCGCTGTAACAGAGAAAATGTCCTACGTGATCAGAATGAATGGCAACAGTGTCTCCAACAACTGTGTTCACGCAGATGTGCTGAATGGAAACGGTATAGGTAGAAATGGTATCAGTAAAAATGGAATGGACAGAAACGGTGTGAGCAAGAACGGAATGAATGGAGGCTATTTAAATGGGAACGATTTTGATGGGAATGGTTTTGAAGGGATTGCCGTCCACCACATGAGTTCTCGTGTCCCTGTGAGTGCTGCTAAGCTGAAGGCGCGCAGACAGCGCTGGAGTGTCAGAGCCTCAGAGATGTCCAAGAACACTCTGAACCCCATTCGGGCTATTGTGGATGGCATGAAGCTCACCCCAAACCCTGAGAAGCCCATGATTGCCCTGTCCATTGGTAAAGTCACAGCAAAACACTCTCACTCTCACACACAAGATGCACGGGGTCTTCTGATCTTGACTATTCCTAAGTCTCTGATGAAACAAAAAAGTCATTTATGTTTAACATTTTGTGCGTGTTGAAGTTAGGAACTTTGGCTCAGCACTAGTGCTTATAAAGTTGCTATAGAACACTTTTACGTACTTGCTAAATAGAAAGTTGTTATACACAGGTCTAAAAGCATAATGAGCCATTTATTACAACTTAACCCAACACCAGAGTCTACAGAGACAGTCTAATCAATTTGCTTATTTTCTTTTGTTTGTCCAATCTTTTTTTCCTCAGGTGATCCCACTGTATTTGGAAACTTACCTACAGATGAAAGCGTGCTGCAGGCAATGAAAGATGCTATAGATTCCCAAAAATTCAATGGCTATGCCCCCTCAGTAGGTGAGACAACAAACATCCAACAGAAAACCTCAGTTATTATTATAGTCAGCTGTTATGGTAAGCTATGAGGGGTGACAAATCTATGAGTAATTGCACTTCATTCATATACGTTATTATTATATTTATATATTTACACTACATTGACTTAGGTATAATTTTCTCGGTGCCTTTTCCACCCCTGTAAGGTATATGGTCTTAACGGATACAAAATGCTTTGTACACTGCTGACTCCATCAAGAAATGAGTTACATGCGTTATACAAATAGTTATTAAACATCTAGTTAGATAAGTCTTAAAACCTATTTAATCTCTTCAAATGAACATTCTCAGGTTACCTACAGAGCAGAGAGGCTGTGGCGAACTTCTACAGCCAACCAGGAGCTCCCCTAGAGGCTAAGGTGTGCCATCTGGGTCAATTGCTTATTATTCCAAATGAATGTGTTTAATAACTCAATCACTCAATATCAAAAATGATGAGGAATTTAACTCTTGTGTCTCCAGGATGTGATCTTGACCAGTGGCTGTAGCCAGGCTATAGAGCTGGCCATCAGTGCTTTATGTAACCCAGGAGACAACATCCTGGTTCCTTGCCCTGGCTTCTCTCTATATAAAACTCTGGCGGTGTCTATGGGTGTCCAGGTCAAATTTTACAACCTGCTGGTGAGTGACTGCAGCTGACACCACAGAATCCACAGGGGTTTAACTGTAAATGGTGGCACTCAAAGTGGATAAAGTGGATCACTTCTGGTTCTGCTAATTCAAGTTGATTGAACTTGCTACTCTAATTCTAGATCTGCACACATGCACGCATACATTCATGCGGTCAATGAGTAACCAGACAGTGACACTGATTTTTGGCCCGGTAGTCCCGGGACATTGGCAATGGTTACAAGGTTGCAGTGCAGAAAGTCAACTTTCAGTCGAGTGTATTTACCTCTATATTTTGAGAGGGATTTGGACATCATCCACCATGTGTCCGCGTTGTGTGTCTTGCACAATTATTTAATTTAGAAAAGTTTTTGTTGCTGTGATCTCTGCCTACGGACCAGAGGAGCGTCAATGCTATATAGGCTTAAAAGAAGCGTCAGAGCCAAAATGTTAAGTGTGTGAATTATTTAATTGGTTAAGGAAAATGAACACAGCGAGAGTAGCAGTAGGTAATAATGTGGCAGACGACAGAAGACTACAGTAGAATCATAAACAAAAATCAGGACGCAGGACACTGTTGACATTAGTAGAAGGACACATTTTACAATGTAAAGAAGCATCTTAACTGCTCAAATCTTAATTCCCATAAAATCACTGAGCGAATCTTCACTTTGCAGCAGGACAAATACCTGAAACATACCATTAAAAAAAAGCATGGACATTTTTAATGTCACACAGTGGAATGTTCTTGACGGGCCACTGCTCTGGATTAAGCAATGAATCAGCAAATATCATGGCACAGCACTGTATGTATGCTTACACTCAGTCACTACAAAACAGTGATCAAAATATTAAAAGATGTCATAAAAATGTATAAAGCTGATTTTGACCATATCAAAATCTATACATATAATTTGCACTAAACAGAGAATATTTTCATTCTCCTGGAGCTGTCTGGCCGATGGTGGGTTTGTTGAATTCTAAAGGTCTGTAGGTCAGTAAACAACTGGTACAATTTACTGTAGGGCAGCGCGCTCAATGCTTTATGACACCAATATAAGCCTCTTATGACAAACTGTTATAAATGTTAATCTAAATGTATGTCTGTCAGTTGCCCATAATGGCTTTGTAGGTGGTGTGTAGCCATCCTGCGACCTAAATGTATTGAACATTGATTTATGAATGCATTAACGGTAGGGAAAGGTGAATAGTCTATAGATTTTGTCCACTTTGCATGAATAAAGCTCTGCCCTCAGTGTTATTGTTACCTCCGATGTGATGACTTTAAACTTTGGATTAATATAAATTGTGTTTGCTGTAAATGAGGGGTAAGGCAGTTTAAACACATGCACGCAAGCACAAATCAGATCAAGGTAGATGAATGAGTCTGCTGATATTAAAGCTGTGGGTTGTCAGGTAAAATATTCACTCTTTCTGTGTGAAATGTGTCTTTAGCCAGAGAAATCCTGGGAGATCGATTTGCAACATTTGGAGAGTTTGATTGATGACCGGACAACGTGCCTGATCGTCAACAACCCATCCAACCCCTGCGGCTCTGTGTTTACCAAAGAGCACTTGCAAAACACTCTTGCAGGTGTGTGGCACGCAATGCAGAGCTAAAACACACACACACACACACACACACATATATATATGTTTTTTTTGTTGTTGTTTTGTAGTGGACTTTAGATGCATGCATTCAATACTAACATTTATTTTCTCTGTGGTCCAGTTGCATCAAGACATTGTATCCCTATCCTTGCTGATGAAATCTATGGAGACATGGTGAGTCAGGAGAATATAACTTCACCAGCACATCAAGCAAACACTGATTTGGCTCATTACTGTTTTATACCCAGCCACAGATGTGCCAATTGGATTTTAACAAAATCACTCAAATCTCACCTTCTGAGTCGCATCTTCAAACTATGAGGACAGCATAAGTCCATATCAGCAGTTAGATAAGACAGGTGTTAGCCTCAGGGAATGAGTTCCAGGCTGTTGCTGGCTCAGTTTGGAGCAAACCTCATGTAATACCAGCAAGGCACATTCTTTGTGACAGAGCAATAGAGAGGGAAGAGGGCCGAGAGCTTTTCCCTGGCTCAGCTCAGCAATGGAAACCACATCAGCACAGGAGGGATTAGAGCAGAGGGTGTATGAATGGAAGGTTGGCAACACACTATGCCATGCAAAGCTGTAGGTCATCAAGGACGAGTGAAGGTTGAGCACAGGGCACTGGGTCTGCACACGGAGAGAGCCAAAATCAAAAGCATGAGGCACTACCGTGGTCTCTTGGGAAGGAGCCCTAGACCCTTAAGAAAGTGCTAATAGAAGGTTGAACACCAGTAAATGTCTTCCAAGTGTAATAGCAAGGAATAGATGAGGAGGATATCACATAGCCTTGAATAAAACATGCAGTGGCCCCAAAAAGTATTTAAAATGTACATCCAATCCAAGTCCGTCACATGAGGAATTAGAACGTCGTGCCAAGTGCTGTTTCTAAAACAGACAGTTGTACAATTCTGTGCAGATTTCTGCAGGTTTACATCAAAATGCCTTTGTACACTTCTTATGTCATCAAATATTTACAAGTGTGTTGTAGTCAGTATGAGCTGTAATAACTTTAAACTGAGTTTTTAATTGCTTGTTCAGGCTGTCAGTTCAAGATGTGTTTTAAAGACCAGTGAAAAAAAGAAGGTAGAGAAGAACATCATAGTCGTTACCTAACGCACATTCTAGACTCATGTCAGGTTAACAGGGACAGCAGCAGTCCATTAGATGTGGCTGTAAAGCTTCCTTGAAACATCACAATGACTGTGCACTTTTCATCATGTTTCATTACCTTTCATAACATTTCATAGCTTTGTCGTTTTCTAGTTGCGCACAAGTTTGTCAGCTTGTGGTCTTGAAAAGCTTTTGCAGGTTTTTCATGTATTTCTGTGCACTACTTGTTTTCTTGAAGCATCTCGAGCAGAACAACACAATGACTGTGCATTTTTCATTGCATGTGTTTGTGATTAGCACATATGTGGATCATGAGGGAAGGCAGACAGAGAGCGGGAGAGGCCCCATTAAACGGCTTGGTCTGACTTTACCAGCTCAATGCAGCCAAATTATGCATCTGCTGACGGTGGTTTTAAATGTCTTGAGGGCCTCAGGCCCTCTTGCTGGTAAAAAGAGCACGCATGTACGGGGGAAGTACTGATATGTGCAAATGAGTTAGCGAGAGGGCCGTCTCAACCAATGGGAGATGGGGCGGATCCATCCACCCAACATCAAGGCCCTTAATTTTAATAAGAGCCAGGCGGACAGCCGCAGAGTCTATACCAGAAAGTCTTCCTCTTTCTCTGTAATTTCTTTTTTTTCTCCCTCCCTCTTCTGGCAGTTGGAGAACACTCTGAAATGTAGACAATGAACAACAGAAAGAGAATAGACCACATAATCACGTGTGGTCTAAGTGAAGTTTATAATGTAGAGTTTTCTGGCATTCCATTTAAACAATGACAGTGGCATCCTCTAGTGAAAGCCATTTTTTGGTCATGTAGGGACATTCTTGCATTATGTAACCATTACTACATCTGTTGTATACATGCAATGTTGCGTTACAGCAGTGATGAAGGAGTCTCTGTAGTGAGACTGAATGGTTTAATAACTAACCAAAACAAAAAGACTTTTGAACTAGTTAATTTGTGCCTGATATATTACTACTACCGGAAAGCCAAACATCACATCTGTATTAATCAGCTTAAACCAGTGAGGCTAAAGGATGCAGTGCCACACTGCAGGATATTACATAACTTGGCAAAATTGCTTGAACCCCCTCTTTAAATTGTGCTTACAAAGTGTTACATAACCTACTAACACCGCTTTAATACACTCATCATCAAAAGAGTAGTTGCACCCAGAAGGAAATGTCTGATTGCAATGCTATTGGGAAGGAAGATAAAGGTTACCAGGAACAGTCAGGTCACATGTGCGGCCAAGCATGAAACTTGAAGCATTCTCATGTCTCATGATGTCAAACCTAGCCACCAAGTTTCATTCCTGTTGAGTGATTCCTTCTGGGTGCAACTATGGTTTTGAAGATGAGTGTAGACCTGAGATGAATGTATGATGTCACATGATACCCAGAATCTGCTATGAGAACTTTGAAATGATACAATGGATATGTCTGTGATCTTTATTATATCTCAGGTCTTTCCCAACTCTGAGTTCCATTCCATGGCCCCTCTCAGCAGTGATGTTCCCATGCTCTGCTGTGGTGGTCTGGCCAAGCGCTGGCTCGTTCCTGGCTGGAGAATGGGGTGGATCCTCATCCATGATCGCAACAACATCTTTGGACGGGAGGTGTGCTGATTCATTTCTTACCAAGGCCTTGTGGGAAATATGTAATTATTAATTATTTAGTATAATTACTAAACTTTTTAATGTTGCTCTCTTTTTTTTTTTGTCCCAAGATCCGAGAAGCTCTTGTTAAGCTCAGCCAGCGCATTTTGGGTGCCTGCACTGTTGTCCAGGGGGCTCTAGAGAGCATCCTAAACAGCACCCCAGCAGAATTCTACCAGAGCACAATCAGCTTTCTTAAAGTAAGTGAAGGAGTATGGAAGTATGAATGAACGATGGAGGTTTTTTGTTACAGAGTGAACATGGCTTTCTAACACTTGTCATCCTCTCCACCAGTCCAACTCAGAGATTTGTTTCTCAGAGCTGTCCACCGTTCCTGGGCTGAATCCGGTGATGCCATCTGGAGCCATGTACCTCATGGTGAGCTCCATTTTCTCTTTAGTGCCTAGCAGTATTTTGATAGACGCCATGTGGAGTAAAAGCAAACACTTCTAAAAGCTAATATGTTGTCCACCAGGGCTGGACATACTTGCCATCTATAGTTAATTTTTAATCCTTGGTGTTGCAACATTGGTCCCCAGGGACAAAAACCAACTCCTAATATGGAGGATGATATGCATCTGTGTCCAACTTTAGGTCGGGATTGAAATGGAGCATTTTCCAGAGTTCCAAAATGATGTGGATTTCACAGAGCGGCTGGTCACCGAACAGTCTGTGTTTTGCTTGCCTGCCACGGTACATAACCTTCCAATCTCGCACCTCAGTTTCACTTTCATACTCCTTATCTATCAGCTGTATTTTCAATATTGCCTTTCCCAAAATGTAACTTGGACTGAATACAAATACAGATCATTCCTGTATTCTGAACACTTGTGTACCATCCTGATAGTGAGATTTCTGTCATACCTTCATCTTCAGGCATTTGAATATCCAAACTTCTTCCGGATTGTGGTGACGGTTCCAGAGGAAATGATGGTGGAGGCATGTGGGAGGATCAGAGAATTCTGTGCACGCCACTACAGACCTCTCAGCCAAGACAGCAACGACCTGGACCAATAAAAGTCTATGGCTGAGCAAGAAAGTGACGCAAAACCAAGAGAAGTCAGAATGAATTGATGCATGCAGTACAACATTTTACACATCAGAACATAGACGTGGACTTAAGAAAGTACTGATTGAGTGTCAGTGTTCCTTCTTTAGTACAACTCGCAATTCTGTGTAAACCTTATATTTATATTTTTGTATGGTTATGTTGTTTTTATCAGTGTAAACTATTTTAGTCCCACTGTTTCAGCTTCAATCCATTCCTAAAGAGAGGCCACATGGCCTACAGAGCATGCCACAGTGTTGCAGTGTTGCCCATTTAATCAAGTCCTTACAGTACACCACCATCATGTTTGCAGTATTAATGTTTGTATTTGAACAGCTGATGGTGGCCGTGTGTTTGAAAATGGTACCGTAATGCACATTGTTTGCATGTTCAACCACTTTTATAGAGACGGCTACATTCCTTGATATATATTATATTGATCTTTTTGCCACTATTATATAACAGCTATTTAAATAAAGTCTTTTCTAAAAGGGACATTTTCTGATGGTTTTATGTTTGTCTCTCAGTTTTATGTGCTGCATGCACATAGTTAGTCTTAAACAACATTATTATTTACTACCAAAACTTTGTAAACCAATATAGTCAATAGCCTTGTTATTATATTTCATACATTATATATCATTCATTTCTGGGGATCTTTGCAGTAAACACATACTTGTAAACTGAATTGCCGGTATGAGAGGTCACCGGAAGCCGGACTGCCTCTACAGGAGACTATTAACAAAAAGTTACTTTGTAGGCTGCCCTCCCTTTCTTACGAACCTGAATTATCTTAAAATTTGGTTCTTTATTGGTTATTAAAATGAGAAGATTACTTTGCTGTTTTATTACAACCAGCTGATACATGCAACACACCTTACACAAAACTGCCACATCTAAGTGGAGCTATATGTGACTGGGTTATGGCTAACAACTACATAGTGATTTAATAGTGTAACACTATGGCTTTGCATGGTGACTCAGGTTCAAATAACCACACAGATATTGTTGTTAGAACTCATAATTTTTTCAATCATCAGGGTGCAAAGAATTTAAATGCACCTTCAAAGCGACAACAATGACTTTAAGGTCCAGCTGTATATCTTAAATAAGTTTGTGTAATTAATATAATTGAGTAAACATAATTGCAATTGATTATGATACAATTATATTCCTTTCCTAAAGATACAGTATTGAAAATGTTCCCCTAAGGGTACCAGTCAGGGGGTACCACCCCAGCAACAATACCTGTTTTTCTGAGACTGTAAGTAACTTTTTACAGACTGTGCATTCTGATATCTGTAAAGATGAATTTGGGTTTTACCAACTAGACTGAAATCTTACTCAAGACATGGAACTGATTTGTTCATGTCCAACCAGACACTTTACCAGATGAACTAAAGCCTCTCTGGTTGTGTAGCTACATGCTGACAAAGCATTATGTAAGACATTACCCCCCAAATCCCAGAGTACTGCCCTGCAGCTGACTGAACTTGGCTTATGTGCCAGTAACCTTTCCAACAGACAAATCAATGCAGTCTGTCTATCCACAGAAGTCAGTAAAGGGAAGGATTTCCACCTCTTAAAGGGGTAAAATCTTATTGTTATACACTATAGATCAGTAGCTGACAGCTCTAGTCCTAGAGCACCCTGTGTCCTGCAGATTTTAGAGTTTACCCTGCTTTCAGCAAACCAGATCTGACTAATCAGCTCATGAACAAGCCTTTCCAGTGGTGAAGTGGAAGTGTCAGAGCAGGAAAAGCACATAAACATGCAGGACAGGGGGTTCTCCAGGACCAGGGGTGGGAATCTGTGCTCTACATGTAACCTATTAGGCTTTATGTCTTAATGTCTTTATGGTTTTATGTGAGATAAATTGTGGCTATAGCTTTAGCCTCTGTTGAATCATAGGCTGTAGGAAAACTAATCTAGGATTTAATAGAACTCTGCTACTCCCTACTGAGTGGTCTACAAATGACGCACATTAGAAATGCACTTAAAGGGGAATTTCAATCATTCCTCATAAAACAAAACTGAATATAATTAAATATAGATTTAAAACAAATTCAGTCAAAGTGGTCTCTATAAAATGTTTAATTGCAGAGAAATGTTAATGTCTTTAAGTTATATTTGTTGGAGATTCCACATGAAATCTCAGTAAAGTAAAACAATGCATGTGTAACATGTACAGAGTAGTGGCTTTTATTGATTGCATATTCATTCAGTGTCATGTGTAGCTGTTATTTCTTCTGATAAAGAGCATTATTAGTGTTTGTTTGATTGAAGTGCAAGTTTTATTCACAGTGAGCTATCATGAGCAGGAGAAAGGGTGGCAGTGACATTTACCAGTTGAGAGCAGTAGAACACTGAGACAGAAGTATCAGATGATGGATGTGATGAGTCAGTGTTTCTTAGAAGATAAAATATTGTTATATATACATATAATAATTGACGGTCAGATCAGAAATAGTCAATAATTCATTCCTGAACGTCATGGCAAGAAATCCGAGTTGTTTACCAATAATATTTATTTCATGTTCACTGTGGTGTGTTCAGAGTAAAGAGAAAGAGAGAGGGGGAGAGAAAGAGAGAGAGAAAGAGAGAAAGAGAGAGAGCGAGAGAGAGAGAGAGAGAGAGAGAGAGAGAGAGAGTATAAGGATGCTGACAGTGCATGCAGAGCAGAAGCAAATATTGATGGTTAAGACTGAATAATGACATCACAACACTCTAATCCTAATATATAAATCCCCCCAGTAGATTTGGCCCCCCTTTATGTTCAATTTATGGCTGTGGCCTTTAGTTTAGGCTACCTTATAGCCTCTGCAATGGACTAAAATGTTCAGTAGTACATTTAGAAGAATAGAGGAGTATATTTGAAATGCCTTTCCATTTGCGTTCTGTTTTCATGAACTGCTCACCAATTTAAAGTAAACGAAAGGCAGAAAGGCCCCCGTTTTTAACTGTGATTAAAAAACACATAGGAAAGTCCTAAGAAAGACCTGGCAGCAGAGCAGAGGGGCAAACATCTCGCACAGTGTTTGTTTTGGCCAGCAAGGGGGCTGCCTGCTCCTATCTACTCACCACTTTCATTGCTGTGTGCTAGTCGACCATAAGAATCAAATGAGAGTGCGACATTACCACAAACGTCTTTTCAAGACACAAGGTAACCCAGAAATTAAAACCAGGTGTGGAGTTACAGGTCTCAGTTACATGAATATCAGGTGATGTATCTGATATGTACAGCCATACAGTCTACTTAATTGTAGGTTATGTAATCTTCAAGTAGTATATATTTTTTACAAAAAACTCTTTTAGGCAAACCTATAAGACATATGTTAATAGCAGTCACTTCTGTCTTTCCAGAGCTGGAGCTAGCCCAGGGGTTTAGGGTCCTGCTATTGGGCTACAGCCAGGGGTCTTTTTTCTGCAACCCCGGGCCTCATTTTACTGCCAATATATTTATCATGTCTATAATAATCGCCTCATCAACCACTGAATCTTTCATGGTAAATGTATCTTTGTCTTATCCCTGCCTAAGCTGCTAGTGACTTTCAATTATTTTTTTTTTTTTTGCTTATTCTTTGCTTATTGTTACGGTTCACAAAGTTATTTAGTCAGTACCCAATTTTATCAGTGGGTCTTCACCACAGTTTATTACGGTACAACAGTTACCAGGATCAAAATACATGAAACTGGAACTACCTCATTTCAATTCATAGATAAGAACATTGGATGTTTTAATGATGTACTGAGCGGTGAACTGGAAATGTCCCTGGTTTTTATTTCAGAAATCTGTTCATTTTAATGCTGCATGCTAAGATGGACATGTTGTCTTTCACACTTTCAGCAAACTCCACTGGAATGAAACAATGTGTGAATGGAATGTGTACAAGTTAATGTTTATATTTACACACAGTGTCCATCATATTAAATTGATATTGGCTAATACATATATCCTCTCAAGTTAAAGTTCAATTATTAACTTTTAAGATAAAGAAAGAGAGAAGGCAGCGGAGGTGCAGCAAAGCAGAGGAGAGAGTGAAATCCAGTCAGTTGACCAGCTGCTGCACTGATCTGATCTATCTGATGTTACAATAAATCATCTCCACCATGGATGAGGGCAGTAAGCAGCCTAAGAAGATCAAACTTAATGATGGCAACTTTATGCCACTGCTTGGTCTGGGAACATTCAACTTAAAGGTAGGATTACATTTGTGTGTGTGTATGTATGTATGTGTGTGTGTATGTGTGTGTGTGTGTGTGTGTGTGTGTGTGTTGTATGATTGTCACAAAACTCTGCTATCAGCTAGCTATAAGGTTACTTCACTCAGCAACTTTGCATCTGTGCTGCCTTTATTAAAGGTCGGATCCTGATCTCAAATAAAAGTCTCTGCCAGCAAATCAGAGGAGCAGATTTCAAATGAATTTGTCCAGCATTAGTCAAAATTTCTGCACCTCAACAAAATAAGCTAGTGATTAATTGTTGGCCATGTCTGGTGAAATTATGATAACATGAACAGCAGACCTTAACCAAAACTGTAAAATTCATAAAAGCATTGGAAAGGTTATATGAGAAGTAATATTCTTGATAAAAACAGCAACATTGTTTAAAAGTGTATCACTTATTTTAGGACGTATCAAAGCGAACTAGTAGATTTACTACTGATGTATCAAAGTGTGTAATATAAGTTGGGACTAGCTGGCAGCTCTTTGTGTTTGAGCAGAGAACAACTGCCAAATCACACTGGACCTTGGTCCTGTAGTTGGTCTGACCTATGTTAAAATACAATATGGTTGGCAGGCTTGTAGGGTAAATGTACTCGGCTATGTTCATGTGAAAATAATGTTGAAAACTGACTAAAAATTAAAATGTTTTCATTCAAATATAAACGGAACTAAATAGAAAATGGCCAAGCTCTCAGTTTGACACATCATCTGCCACAGTTTGGTTGCTTTAGCACACCCATTAACTCCATGAAATCCAAAGTTTATTACTTCCTTACTCCTATTACTTAGTAAGTACTGCAAGGACTATAAGACAAACTGTAATACACTCATCATGAAAAGAATAGTTGCAGCCAGAAGGAAGTGTTGGATTGCAGTGCTATTGGGAAGGAACATAAAGGTTACCAGGAACAATAAATGATTAGACTGATGTGGGCAATGTTTATTGAGCTACACATACAAAAGTAGTATGACATTGGTCCACCACTTGCCGTCTGCGCAACATGCCAGACGTCTCAGCATTCAGTGTTTAAGATCTGATAATGATTTTTGAAAAATTAAAATCTGGATTGCAAGTTTTGTTTTTTGCATTCTAGGTAAATTGGCATGGAGATACCCTGCTGCGTTCCTCTTTGTGTCTCTCCGGGTAACCACTGAACAGCTAGTAGCGTTATATTGTTTGGTCATCNATAGACAAAATGACAAAACACTGAAAAGAATGTAGTGTAACAGAGTAAGTGTAATGAAGTAAACAAATCACAGTAGAACAGTGATTCCATATGACATGTTAACTAAATGGTGCTGTCACTGAAAACTATTCTAAAAGTGTTAAGCATATGATGGTGTATAGAGCTTGTTTTACTCTACAGTAAGGTCTTGTATGAACCTGCAGATCTTTGACTTCTCTTTGGATGAGGAGGATATGAAAACACTCAGGTCTCTGAATCGTGGCTGGAGGGCTATTCCATTTGAACAGTAAGAGCACGCTGTTCACCCCAATGAAACCTAAACCACTTATATATATAATAACTGTGTTCCAAAACCCATTTCTTTACTGCTTAACAGTGATGTGTTTCTGTTCCACAGGATGGGGTCTCATCCTTTCTACCCTTTTAAGTGAAATGTAGTTACTGCATGTCTGAGAAACAGGGAAACTGTCTGCATTGTGAATGAGTCTACAATATTATTAAATATTTCAGTTAATAAAAAATGTAAACAAATCACCTGAATTAATTTTTTGTACAATAGCTATATTAATGTTAATGCTACATTGGGATTTTAGTTTACACTGTGATAGCATGGAGTAATCTGAGTGTGATTTATAATGGGTTTAAAATGGTATAATATTATACTGAAAATGTTTGCCCATGTTAATCCTCATAATGAAGAATCTGAAATGTTGCTTTGAAGGGCAAGCATTACACACAACCCAGTCGTGGAAAATGCATCTTGAGATTTGTGCTGTGTTTAAATTCACCAGCAGCTTGATAGAGAGAACAGAACATCACTGGATTTGTGCACTCATGAAATAGGCCCTTTCTCAGGAAACAGAAGAATGTAAACGCTGGGTAAAACAAATTCCACTACTGCCTTTTGGAAAATCATTAAAATCTGAAATACTGGTGTTTGTATTACTTGAACTCTCCATGAAAAGGTGTGTCCATTTATCTGTGTCGTAGTTGCCAAGACTGAAATTTGAGGATGTATTTTGAATGCCGGAAGAACACCAAGTACCAAATACCAGTTATAAAGGATTTAAAGTCTTTGTAGAAGCATTTCTTCACAGTGATGTCTACAAAATGATAAAACAATGAATATGTGAAAATAACTATAATCAAAAAACTCCATAAGCCATGTTACCTGGAGATGTTGAAATAGATTGCTAACGGTGAACTAGCTGGCAAAAAGCAAAACATGTACACATACCGTTAGGGGGTCATCAAGCCCTCTTTGCAAAGCAGTGATAACCTTTTGTTTAGGTGTCCACTGCTTTGTCACAACACCAAGACAAAAGCAGGACTAGTCACTGAAGATGACCTGCTGCCATTCTGAGTCACTCCATGACAGTCCATTGCAGTCTTTGACACCATGGACATGGTGTTAAGGGCAGATGTCGTAACGTTCTGCGTGCATGTAGTCCTGCCTCTGCCGTCTGCCAATGGTGCTGGCACTAACAGGATGACTCAAGGAGGGCATTACTGCTCGCTTAATGTCCGCAATTGTGTCTGTTGGGACAGTCAGGTACAGTGATAAGGCCCGTCCTTGCTTACATCACATGAAACTTAAACACGTCTCACATGTCTCACAATGTCAAACCTACCCACCGAGTTTCATTCCTGTTGACTGATTCCATCTGTGTGCAACTATTTTTGACGATGACTGTATTTCATGTGTAAAAGTGTGTCTCCTATATACATCTTATATTCCAGCAGCATTTCGTGCCATCTAAACGATTGGTGTCAATAGTTATAATCTCTGTTTTATTCAAACTATTTATTCTAAACCACTTTCTTCAAAGCTGTTTCTAATGTTTAATACATTAACAAAGTCATATTAATCATTTCCTCACCAAATATATCCCTCTTCCAAATATGTTTGGGGAAAAAACAATAATCATGGTTCTTTTACACCCTTCTTAGTCATCTTGTTCTTAAAATCATCTATAGTTCATTTTATATCAAAGGAACATGCAAACCTACTAAAGACTTCACCTTACAAATTTTACAAACAGTAAAACAACCACACTAAACCTTTATAACCACTTTCTTCTTCACCTCAACATTTACCTTTACTATAGTTTCAGGTAATAGACACCACATGTAAACTAGAACATTGATGCAAAGCACCAAAGCTATTTCAGCACTAACAACACTCCCTTGTTAAGAAGCTTATGCTAAACAAGAGTATGTGAGTGAGTTACAAACCAGGTCCATGAGGTGCTGCACATCTAAACATGACTTAAAAGCAATATTTAAATGGTACTCTAACTTAAATCTATGGTCTATCTCTTAAGGCCTTTTAGAACAAGGCTTATGTCTTTTTTTAGGCAGGTTCACAAGAAAAGGTATTTGAAACATACAGTATAACAGATGTCATGTTTTATGGCCCAGCACCTTTTTTGAAACAAGGAGCACTGCCCAACAGTGTTAATGATGTCACAGGGACTTGTTATAAGAAGTATATACAGTGATGCTTGTAAATTTGTAAACCCTTTCAAATTTTCTATATTTATATATATACTGTATATATTTTTTTTCTAAATTTATATTTTCACACTCTTGCCATGCAAACATATGTAATAATCAGTCATTTCCCTTGAAAAATATATGACCAAGTCTAACATTATTGTCCCATTTGTTTAAAATGGTCCTCCTTATCTATTTTTAGGACTTGAAGTTTTTGGTCAAATTTATAAAGAAATACAGAAAATTCTAAACGGTTACAAACTTTTAAGCAACACTGTATGTATTTTGGATCATAACTCCCCGGTTATACAAATGCTGTGCAGTCAATGGCAACCAAGCCAAACTAGGCTTGCTTAGTCTTGCTTTTCAACTGAGACAAAACAATAGAAAGATTGCACAGACTGTAACTAAAGCACAGGTTAACATAACATCATTCCATACATCTGATCATTGCTGATGATGAAGCAACGTTTTTATTAAAGTCATGTGACTTGACATGTTATAATTGGACATCCTTCACCCTACCAGGCCGCACTTTTACAGGTCCCCCAAACATATCTATTGAATATTTGGAGCTTCAAATTAAATGTACATTCACGGGAAAGCTATAGCTCACTCAAGCTTGAACAAGTTGGTGGTAATATTGTAATGGTGACTAAGCAGTGACTGGAGGAGAGTGTTGAGGAAAGATGTGGTAGGTGTCAGGAACTGGCTCTTCCGCTGTGCTGCTAGTGAAGTTCTCACCACAAGTCAAAACAGCTGTTTAAATGTTCTCTGTAGGTGCTCCTAGTGACTCAGGGCCCTGAGCCAACACCCATGACACACACTGGACGATCTGGGTCTGTTATCTTCTTGTAGATAATGCTTAAACTGAAAGCTGTAGAGTGTGTAAGAACAGTTTAAACAATGATGCTGAATTAAGAGCTGTGACTATTTGTTAAAGTATAATAATAAGAAAATAATTAAGTCAAGGTCTGGTCAGTGAAAGGTCTTAATCAGATTAGCACTGCATGGTAAGATAATCATTTTGTTGCTTGTTGTTACAGCCTGAGGAAGAAATCAAGCAAAAGGGAAAAAAGACTAATAAATGTCCTTTACCTACTTAAAACATCTTACACTATATTATCCTACTTTATACTATCTTAATCCAATCTTACTTCTTATCTTATACTATCTTACACTTTCTTAACTCTTATCTTATACTATCTTATCTCACACTATATGAAATCAAAAGAGTAGCTGCACAAATAGTTGCATCCAGAAAAATCAACCGACAAATACACAAACAAAAATCTCTTCTCTTCGATCCTCCCAGTACTCTCAGCAAGAAAACCTCATAGACCACTTTTATGAAGTCAAGCCAATGGATCTAGGAGTAAGAGGAAACATCAGTGTCACAATCCATACAACCCACTGTGGTAGATGGTGTCATAGGTTTTGGCCAAACGAACTTCCTGTGCAGAAACAGGTGGGCTATAGTACATAGTTTTACACCTTCACACCTGTACCTAATAAAGTGGACAGTGTAGTAATCCTTTATATAAATGTGCACAAAGAGACAGGTGTTAATTAAAATGTTGATGGTGATTTGCTGAGATACTGGAATCAGACATTGGATGCATGCTTTTAACAGGTCAGCCTCGCCGCTATGTAAAAGGTAGGTTTGTTTACCCACCGTTTTGGCCATGTTATAATGTACAGGAGTATTGACTTAAAATAGAAAAGATAAGAAGACTAATAAGGAGAAATTAGGAGAAATTTTAAGTATCTTTGACATCTATTGAAGCTAATTTAGACCCTGTGTTTTTGAATCTGGGCATTTCCAGTAGGAAAGTAACTTCACTGATTGAAAGTAAGTTGCACAATATACTTACCTTTACAGCGAGGAAGAATATCTTACTACAGTGGATAAGAATTGTGAGTGATTGGCATAAGATATTAATCAACTTAATATTTACCTCTGCTCTCCATTCTAATACAGTCCAGTTTTACAAGATATAAGAGCCTTTTATTAACTCCATCAGGTCAAATTTAGCAACCATTTTAATAAGGGGGTTTCATTCATCTCTTGCACCAGTTGAATCTACAACAGTATGGTTTTTATTATGTTTTGTTTCTCTGTTCTGAGCAAAACCAGAAAACATTATTGCACAATTTGTAAATGTTTGGGGATAAATGATTTAAGCAATAGTTCTTCTATTTTATAGCGAGCGTAATAATATACTTCACATCACAGTATCAGAAACTACATAGGTCTGAACTGCTAGAGATCACTCAACTGGTTGACACAGTTTCAGGCAACTGTTCCCGATCCCAGCCCTGACCACCCCATTGTTCTGCAGACACACTTGACACACTGAACCTAGCCCACAAGGAGCTTGTTAATTAGCTAATGAGTAGAATCAGGTAGAATCAGGACAGGGACTGGGAGCAGCTGAATAGTTCAGTTTTACATGCTTTTTCACTGCTTCCAAATGAAGTTGATCACTTTGCCCTTACAGTTTTGAGCTAGAGCTATGAGCCTGTTGCTAACAAACACTAGTCTCTCAAACCTTTCCACAAATACACGCCCAAAACTTAGACTTACTATATGCTAGTCTAGGTCATCCAACAGTGAATATTGGTTACCTATAGACAGTGAGCTATGAGGGTCTTGTTTCCTGAAAGATGCTGTGGGTCACACATAGTTTGGCAAGGCTATTAGAAATTACAGTAGAGCAGATTTCCAAAAATCAGACATCTTAATTCTAAATAACAGGCCCAAAAATGGCATAACAATAATAATCCATTATATAACAATAATCACAGTTAGGGGTACACCAGTGCACGTGGACAAACAGTGTGACAAGTGTTCCTTTCACAAGTCAATAGCAACTGGTTGGTCACATTTTGCTGATAAAGCATTACGTAAGGCTTTTCCCACAAATGCTGGAACTCCTGGAACAAATGCAACTCCTGCCAGTGTCTCCTCAGAAGCCACTAAAGAGAGAGACTTCTGTTTCTTACATTGCTAAAATTGCATCGTCAGAATACTAGATTATATATACTCTAGATTAAACCTATAGGCACTAATGTAACGCCAACATGAAATGTGACCATGTCCTTACCCTCAGCCGAGTTAGGAATTAGGAAAACTTCTAGGATTTCACAGAATTTCACAGGATTTCACTCTGCTACTCCCTAGTGACGGGTCAATGAATTGCACACAGAAAGAAAACGCTAAACAGAGATGGGTACCTGAGGACAAGAGTCCAAGAGAGTCCAGCACAGTGCATTTACTTCTTTCTCACCCACCAACTAATCTCAGTTATTAACTGAGGAGTTTGAGCAGGAAACTTCCTGGGAATCTGAGCCTCTATGACTAGACATTCCCTGATTTTAGGGGTTCTAGCTTTTGGAAACAGCAGTCTTTATATTGTAATTAGATAAATGTAATAAATTACTCCTTCAGTGAAAAACAACTTCACTTCCTGATTTCACATTGTTCTGGAGGAAACGGCAGTGTCACATGGTCTTAGGTGTTAAGGTCACTTTCCTTGGTTTTGTCAACAGGCTGCAGTGCGTACATGCACAATAATGGTAAAGAACCTGCACAGCACAGCACACACACACACACACACCCTCAGAGTAGGGTTCAATGATTAACTGTCAAGATAAAGAAAGAGAAGGCAGCAGAGAGGGAGTTCACAGCGAAGCAGACGAAAGACTGAAAGAAAGAATTAAAGGAACTCGAGGAAGAAAAAGACAGGAAGGACCAGCCTGTCAACTTAACTGACATTTGTTTGACGTTGCAAAAATCATTCCCCCATGGATGAGAGCAGTGAACGGCCTAGGAAGATAGAACTCAATGATGGCAACTACATGCCACTGCTGGGTCTGGGAACGTGGAAGTCAAAGGTAGGATTACTTTACCGTGAACTGAGCATGCAGAGTAAGCGTTTTTACTTTGATTTGTAACCACTGCAAATCTGTGCCGCCTGCTAGCTGTATAGTTACTTCACTCACAGTAACTTTGGATCTAGTGAGGCTTCTATATAACTGGCATAAACATCTTTGTCACCAAATCAGAGGAAGTTCTTTAACTTAAAAGAGCCATCAGGGATTTATCTAGCATTCCCCCAACACCTTGCACCTGGACAAAATGAACTAGTAACAAATTGATGATCATGTGACTTGATGTAATTCTAAAAGGCAGTTGTAAAAGACATCAAAACTGTACGATCATAAAGCTGTGGGTAAGATGGTAAGAGGGTTATTACATTTTGTAAGACACACTTGAAGACTTCAAAGCATATTCACAACATGTTGGCCTCTTGGAGTCACACTTTAGTAACTTCCCTGCTCTAGCACACATATCTGAGGTTTATTATATAGTAATTACAAGGATTACAATATAAACTCACTGAATTATTCTTAGGTTATAAAACTGTAATAAATGTTTGTACCTGCTGCAGGTACAAACGTTTAAGGGGTTAAATGTTGCAAAGTGTGTGAGCCGGGAAAACCTGTCAAATTGTGCTGGACCTTGGACCTCTATAATACAAAAAAAATACAAAAGTGGATTCTGGGCCCACTTGTATGTAGATTTAAAGGGGAAGTCCACTAAATTCTCTACATTTCTGTATAATTAAATCATTAAGATGTAAACAACATCGTTCAGAGTTCATACTACAGAAACTTCTGGAGAGTCAGAATTGTTCACCATGGTGGTGATGGGAACCAGACATCTGAAGTATCTGATGGTTCTAAAAGCTCCCTCCCAGAAAATGACTACATGACATGATTATGAAGGATGCTGCCTGATGCTTGAGACATTGAAAAATGTTTCCGCAGCTTAAGAACACGTCATCTCAGCAACTTAATTATGCAAAAAAAATGATAAATTTATACACCCACCAGCCACTTCATTAGCTACACCTTCTTATATCTACATTCATTGTCCATTTTATCAACCCCACTTACCATACAGAAGCACTACCATTACAGACTGTAGTTAATCTATTTCACCCTGTTCTTCAGTGGTCAGGAGCCCCACAGGACCACCACAGAGCAGGTATTACGTGGGTAGTGGATCATTTTCAGCACTGCAGTCACACTAACATGGTGGTGGTGTGTTAGTGTGTGTTGTGCTGGTGTGAATGGATTGGAGACAGCAGTGCTGCTGGAGTGAGAATAGACCATGAACCAAAACTATCCAGTCAACAGCATCCTGTGGGCAGCGTCCTGTGGGCAGCGCCCTGTGGACAGAGTCCTGTGGACAGCGTCCAGTGGACAGAGACCTGTGGACAGAGACCTGTGACCACTGATGAAGGATTAGGGAATCACCAACACAAACTCCGCAGCAGCAGATGAGCTATGGTCTCTACACACTATGGTCTCTCAATACACACTAACACACCACCACCACGTCAGTGTCACTGCAGTGCTGAGAACAATCCTCCACCCACACACCTGCTCTATGGTGGTCCTGTAGGGGTCCTGACTGTTGAAGAGCAGGGTAAAAAGGGTTTAACAAAGTATGGAGAAGCAGATGGACTACAGAGAACTACAAAGTCTTATATGCTAAGTGGAGCTTATATAACAGACAGAGAGTATAGAATATATAGCGAGAAGATGTACCTAATGAAGATGCCGGTGAGGGTATATATAATTGTTATACTGTATGTTATAAACACTGGAACTGGAAATGTGGTTTTGTTTGATTATCAGAGCACAAGTTCAGAACAGTGTCAAGGAGCAGCTGAGACAGCAATAGCTGCAGGCTATCGTCACTTGGACACAGCCTTCAGCTACCAGAATGAGGTGGAGTTAGGCAAGGCCCTCCGCTCCAAGATACAACAGGGCATCATTCGGCGTGAGGACATGTTCGTTGTGAGTAAGGTGAGTCAGTCTTACCAGCAGCTTTACTGTAACTGTTATTATTGAAAAGGCATTTTAATAAAACACTCTGAGATAGATAACATAACATTTAGCACAGGTCTCACCCCGTCAGCATGTACACCTGCAAGCTGCTGTATGACGGGAGATTCTGTTTGAATATTTGCTGTGTAAAAGCTTTGAAGATAATCATGAACTAATAATGCGCCTCTGTTTTGTTGTGTCCAGCTGTGGTGCACTTACTTTGCCCCTGAGGACATCCCTGTGTGTCTGAACAAATCTCTCAGTGACCTGCAGCTGGATTACTTGGACTTGTACCTGGTGCACTTCCCTGTGGGACTACAGGTTACACAACAGCACTGCTTTCAGATTATTGTCAAGGGTAGAACTTTATTAGTCAGCATGCATGTAACTGAAAGATCAAGAGACCGGAAAAAGTGAACATATACCTTTACATAAAGCTGCTTTCAGCTGCAGTTTTTGGAGAGGCAAATGGTGCAAAATGTTGCATGAATCGAAAACACACACTTTTAAGGTGCCATAGAATACATTTAGAATGCACTCTTGGATTTTTAACCAGATGGTTTGAGCCAATTAACTAATTACCTAAACTAACACTCACTACTTATAGCTCACATTTGTCACAGCCAAACGCAAGTGGGGTCAGTAGTGTAGCACAGTGGTTTTAGACTCCAGTCCTGAGCTCCCACTGCCCTACACAGGATCAGGTGTGTTAGGGCTGGGCAGTAGGTCCTCAGGACTCCTCAGGTTATGGCCTAGGTATGGTTGTATTGGTGGAAACAGTTTGATCATGATTTTGTTATTGTGTGTTTATCATTAAAACAGATCATGTGGTTATCTATGGAATAAAGGGGGGAGACAGTTCCACTGCCCACTGGCATGTATTTTGATCCTGGGAAATATTATACTATAATAAACTGTGGTGAAGGCCGACTGATAAAACTGGGTACAAACTAGTAACTTCATAAACTGTATGACAAGATCACACAGTAACCCAAAGTGGTGAGTGAAGCAATTGTAAACTAGGGAGCACTCAGTAATGACAATAATAAAAGAGTTATATTTCTTGCTGCTCCCCTCGAAATGTGTTGTATGCTTTTTAGAAATAAAGTCTCTAAGTAAAAAGGGTCTCAAAACTCACTAACTACAGTGGCTAAGGCAGAAATAAGGCAGTGATATGTTTACCATGAATGACTTAATGATTGTATGAGGCTGCTATCAGCATGTGCTATATATTGTATATATGAATGGCTGAAAAAGTGACACAGTTTTAACAAAATGATGTTCTCTTTGTAGACGGCATGCCTATACAAAACAGCAAATCAGAGCCTAGGTACGATGATTCAACCCACCCTGCTTTACCTCTGGGTTAGCTCATGTCTTGAAAAGATGTTTCAGGTGTGGTTTTACACAGCAGTATTCTCTAAAGCCAGGTCAGCAAGTGGTAGAAGTGGATAGTAAATAGCGGCAGCCTCCCATAGGCCAAAACAAGCACAACACAACCTTTTCTGGGTACAGTCCACTAAAAATGGGGACATCTAGTCACCCTAGGAAGGGCACAGTCATGGCAAAGGCTTGTCAGGTGAGCCAGCATGGCTGTGGGGCTACAAGAGGCCAGAGATAGTTGCAAAATATTGTTGGATGTCAAAGGCTCATCTTTTTGTATGTATTGCATCACAGAACTCGGGTCAGCCAAAGAGAATAACCTGTGGTCATGTTTACTGTACTTACCTAAAGGCTGACTTGCTCCTTTTCCTGTTTCTACAGAAAGTTGGTGACGAGCTCTTTCCAGTGAAGGACGGGAAACTTCTCGCAACAGACACTGACTATGTGGATGTGTGGAGGGTAAGAAGAGACTTCTGTAATCTGTAATACCCATAAACAGGTTCAAACAGGTTCCTGATTGTTACACAGTGTCCTGTGTACGTACATTTCAGGGGATGGAGGCTCTGAAGGCTTCTGGAAAAGTCAAGAGCATTGGTGTGTCCAACTTCTCAATCCCACAACTTGAGAGGCTGCTGTCTGTGGCTAAAGTCCCTCCAGCTGTCAATCAGGTACTGAGACATCGTAGAGGTAAAGTACTGTATTGGTTTTAACTACTGGTGTCAGCAATTTTGTCTGACAGCATTTGCATTAAATACACTGTTATCTGTAGGTTGAGCTTCATCCTTACCTGGTTCAGTCTGACCTGATTGAATATTGTAAATCGAAGAACATTGCACTCACTGCCTACAGTCCCTTTGGCTCACCAGACAGGCCCAAAGAGTTGTGAGTTCATACCTTGCATTTGACAACACTGTTTTAGCTCTGATCTTAGTTTAGCCCCAGCTCTTTAATGATCCAATAAATTCAAACCTCAATCCTAAAAAAGTTGGAACAGTATATGGAATGCTCACAAAAACTATACAAAGACAAGATATTGGAGGTTTTATGAACTCCATCGTTATTGTTTTGTGAATGCACACTTATTTCAGTTGTTCATCCTAAACTTCAACATCACTGAGCAACTGTTTGGGGACTGAAGTTGCAACTGATGCTCTTTTGAATGCAGTCTTATTGCCATTCTTCAGCTGTGCAACCATACAGGGCTTTCATTATTGTATTAGGCATTTAATAACAATCCACTCGTTTTCTCTGGAAGATAGGTCTGGATCGCAAGCATGCCAGTCTAGCCAATGCACTCTCTGATTAGAGTGCAGAACATGGCTTCCTCTTGTCCCAGCGAACTAAATACGGACATGCCTGAAAAAGAACTGTCTTGAAGGCAGTATACATTCAGCATTAATGGCATCTTCACAGATCTGCAAGTTGTTCATGCCATGGGCACTAATACACCCCCACTTAATGACAGACCCTGGTTTTGAAGTTTATACTGGTAACAATCTGGATGGTTCTTGGGTTCTGGTTTAAGTGGTCACGATGTAAATTATTTTCATAAACGTCTGCTGTGCACAGCAGAGTCTTAACCTGCGTTTGTAGCTACAACAACAGTGTTTGGTGACAATGGTTTGTCAAAATATTCCCAATCCCATGTGTTCTTTTCTATCAATCAATCAAAATTTATTTGTATAGCGCTTTTTACAACCAACGTTGTCTCAAAGCAGCTTCACAGAAATACCTTTCTATCACAGAAGCATACCAGATGTTAATGCAGTGCTTTCTGATAGAATAAAGGTCCCAGGCATTTTTTTTCTTGGTTCTCAATTTTGTCCTTCACACAGAGATTTCTTTGGATTCATTAAATATTAGTAAATTATACATCTTAGAGTAAGGACAAAAGTAAATACCTAGTCTTTGCAATCACTTTTGATGAACATTCTGTAACAGCTTTGACCCATCCTTGCTCATGAAGGACAAACATGACTGTATCACCTGTTTAAGATGTTTTTTGAATGTTTCTCGATGTTCCCAATATTTAACTGCACCTGAATTCTTCTGAACTGTGTAGGCATACATTTCAGAATCAGTGTATATCTATATAAAAAAAAGAGAGACAGAGTTGAAAAACCTGATCTTGTCTCTTTCTATAGATACAGGCCAAATTAAATCTGCTTTCTGTCTTGTTCCTTACACTGTCCCAGCTGTTTTGGAATTGAGGTTAGATGACCACGCATTATAATCTCAGTCTGAAGATCAGCCTTGGTCTAAAACAATTAAACTCTCAGACAATGTCTTGTATGCAGGCACAGAGGAGACAAAGACCCTGAAAAGCTGCTAGAGGACCCGGTGGTTGGGGAGATTGCTGCAAAACACAGACGGACTCCTGCGCAGGTCAGACCTCAACTCAATCAAGCAGGAGAGTGTGGCTCTGTTTGTATGTATTCATGTCATCGTGTTACGAAGTACATTAAATGTTGAACTCTGGGTAATTTGCAGGTTTTGCTAAGATATCACATTGAACAGGACATTGTAGTGATTCCAAAGAGTGTTAAACCAAATCATATCCTGGAGAACACTAAGGTAATCCATCTCTCTCAATATCCTGCAAGTTTCAGCATATAAAACATGGCCTGCTCTTTCTTCTAAGCCATATTTTGTAGATTGATTAATTCCCACTTGCATACCGTAATTGAGCATAAGAATCACAGTAGAACAGAATTATCACATCCCCCCTTAACTAAACTGGTACTTCAAGTGAGGCTACTCAAAAATACTCAAACACTATTAAGCATATTACAGCATGTGGAGATTTACAGTAATGTCTTGTATGAATCTGAATGCAGATCTTTGACTTCTCCCTGGATGAGGAGGATATGACAGCACTCAGGTCTTTAAACCGTGGCTGGAAGGCCTGTATCTTAGAACAGTAAGAGCACATTCATTGCACCACTAAAACTGGAATGACTTTTAGAACAAATGTGGTCCAAAATACATTTCTTTACCACTTACCAATTGTGTGCTTTTGCTCCACAGGCTGGAGTCTCACCCGTTCTACCCTTTTAAGTAAAAAGTAGTTAGAGCTGTATGACAGACATGCTGGGAAACTGTCTCCATTGTGAATGCTGCTGTTCAAATCAAAAGAAAGAACAACATTTTAAACAAATGTTTTTTTTCCCCCCAATTCACACTGTGATAATTTGAAGCATGTGAAAACTCAGGAAGAAGGGACTAAAATGACTGATTGAATAAAATCTTTTAAAAACAACACTGTGAGTGTTTAATGTTTTAATGTAATACTGAAAATGTTTGCCCATGTTAGTTCACATATTAAAGAAGCTATCTGAAACGTTAACTGCAAAGGCAAGCATTACACACAATGTGGTGGTAGAAAACCTATCTTCAGATTTGTGCTTTGAAGCTTTAACCAGCAGCTTGACAGATACAACAGCACATGATGTCTACAGATGGAGTAACTGCCTATACTCTAATAAAGGCCTGCAGAGACACCATCATATTATTGCAATCAACCAGTTCAGAAACCACTCAAAACAGCAGTTTAATCGAGCCCATCTCCTCCATCAGCAGTTCTCCAATACTGATCTCAGATCAGCTCATGCCTTTAGTGCTACAGTCTGCACGTTGAGAGGAAACACACTCTGCTCTCAGGGCACTTTATTAAATACCAGAGCATCCACCTCCAGTTATCTGTCTTGTCCTTGACTGGGGCTCTGCTTGTCTTTCCCCCTCTGTCCTATCCTGCTCTGCTCTGTGTTGCAGGATTTTTGTGGTCGGACAGTGCACACGCACGCCGAGGCTCCAGCAATGTACCTGGGTAGGTTGGGTCCCATCACCCACTGGCCCTTCTCTGGAACAAACACCTGAGTGTTCTCAGAGAAGTCCATGTGCTCCCAGGTGTAACCTCCCATCACGTAAATCTTGCCATTCCATACTGCTACTGCCGCCTCACTGTTGGGATAGCGCAATGGCGTTATCCTACTCCACTGTTCAGTCTGTGGATCGAAGGCTTCCACTTCTAGCACATCAAAGCGCTCCATGCTGTCCTCATGGTCATCACTTCCCCCAATGACATAGATTTTGTCCTGAAGGGATGTCATGCAGTGCCAGCCTCGAGCCAAAGTCATGGCCTGCCGTTCTCTCCATGTGTCACCAGTACTCGGGTCATAGCTCAGCATGTCGCGTCGGTAGGGTCCAATCTGGTAGTCGTGGCCCCCTGATATGTACACAACATCTTTGTGCGTGGTGCCTGCATGACCGTATGTGAATCTGAAAGATACATGAAGCTGCTTAAGAAACTTTCAAGAAAGCGGCAATAAGACAAATGAATTACAAGTTATTAACTGCAAAGAGGTAACGGAGTTGTGCTAAACAAGCCTAAACAATGATGACTGAAAAGACAAATGACCTGGGGAGTCCTGCTACGTAGGCCCAGTAATCTTCAACAGGATGGTACACCTCTACAGATGATAGTGCGCCACTATCGTTGCGACCTCCAACAGCAATCAGGCAGTCCCTCATTGTGCCTAGATAGAAATCCACCCGCCGCTGGTTCATAGAGGCACTCTATAGCAGGAGGGTAACGGAATACATACAGGAATAGCCGTCATACTGTAGTGTCAGAAACTACATAGGCAAGTCTATTGTAGGGGTGGGTAAGACAACAATATATATAGTCACCATGATGAATTACATCACATTATTTCATAATGTCTTTCATCATGCCATATATAAAACACTGAATTACAGAAGCAAACCTCAGACACCAAATGCTATAGTTGATAAACTTCATTTGGAATAAGGAATCAACTTTAAGACATATTATATGGCCACAGTATGTGGTCATCCCTCTAGAGGCTGTTCAGTCACACTCATTGCTAACAGTTGTGTAAAATCAAGCACACGGCTTTGCTATCTCCACAGACAAACACTGGGAGTAGAATGGGTCATACTGAGGAGCTCAGTGATTTCACATGGCACTGTCATAGGATGCCACAAGTCAGATTGTGAATTTCTGCCCTGCTAGACTTGCCCCGGTCAAATGCATGCAATATTGTGAAATGGAAGTGTCACCAGCTCAGCAACAAAGTGGCAGACCATGCAAACTCACAGATTAGGGCCGCAGAGTGCTGAAGTATGCAGCGTGTACAAATATCCTGTATGTTGCATCACTCACTACACAGTTCCAACATCAGTATCAACATCAGCATTAGAACTGTGCTTTAGGAACTTCATGAAATGGATTTGCATGGCTGAGTAGCTGCACACAAACCTAATATCAGCAGTAAACCACCCCACCACTGGACTATGGAGTGATCATTCATCTCTATGTGCCAGTTTGATGGATGAAAGTGGCCAAAGTAACGTTTGGTGGAGGAGGGATAATGGTTTGGTTTCAGCCCTTTTGTCCCAGTGATAAGTAATGTTAATACTACAGCATACAAATACATTTAGACAGTTATATTACATAACCAACTTTGTGGGGGCATTTAATGCCCATGGCATTGAGTAATATGGGATGTTTAAAAATCATATGTAAGTGTGATGGTCAGATATCCACATACTTTTGGCCATATAGCGCAAGTTGCAGTTAGTGATATCAAATCAACTCTTCATCTTTCAGATCTTAAACTTCAATGCCTTGTCAAACTGCCAGGGGCTGCTTACCTTGACCCACGTGTTGCTGCGTGGATCATATCGGTAGAGTAAGTTACTTGCTGCGCCTCCCCCATTGTCCCGTGAAGAACTTCCCCCTGCAGTAAAGATGAATCCTCCAAGCACTGCCACACAGTGGTGACTCCTCTGAGCTGGCAACTGGGTCTCCACTTCCCATGTTCCTGCTTCTTCATCCAACCAGCACACCTCTGTGCTAAGCTCCTCTCCGCGCTCATACACCTCTCCTCCAACAAGCAGGAGGCGCTCTACCCCGCCTCGTAACTTTGAACGGGCCGTCTGTAGCACAGGTTGGGCACTGATGCGGGCGTGGTAGCCCAGGGCCTCCTCCACCAGAGCCTCACAGCCAGAATCCGGAGGCAGCAGAGAACGGAGAGCTGGCAGTACCCGTTCCATCAGCTCCTCTGGGGGGATCAGAGAGAACCGAATATTGGACAGAAGCTGCTGGGCACAGGCTGGGCGCTCGGGCCTCTGGCTTAGCCACTGCAGGGCAGCCTGCAAGAGGGCCTGCTCACTTTCATGCTGCACCTGCTCGCTTGCCAAATAGGAGCACAGCTTGGACAAGCGCACGTCCCTCAAGAACTCTGGTGTGAAGGAGAGTGTGGAAAACCGCTCTAAGATGAAATGGTCTATAAAGGCATCCAACCTGTCCAGGCTGTACAGTAAGGCAAGCTCCTGCAAGTACAGGTAATTCTCCTCGCTCACCTCCTTCTCCAGATACTGGCAGCAGAAATCTACAGCCCGCCAGACCTGCAGAAGGTGAGCCGTCTCCAGGACATAGTCAATGTTCCCACCGTCGAGAGGCAGTTCACCGCTGTACAGAAAGTCCACAACTGCTTTCACACCAACATAGGAAGCTCCCACCAGCTCCACCTCTGCTTGCCGCTCCTCTCGCATACCAAGGGTGAACATGGCCTGGAAGTAAGGACTGGAGACTGCCAGCAGCGCCCGGTGCGCAGGTACCCGCTGCTCATTAGCCACCAAGACCACATCACATAGCTGACCACACTCTCTCTGCTCATTCAGACCCTGCAGGAGGTAGCTAGCTTGGTCTGCCCACCGATAGACCTATCACAAGATAAAAAAGAAACCCTGGTGATGCATACTTTTCAAGACAGCACACCACATTGTTTCATAAGCCAGTGTCTGGGAGTCCCTGGACAGTCCACGTTGTTGCTCTGTCCCTGCTCTCAATACACTTCAAGCAAGCGATGAAGAATGGAATACCTGGTTCAGGTGTGCTGGAAGCTGGAATATAACAGAAATGTGCACTACCTAGGACTCCGCAAGGATCTGAATGAGATCCACTGTGTTAAAAGCTTAAGAAGAACTTTGAGCATGACTCTCCCAGCAAAGAATACATACCTTTGAAGACTCGCTTATCCGGTGTGGGCGTGAAAGACGAGCCTGCCTCCCACCATCCATTGTGTCATCTCCCTCTAAAACTATCTACAAACAATGAAACAAACAACACAATTAGTTTCAAAATAACCTGCCACTAGTAGACATATAATTGGGTGACTACACTTCAAGAGCAGAACTCTAATACTCTTCATTTCTCCTATTAATCTAGCTGAACAAATACACCCGCAAACATTTCTTACCAACACTTTATCAGCAAGATTTACATTTACATATGAGATATTTTTGTTACAACATATAACTGATACATCAAGAATTCCACATCTTTTAGTAATACAAGTTTCTTTTAAAATAAAAAGATAATAAAATTAAATATAATATTAAAAAAAATTCCATGTGATAACTACTTCATTGGAGTCCACCTGTGTGCAGCTGAGGTGCTTCACATGCTTCAACACAGTATATACAGAATAGAGTTACATACACCGCAGTTCCGGGCTTTAACACAGTGTGTGAAAAAGAAGGAGTGAATATTTTCCATCACCGAATGTGACTTTAAAGGCTTATTACAGCATGCAAATACCCCAGCATGCAAATACCCCACCAAATCCAACAAAAACCAAGTGTCCCTTTTCAAAGCACCTTCCCACCTTCAAGATGCATCACCATTTAAAGGGAAAGTCTCAATCAGAGACTGTGGCCCTGCTGTAAAAGGCGAGTGAGCATCTTTACAACAGTTGTTCTAACAGCTGCATGTTTTATTTAGTCTGGATTGTCACTGTATACTTTTGATCAGGTATTTAAGGTTTTATCTGAATAAATCCTTGTTCCCCACCCACCCCAGTGGAGCCACTGGCCCTTTAACCAAGATCCTATCAGCTACATCTGTTTGGATAACTTTTACTGGATGGTGTGTGTGTTTGCTTCCTGTGTTTACTCAGAGACTGCGAGACAGAAATCCTGCTGTTTACCTGCCTACACGTCGGTGGGGACGGGTTTCATTCCTTTCACTAAAACCCCATGACAGTAATGAGAACACGTGAAGATCTCAGAGGCTACAGACTGGCTGAAAACCTAAACAGTTTCAGGCGCTCCGACCAAACCAGCACACATACAACGAGTGATCAAACTTCAAGCAGCAGAGCAGACCAGAGTGATGAACACATGTTCAGACCTCCTAACACTGTAACGATCAGAGTAATCCAGCTAGTTAAACAGCTAGTTAAGTGGCACCACCAGAGTCATTATTGTGAAATAGCTAACGTCAGCTAACTAACTAGCTAGCTAGGCAGGGTCATACCTGTTTACACGGAGAACCTTCAAACATGTGAATTAGAAAACTTTACAGAGCCCAACAAAAACTATCACTACTGGTAAACACTACCAGACACGGCGGATCTAACGTTAGTCATTCAGCTCCCTGGGCTGGTAAGTCAAACGCAAACTAACAATACAGCAACACACACTAGACAGACAGCACAATAGTTCGCTGGTCAGAAGCTACAGGGTGATGAGCACTGCTGCAGAAAGCTCTCGTCTTTTGAAATGACACCCAGACAGAAAGGAGAAGAAAACACTTTACCATTGTGTCATCCTATTCCCGGAGAAATTACTCTTTTATACAGCTGTTATTAGTATGAACAAATTCAACCGAGAAAAAAACCCCGAGGAAACGTGAAGCTCGCTTCAACACTGCAGCCAGCGTACTTCCCGTTTCCGCCTCTGGATTTCAAAATAAAAGTAATGGAAAAAAAAAAACATTCACCTCAATATAATGTTGGTTTTGTAGGGGTGTGTGTGTGTGTGTGTGTCTTCTTGCAGAAACTTACCCTTATCTTTATAAAAAAAAATTATAACAAGGACTTTTGTATGAAAATGTAAGGGGTATTTATTTTCTCCTGAAAATGCAATTGACTAAAAGTACAAGGAATAGAAATGAAAAACAATGAATTATACTGGAGTAAAATCCAAAAGAATACCTAACTATATTAATAAAGTTCAGTTACTTAGCCTTTCCACTCCGATCAGCCAGAGTGTCAGTATCACAACTTTTTGTTTTTCATTTTTTTTCCGTTATGCTGCTGTTCATATGAATCTGGATGCTCTCTAGCAGGTCTCCCCTCCTCCTAATGGCCAGGTAGGGGATTCTGCTAAATTAAATCCACCCTGTTCCTTTTTAAAAAATGTATAAAGATTGTTATCACACCTTTCTTTAATTTTGTGATTAATAACAGTTAATCTACTATTAGATATTTGATTGTTAGATAACACAGTTACCATGCCTACAGGGTCTTTAAAGGTTTAAAGCATTATACACAACACTGATTAAACTTACTGACAATAAATAATTAAACTCACTTCATTATGCAGAGTTGTAGCTCTAGCTTTTGCATTTCGATCCACTGGTGAATGAATCAGTCCTAAATATATAATTAAAATAAATAATGAATCACAAATAAAATTAAATACATAAAATAGTACATTATTATTTAAGAACAAATGAAAGTATGTTTGTGTGGAGTTGATGTACAGTTTCACAAGTTTACGTATATGCGTATGGAAGTTTCAATATGTTACATTGTATAACAGGAGCAGTGGAGGACTTTGAGGTTAAAATCCCACTTACACTCAAGCTGATGACATACAATGACCTTTTTGCTCCTTGTTCACCCTGTGCTGCTGGATCTCAGACAGAATTTGAGTCCTGCCAGAAAAAAAGCAATAATTTTCATTACGCTGGGTGAACAGCAAAACCAGCCCATCACTGGATTTGTTATCAGAGCAGAAGGAAAAAGTCAGTTGATTGATTGCCCATTATCACTCTATCATCATGTTTTTTTTTTTTTTTCAGAAGAAAATAATTGATTAAAAAAAGTGATTCTGGGAAACTTAAGAAATCCCATTTACATTCAAGTGTTTGTACTTTTGTGAGTCATATTATCTGCTACCTATTTATAATCATTTACTTAAGAGACACATTACACATTAATCATCAATGCTGAAAGGTGCCAGATTTAGCCTGCATGGCTAAATTTCATCTGTATCATTATCTGTGTAAACTGAAGCTAGTGTGACAGCCTAACCACCAACCTGTGGAGAACAATGGCAAAGTTTTAGAGCATCCAGTACATCCATTAACTTTATATAACTTAAGCCATAGTCCTCCTTGTATACTAATGTGTCAAACATGCAGTTCAGTCCATAAATTATGATGTGCATGATGTATACCCATTGTCACTTTATTAGGAGCACCATTCTATTACTGAGTAGGGCCCAATTACTCTGTATGCAGCCATGAATTCTTCATGGCGCTGACTCAGCAAAGTGCTGGAAACATTCCTCTGGAGATTCCAGGTTGACACGATTGCATTATATGGCTGCTGAAGATTTGTTGTTCATGCTGTGGATTTCCTGTTTTACCTCATTTCAAAAGTGCTCTATTGGATTCATATCTGATGACTGTAGAGAAAAGTACATTGTTGTGGTCATGGAACTAGCTCGAGATGACTTTTGCCTTGTAATAAGGCACATTATCATGCTGGAAGTCATTAGAAGATGGGTACATTGTGGAGTGTACAGTCTTCTTCACATTGTGCTGATGTCACTGCAGGGTTACCAGAAAGGGATGCACATGGCCACTGCAGCAGAAATTGACATTCATCAGATTCTTCAACTGTCTTGTTTCGGTAAGCCAGTGCCCACTGAGATTCCTGTTCTTGGCTGACATCAGTGGACAACACTCATGTGGTCTTTTGCTGTTGTAGCCCATCCGCCTCAAGGTTTGATGTGCTGTTCGCTCAGAAGTGCTTTTCCGATCATCACTGTTGAAAAGGGTGGTTATTTGAGTTACTGTCAGCTTGAACAAGTCTGGTCATTCTCCTCTGAGCTCTCTCATCAGCCAGGTGTTTCCAGCCACAGAGCGTCTGCTCGCTAAATATAAACTCTAGAGACTGCTGTGTGTCTCTAGAGAGCTTCTGAAGCAGCTGTATGACTAAGCAGGTGTACAAGTGCTCCTAATAACCTCCTCATTCCAAACATCCAGCATACTAGATAGTTTATACCAGGTGTTGTAGCTCTGTGGAAGTAGGTACATCACCACACTCACTTTTATGAGGCCTAAAGAGGCCTACAGAAACAGCTTCTGAATGGTCCTCTATTGAATTAATGTCTCATTGACTCTCATATTTTACACATGTCAGTCCAAATGTCCAGTATACTGAATTTTCCCAGTAAACAAACAAGCAAACAAATCATGTAATATGTAATTTAGTACATAGCAGATTTGTTTTTAAAGTGTCGAGTCTCGACGAGGAGTGATGAGGATAAAGTGGCTGCAGTTTATTATTATTTTATTATTTGAATGGTTTATTTTTGTATCACCTTCATCAGTCATATATTTTGTACTTGCCATATACAAATTCAGGATCTGACTCATATACCACTTCCAAATGTACCCATATGGATCAAAAATACATTCCAAATATACTTGTCAAATAAATTTTGCAATGTGTGGAAATGGCCAAAAATGTATTTATTATATATTTTTTCAAATAAATATATTTGCATTTGTTCTATCTTTTTCCTGATTCTTATTATTATTATTTAGGTTTCTATTATATGTTTTCAAATGTTACAGATATGACTAAATATGCATGAACTGAATGTTTTGTGTTGTATTTTGTACAGGCTGTTGTGGTGCGACAGAGCTTAAGCAAAATCTACTTACAATAAGTAGGATATCAAATAATCAAACTACAACTTTGCAGTGTAACAACATCTACAAAAAAATTAAGATGGTGGAATACAAATCCATTTTCAACGTTATTCCAAACTGTTTGGAAATGTATTCCAATAATACACTTTCACACATACTGTATTTGAGAAATAAATGTACACACATGCATTTTGTATGGTACATGTATTTTCTCTTCATATTTCCAAATAAATGCATCATAAAGTATACGCGGTTGCATTTTAGTGTTTGCAATATATTATAGCATGGATTGCAATGAATTTGAGATGTACTTCAAATATATAAACATACATGTCTATGCATTTGCTTTCCATATGGATTTTACATACAAATCTCCAATATTTATTTATTTATTTGTTTGTTTGTTTATTTATTTGCTGTCCAGACTATCAGAAATCCATCTGGATACAATCTGGATATGCCAAAAATCAGATTTGGGGCTGACAGTCTGAACTTAGACAGTAATGATGAGTGTATGAACCTGACTGATCCTCATGTTTGCCCCAACCCTCTTTCCTTTACATGATCCATTGTTCCCAGCAAACATTATGGCCATCATTCGGGTTACTCCATAACCCACACCTTGCACAAGAGACTGCAACTCTGCGCTGTTCTCGGACACATGATCCACAAGATGGCAGAATAACTCACTCAGCTGACACACAAAGGAACGGGGTGGATTTCATTTAGCTGAATCCCCTACTTGGCCATTAGGAGGAGGTGAGACCTACAGAGCACCCAGATTCATATGAACAGCAGCATGACTGACAAATATCACCAACGCCCATAAACCGGCAGTAGGAAATGAATCGAGTAGTGAGAGTCGCTTCTTTCCCTGCAGTCTGCAGCTGAGAACAGACTCCCCGCACAGCTACTGCCAGCATCGCTGCCCTTCCAGACTCCAGTGAACTCTCGACTGGCGTGGTTTCTGGGATTTATCCAGCCCTTTCCCGCTGTAACACCCGTTACAACCCTGTTTTTGTCCTCTGTCTCGCTTTATTATTTCCCCCAGCGTCTTTATCTCCCACTCGGCGACCGTCAAAATGGCAACACGGATCGACAAAGAGGCTTGCAGAGAAGCTTACAACCTCGTACGAGACGATACCACTGACATTAACTGGTAAGTGAGAGAGCAGCTTAAGCTGATTTCAGGTCTGAGGTGATGTCCAGAGTGTCTGTTTCCCTACTGTCTGTCTGTCTGCTTGACGGTTTCATTCAATTGAATTTCCTGCCATACACTTGAATTTGCTTTGATCTTTGAGCCTCAGAATTCATGAAAATAGGATTTCAGCAGCTTAGATTGCTGCAAACAGTGAATAGACAATTGTAAGCAGATCTTGTGACGAGCATCTGAATGAATGTGTCTCTCTTGCTTTATTCTGCTCTCAGGGCAGCTTTCAAGTACGATGGGCCAACAATTGTTCCAGCAGGACACGGAACCGACTATGCAGACTTCAAAAGTCTATGTACAGGTACGCCCACATGAACATCCTTTTCCCTGACCATTAGACGGATTTGCAAACCACTGTATGCACATTTGGCTCATGTAATGAGGGACAGCTAAAACCTCCACCCCCACTGTGTCACCAGTGCTTTTGCTTTGGTCAAATAAGGGTTTCCTTATTGTAACGGGTGCACTGATGCCACCCTGCAATGCTTGAATTCCCTTCAGCCCTCATTATGCTGTTAGCCGCTTCTGCTTTCTGAACCATGCTCACGTCACTGCATCACATTCTCACTTCATAAACCACCAACTTCCCAAGCAGACATAGGAAGCAGACTGTCTTATATGCTTACTTGCTTTAAGTCATTGAACGGAAAATGAACATGAACGGGTGCGATAAGAGGAGGTGCAGCTCTTGCTGAGACCTGACTAGATCATCTTTCATGCGCGTCTCAAACTTTTCAAGCAATGTTCTCATGACTAAATCTCTGATTGGCTGACCCAATAATCTGAGTCTAGAGAGAGAATGATATCACTCCCCCTACCCCACCTCCACCCGGCCCCATTACCAGGCTGCTGGATTTGGGTGTGGTGTGTCCAAAATGAAAGCTGTAGCAAAGTGCACCTACGACAATGCTGACACTTTTTGAGACTTGAGCAATCAATTCTTTTATTAGTGACTCCTTATTTAAGTTCTGATACTACAGTAAACCTTGTTTAGGCTAAAAAAAAAGATGAGTTGGTTACATGCAAACAGGTTATAACTAACCTTCAGGAGCATTTCCCAGCCTGAGGTTCTCCTGAACTGGAGTTTTTTTGTGAGTTTTATTTGTTCTGAAGCTACTTATCAATGAACAAACTCTTCCTGACCTTAAACTGGGTGTGTCAGAGCAGGGGAGACTCTAATATGTGTAGGGTATGGAGACTGCAGGAGCAGGATACAGAAACACTGGCCTAGAATGATGCATGTGGCCTACTTAACTGACTGAGTAACCTTTAGGAAGAAGTTAAAGAAGACTGGATAAGGTAAGCCAGAAAATGACACCAAGCTAGAAAGGTCAAGGGTTTATGTGATGAACTCGTTGTCTGTCCTGTTGTATGCTGTTGTCTTGGGCAGTGTTGCCATTTGTGCCTTGCTGTGTTGGTAGTTTATCATTCTTATGACTGATCTAACTACTTAGCATCACAGGGCAGTGGGCAGTTAGAAGGGTTAAAATCGTTGCATTCCCCTTTTCGCTGCATCATCATACTCACACTGTTGATCTAAGGACAGGCCGGTGCAACGTCAGCATAAGCATACAGGCTGGCTCAGGCAGAGAGGGTAGAGCATTTCAAAACTGTGGCGCTTGAAAAGGAAGTAGAAGTGGGGAACGGCCTAAACCAGATTAAAGGAAACGCAACAGGAACCATGTCAAAGAATGCCAAGAATTTTCCCACTCGTCACTGCTTTTGTGTTATACTTTCAGATGCACACTTAGATATAGGTTGGGTTGACTCACTGCAGAGTCATCTTTGTATTGCTGGGGTACATTTTGTAGTCATGATTCCGTGTAATTACATTGTTTGACTGCTCAATATACTGAAGTCTTGAAAAACAACATAAGTGACACAATTTTGAACAGCTAAACCTGTTAACATGAAACCTAGTTAATGAACAACAACATTTAATACCTGAAATACTGCAGTGGGAAATGGTGCCAGGGCTGAAAGGGCGGAAGGGTTCTTGGCAAGAGCAGCCACTCTGGTTCTTATAAACAGTCGCATTGCATATAAAGGCACAGGTCAGTGCAGAGCAAGAGGAAGATGTGAGTTAATGTGAACTGAGCTCCTTCACTTTAGCTGTGTTGTGCTCGTGCACTAGCAGTGGTAACACTAGTAAATTGTGGATACTTTATAAGTAACTTTAATCTGGTCATTTAACAGTATCAGAGTATAATAAGATACCTGGCTGTTATGTGGACCAAGTGCATCATTGTGCTGTTAACTTCTGTACTAACAAAGAAAGCATACTGATCCATTAAGCAAGTCACATGCTAATACACAAACACAAGTTTGTACCTTAGTCAGCATGCATTCAAAGGATAGATGTCTTAAGTAAGCCAGACTGCAGTGTAAGGAGTTAAACTGAGTACTGGACTGTTTTGTGCAGGTCTTGAATAATGGCAGTGGAGAGGTCAGGGAAAGCAGCTGGTGGAGATTTCTCCTGTAGGACTGAGAGGATTTGAATTTTTCCTGAACTGCGTCCTAGAGCCACTGCAATGCAGTTGTTGCCAGTTGAGAAGTTCATAGTCAACAGTTAGTAAGTGTGTGTGTGTGTGTGTGTGTGTGTGTGTGTGCGCGTGTGCGTGTGCGTGTACAGGAGCAATAGAGAGAAATCAGACTAATTCAGGGAAAAAAACGATCACACTCCTAATTCTCTGCTTAAATCGGTTCATTGACCTGAATACCTCTTGTTCTCACCCTTTCTCTCAGCATTCCCTTGTTTAAGCTTTGTGCATAGCCCATAGATTGGTCTCTTTTACAAGCCAGCAGTGTGCCTGGGTTGATGGTTATTACACTTTAAAATTACTCCAGTTTCACAGCCTCCTCCTCCATTTACTCAGTGTATTGTGATTAACAGCATCTGCATCTCCGCCAGCTTCATTTCTTAGAGCCATAAATAAGACAGTGCTCCCTACAATACAAACAGATACAATACAGTTCCACACGCACAGACAGACATTCAGTACAAATGGCATCTGCTCAATCGTTTCTCACATCTAACTTCTTCCCTTTCTGTTCATCTTCCAGATGACATCCGTCTGTTTGGTTTTGTGCGAATCACGACGGGCGATGCTATGAGCAAACGGGCCAAATTCACCCTTATCACCTGGATTGGGGAGAATGTGAGTGGACTGCAGAGGGCCAAGATCAGCACGGACAAAACACTGGTGAAAGATGTTGTTCAGGTGTGTCTCAAACGTACACACATCTTCATTTCTTCTCTTGTACTGTGTTTAAAGATAGCGGTTACAGCTGCACAATGCAGCTGCACATTTGTTTACCTTTACTGCTAACTAATCAGTAATTACATGCAAATGCTTCCTGCTTTCAGGGCATAATGTATGAACATCAAGGATGCCTCGATGTATTGTGATCAAAGTGCCAATTTAAATGTACTGATTTTAGTGATTGCCATATGTGAATAGTAAGAATTGAGTGATTAATTATAACAATAGTCAGTGAAGTGGTAAGAAGTCTTGAAGTATTGCTTATATGGCCAATATCGCACTACTGTGTAAATAGCAAGATTCATTTTGCCATATTAAAACTTTGTAACGCCATTTTCCCCATTCATTATGTATTACATCATTTGAAAATGCCAGCTAGCTTTTACATTACATGTAATGTGAAGTGACAGAAAATTCACCCAAACTGACAACAGAGATTTTTTACACATTCCCACCCAGTGATTTGAATCATATTTATTTCATAAATGTGCAGTCAGATGTTGATACCCCTAATGAACATGTATGGTTTTGTTACTGTTAGCAGGTTGTGATCTGATCATCTTTTCTCCTTGCAGAACTTCGCTAAAGAGTTTATGGTTAGTGATATGCGGGAGCTGGATGAAGACTACATCCGTAACGAGCTGAAGAAGGCTGGTGGTGCCAACTACGATGCCCAGGCAGAATAGAACCTAGCAGGGCATACACAGAGGAATGGGGTGGGGGGGGGTCATCAAAACTGGGTGAAAGGAAGGGGAAGACTTCATCTCACACACCTGTTCAGACACATGTACACAAACACACTTGTACGCACACAACCATATACATTTATACATGCATACATACATATACACTTCTCAGTCCTTTCTCCAGCGTGGTAATGATTGATTATCTACTGTACTGTGCATCATCTCACTTTCATCTCGGCCGGGCTGCGAGTGCGGACCTCATTTTCTTCAGGGGTGGCTTTGTTTTGTATGACAACTGTAATTGGACCCGTTCGACTTTGATGTGAAGAGACTCTCTTGGATTTTGATCACATCTACAATCGGCTACAGTTTCTTTCATCTCACCATTGGTTTTTATTCCTCTTTTTTGTTTTCCAAGTCTCACTCTCCCTGGCTACTTCCTCATTACAGACCACTGTGTTTACGGCCTCAATCTCCCATGGAGAGAGGGGCATCATTGGATGTATGCTTGTGTGTGTGTGTGTGTGTGTGTGTGTGTGTGTGTGTGTGTGTGTGTGTTTGTGTGTTTGCAGACTCTGCACTGTGACTCACTTAGTCTCCAGGTTGGGGTGAGAATTGGGACACTTTCCAGCCCACAAAGCAATTTGCTGGGCTGTGTTGTTGTCATTCAACCCAGCTGTAGAGTAGCCATTTCTCTGAGTGTAGCCTTTCTTTTAGTCATTCGAATTGAAAACCCCAAGAATGTTTTTTACAGCAGTTTTTATTTACTTTTCAAAATAAATCTGTGATTTTTCTTTGGAAACAAATGTCATCGATGAACAGTGAAAAAAGAGAGAAAAATGACATGGGCACAAACAAATCAATCATTTCAGAATAAAAAAAAGTCTTTTTCCAAGATGTGGTGTTGTGTGTGTGATACAGTGTCTGTGAATGAATGTGTTTTTTATTTTTTATTTTCTTTTCAGGACAAGACAAAAGTGAAACTGACGTAAACCTAGTCTTGTCAGGGCAAGCAAAAACCTACATGTTTCAGTTGTTTAAACTAGAAACCTGTTTTGTTAAAGGGACAGTCTGCCCAAAATGAAACTTTAAACATTCCTACATCTAGGGCTGAACGATTTGGGAAGAATATCTAATTGTGATTTCTCTGATCTGTACTGCAACTGTGATTTAAATTGCTGTTATTTGCTGAACTGCAATCCAGGCCTGTTACTTTGTCATTGAAAAAAAAAAGACCATCCCATTTCTCAGTTAGCTGTGGTTGTGATGTCACAACCTATAGTTGTTTGGATCCCTCTAACTGGTCTAACTCAACGACAGGCACTTTACAAGCTTTACAATGATATCATGTTATTGTTCCCCATATAAGGCATGGTTTTGATAAAATGGCCTATAATTGAAATTGCGGCTTCTGTGATTTGAATATTGCAGTCTTTTAAATTGCGATTTTGAGATAAAAATCCATTATCTTTCAGCCCTGGCTAAATCTATTGTAACCATACCTGCACATCTCCTACAGGGGTGCCACGAGTGAGATAAAAACGACCCCCCCCCCCACAGGGGTCCCAGGAAAACCAGTCTGATGATGCATCTTGATGATGGGCGTACGTTGTGCACTGCATAAAATTGTATCTTGGCAAGTAAAATTCCAGTATCTAGTCTATATATTTTATATCTTTCTTTTTTAGTTTATTGTAAGCTAGTAGATTATTTACCTTATTTCTAGATGTCTTCTACTTGTTTTAGCCAAATTAACTTATTGCAGTCATAGATAACTTGGGTTGTTTTAACTTGGCTTGTTTTCAAGTGTTTCTTAAAGTTAACAGTGTTATCTGTCAATATACTATTATCTGTCTTGAGTAAAAAGGTCTAGAAATAAGTTAAATAATCTTATAATAATCTCAACATGGGAAATATATTAACTAGATATAAGATCATTTTACTTGCCAAGGTATCATGTTTTTTTTGCAGTGTAAAAAACCCTAAGCTCTTTGGAGAAGATACATGAGAGTGGGATATTGCATACGGAAAGAGCCTAGCCTGTACATTGTATTTCTTGATGGTTGTATCACACATTTGTGCAATGCGTGGTGGATATTGAAATGAGAAGACATTAAGGCATGCAAACCAATACAATCTTGAGTTTGGTCAAACTGATGAGACTAAAGGATGCAATCCCAAATTATCGAATGCTTAATATCATGACAGAGAACATGGTAAATGCAAGTTTTAGGTCAGAATGTCCCTTTAAGGCTTAGGTAATGCAAGCTGCTCATCGTAATACTACTGCACTGCCCACATGCTAACTGCCCCGGGGGACTTAGTGGAGTCCCGTGGGTTGTCATGGTCACCACTTCTGTCAGTCCCACAGCCAATCACAAGCTCAGGCCAAGCCGCTCTGCTCCAAAGCCTGTCAATAACGGCCCCTACCCTTCAGTCCACTAACCCCTTTTTTCCTGCCCTCCCTCCTTCACACCATTGCTCTGTTGTTTGCTATTTTGCCCCCCTTTTTCTTTCTCACTCCTCCCCCAATCTGTCCTTCTTGCTCTCCCTGTCCACCCTTTAGTCCAACAGATGTGAACTCAACTACCTAATTACTTAATCTATAATCTATAAGCCTCTTGCAGCTTTTATGACACTGAGTTTTGGTCACTGGAGAGGGCAAAAGGGAGGAGTGGAAGAATGAATTAAAGGGGAAAAATCATCCCATGCAATGGTGTGTTTAGAGCTGTTCTGTTTGGAGTTGTTTAGAGCTTGTAGAGCAGCATGAGAGCACAATGAGAGCACAGAGCAAAAGGAAAGGCTTTAGCAGAAGCAGCTGGTGTAGTGCAAGTACTGCTAATGGAGGTGGAGCAATAAAATACTTCAATCATTAGTGTACATCAGCCACTCTATCTGTGTGTTCTGTACATATATTTATACACAGTTTCAGTAATATTTATATATATATATATATATATTATATATATATATTTTTTTTTTGCGGGGGGAGGGGTTGGGGGGGTGGTAGAAGCATGTGACCTTGTATCTCCAATATAGCAGCTTTACAGGAGAAGGAAAAAAGTCTTATCCTTATCTTTCAACATAAATCAATAACAAGATTTGATTACGGGTATTGCTGGATTTTTATTGGCCCATTTAACATGAAATGTTCATGCAAGCAGCTGGTGTTTTCAAGTTACGCGATATAAATAACTACAAAGACAAAAAATGGAGATACAAAGTTGTGTTCCTGAAGTTTGTTTCAGTCCAGAATACACTGCCCCTTGATCAATACATCGATGTGCATGAGTAATAGTATGACTCTGTTTGCGGTGTATGTGACTAAGGTGAGAGCTGTGAGTTGTGTTTAGGGGTGGGACAGGTGTTGCTGTTTGCCTGCTGGGACTGTATTAATGAGATTAAAGACCGTTGGGCCTTGATGAGTCTCTTGTCACTGTGTCACAAGCTGTGTACTGACTCTGCACTCACCACAACCTAAGCAGCCTGATGGTAATCTCCCTACTTGTTTGCAGAGATTCTAGAGGGATGCATGTCCAGACAACTCCACAGATCCTACCAAGAGCCTCGCTTGTTTACTGTTTGCTTTTCAGTCCCCTCTAAGTCTGTGTGTGTGTGTGTTTTGTCGGGGGAGAGGGGCAAAAGTCTCCCTAAAAGCAGCAGAAGACAGAGGTAACTAGAATATCCAACAAAATGTCCCTGATGTTGTAAAGGGTATTTTTAATGAAAGCTGTATGTTTCATTTTTTTCATCAACTAGGGCAAAACTATTTCTCTTTGGTTACTGCGGTTAATATTAGGGTTACATTAGGGCTCGGAAAATACTTATTACATTTATGTACTTACATATAGTAAGTGAATATGTACAACATACAGTGGGATCCAAAGTCCACTGAGAGTGGCTGGTGTAGAGGGTTCAGTAGTTTGATAATACCACCACCCTTCATATGGCAGACTGGGGTTCTATTTTTAATTGCAATTTATATGATTAGCATAATAATTTGAGTGAAAAGTAGAATATGTAATATTTTAACCTGAATTTCAGAATTGGTTATGTCCCCCTTAAGCCTTATTGATACTGTGGCATGGACACAACAAGTTTGTGCAAAAGCCTATGATGAGAAGATCAAATCCACCGGAGAGTCGTCTGGACATGTACTTCAGTGGAAGGGATAAGACTGAAAAAAGTCCTTTGGACAAAAAAAACGTGCCCTGGTTAATGTCACATGGTCCAATTTTCTTACATTTGAATAGTGACCTAGATGTACTGCAGAACCTTGAATGTGTTTTCTTCATTTCACTTGTGATAACTTTTCTTTTTAAAAACCTTTCAAAAGTTCTCAAAACAATTCTGTCAAAACCATCTTCAATGTGGTCTCAGATCTTGGGACCCCACTCTACATATGACCTCTCATCCTGCAACCTGTGTGGGTGTCCATAGAGAAAGCCCATATTTCAAAAGACTGCTTAGCATAATGATCACACAAAGATTCACAAGGACGACCCTGCTAGCTATTCTGCTCAGATTCTTCCTGCATTCCAGAGGCCTCCCAGCTCCGGAATATTTCATATCCCACTCACATAGCTGTAGTCATGTGTTGCAGTTGTGTTTGTGTATGCATGCCAGTGGTATGGAGATATACTTACGTTCTTGTCTGTTATTCGGCTAATTGCATTGCTGTGTGACGTAGATGGATAGCCCAGGTACTCATAGGTTCTTTGACTCCAGTTTATTTTCATTCTGTGCTCATGCTGGTTGTGTCAGTGAAGAAATACAAGAATTAACACATTGGCCTAGAGATTAGCATGCAGTCTTTCCCATGCAAACTCAAGGAACCAAAGCAAAGCATTGCGGTTGTGCCCTTGTTATTGAAGCTTCACAGTCCTTAACCCTTGGTGGTGTGTTGTCCATAGGGAATTTGCCTGCACCCAAACACTTGCATTTACATGCACTATGCCTTGGCTAGGAACAGGCTGTTTAGGGCATGTTTTTGCATGAGGCACTGAGGGACAGTCTGCTTTAGAGTTAGCACTGAAGCTTATTTTGGATGGGCCAGGGTTTTGGGGAGAATCAGGGGGGTGGCGCTGGGGCGAATGAAGGGGGGGACCCTTTCAGGCCAAGTGAATGGGGGAGAGAATGCGAATGTGAATGGGTCGCTTCTTAAAGCTCCTGTGTGCCACTCCAGCTATGGCACAGAGCAGCTTTTGTTAGCAGCTAACGAGCTGCGCTGCAACCAGCCATCAAATGGGTGCATAGACCTCATCATCACCAACCTGCTGATGCCAGAGTATCGTCATCACAGACAGACTCCAACAGCCTTGTGTAAAACCTCTCTGAACTGGACAATGCACTGAGTTCTTTTATTCCAAGCTAAGCTAGTCAAGCTAGCACTGCCCGATGCAAATATATTTTGCAATATAAGATTGTACTCTTTTCATGGGGCAAAAGTGCTACACTTCAGTGAATGTTATGCATGAAAAGTCTCAGTCAGGAAGTGATACATCTGACAGGTCGTTTTTGAATAACAAACATGCTCATTAACATGGCTACCCTGAAATAGAGCGGACAATCTATAGGTTTACCATACCAACTGTTAGTAAACTGTGGAGGCTTTTGGCAATTCCTTTAACTTGGCCTTCAAACTAAATTTTATGTTAAAGGCCTATATGAAGGAACATTACATATGTAAAAAAAAAAAAAAAAGCCTGTTAAGGATTTGGTGTATCTGTGATGTCACTAAAAGTAATGCATTTATATGTTTCTGTCTATGGAGCTCACAGTTACGTAACTGGTCCCTGCATTGTGGTGGCAGCAAAACAAGTAAAGAAAATTGGGCAAGATCCATGGAATAACTACAAAAAATGTCCTGGTAAATGCCAGAATAGGGAAAATAAATGATCTACATTTTTATAGAATACCATCACTGAAGACACTGTGTGAGGCAAAATGTGCACGTTTATGGTTGCCTTAAAAAGCCATGAGACTGCATGGCTGCAGCACAGCCCTAACTTGCAATGATTAGCCTATATTAGAGCACGAATATAATGTGAACAGTAGCTCTAAATAATATTCACATACGCATTTCGTAATGTGCATACTGTTTTAGCTGTACAGCTAACAGCTAACTGTATTAGTATTTTTACATACACCTAGTAGCAGTAGTAGTTCTAATGAATTACATTGCTGCAACATATATTAAACTATGAAAAAAACTTAGTACTACAAGAGCCATGCAAATGCAGTTTGTTTGACTTGTTTATAATAGCCCACATGTTGTATAGCTGTGTTTTATGCCCTTGCTGCTGGCTAGGCAGTACATCGGTCCGTAATGCACAAAACCCCATCTGACAAATCTCGGTATTCAAGGTCCTGGAGATGACCATGAGATTTGTATGCCTTGAGTTTCTTTCTTTTATATAGATACTGGGTTTTTCCACAAGGTATACAAAGATATCTGGCCACTGTAACATTGACAGTAAGTAAGGTTCCAGAAACCTCACCCTATTGTCAAGGGTTGGCTTATTAGTGTATGACAACCTTCTTCCACTGGCATACCATTACATATTCCTATATTCCAACATTTGACACATAATCTCTGTTTACAAACACAAAAATGATCTGTTCAGCCTGTAGCAGTTTAGCCACACTCTTTCAGGCTGAAGTTATGGAGTGCAGTTTGAGTGGGGCACAATAGAGAGTACCCAAACAGAGCACATAGCAATTACACATCACCCTATAAGGCACAGGAACAAACAGCCTGTTAAATTCTAACGGATAAGAAGAGACAAGAAAATGGTCATCTGGAAGTGAATTACAGCTGTTGACAATCCTTGATTGAGAACCACCGAGATTCACAAGTAGTGCCTGGAGTAAGGTCATAACAGGTCAAAGAAGCATATATTTGATGTGTAGTCCTTTTTGACCTACAGAGATATATGTGATTGCCTGCAGTCCTATTTCAAATATCACTACACACCCACACTGCACGTCTCCACAAAGTCCTCAAAAGCCTCCACCCCTCCCACCACTCACACATAATGTAGTCACACTGGACATTGCTCATTTAATTAAGCTGTAACTCTTCTGTGTATGGATCAATGAGCCTGGTAAAATAGTTGTTCATTTATTGATCATGACTGTGCTTTGGGTGCACTAATAAGATATGAGGCATGCCTCAGAATGAAAGGTCACAAGACGAGATTACATGCAAAGGTCAGCTTTTAGGGTCCCAGAGGGGGACAATGGATTTGATGAGCACTCTGTAATAGCATTTTAAATAGCCTTTGAAATAACATTATAGATCATTTACTCTACATGCCGCAGACATGTCTGCCCACTGATTTTAGGATGTGTTCGATATTAAGGGTTAACAGGAAAATCACAGTATTGCATCATGGGTCACTCAGGGCCCTTGAGCAGCACATGTAAGTATGTAACTGCACTGCGTAATCACACAAAAGCTGAGGCCTACATTTACAGGGATTCAACATGAATGTTCAAGGGATACTACATACAGAGTTTCACTTGTAGAGACTGCTTGTAATTTGAGTCCCTGTGAGTTACTGTTTGTTTTGTTAGATTTGGTATAGTATAGTTATTTGTGGTGGTTTTGTATTTCATCAGGAGACCCTTAGGGTGTTGTGCCGAGCATGACTCATGTGACTGGGATGTGGAACTTGATCTTGTGTAATGTGTAACCTCAACCACTCTAATTTCCTAACAATCTATCAAGCTGGCTTTGACTCTCCTCTGTTACGCCCGTATGAGGTGCGCAAAGATCGAAACAAAGACCATTACATCAGAAAGATTTGCAAGGCAAATGGGTCAACTACAGCCTCTCAAGTTCAGACTCTACCTGACAGCTAAGAGCTGCAATCCTGCGGGAGACACTCTAGTCATGCCTTAGTCACACTTCACAAAGTGTTCTGAGACTGGATTGTATTCTTTCTGACACACGCATACAGTGTGATGAGGCTTAAGAGGAGTCACTGTATAAGACCGGAAATACAAGTAAATAAATCCACACATCTTTAAATCTTTGATCTTTTATGGGGAAATTCATTTTTCTAGATGTCTGCATTATTATATGGTTAAGATGTAAACAAAGACATTCAGAGTGGTTTGATGCTCCGTATTACAGAAACTTAACAAGTCAGAATTGCTCACAGCAGTAGAGATAGAAACCAGATGCCTGAATTGTTTTAAAGGAATAATATGACGCAATCTGCCGAATTCATACTCCATGCAGCCCCTCCTCCCACCTTTTCACTTCTCCCCCTATTATCTTATATTTTGCTCCTTCACACTTCTTTAACAGGACCACCCTTGGATTCGGTTTTACTTCACCCACTCAGTAAGAGAACAAAGATATTTTACACCAGTTACACCAGAGGTATCCACAAAGGTTTTCATTCCAAATGAGCAGGAGCTCACCTGATTCTACATGATTAATCAACTGCTCAGCCTTCAAACAACTGAACATGTGATCTCTTGCTTAGATCTCTTGCTTACCCCTGTTTTACACTACATATTTACTATATATTTACTATATATAATTTAAATTGTAATTGTAGCAATTAATTACAAAAAAAAAGAAAAATAAAGTACCTTGTTAACTATATAAATAGAATAAAATTTAAACTGAAAAATCAATTTGAAACCAACTTACCTTCAGTTTATATTTGGATGTTTTAACATTTATTGTGGAGTTCCACAGGGTTCAGTCTTAGGGCCTTTGCTCTAAGATTTTTCTTTGTACATGTTGCCTCTAGGTAATGCCAGGAAATATGATCCCATAATGTTGCATAATTATGCATATTTTCATTACTTCTGAACATCAAGACTTTCTTACGAGTTGTGTCAAATATTCCTCAGTGGATGTCTCAAAATTTTCTATTGTTAAATCAAAATAAAAAATGAAATGCAGACCCTCAGTACTGAAATTCTGCTTTATGAGAAACGGGACTCTTTTGCTTTGTATGCCAAACCTGGTATAAAACCTGGGTGTAATCTTAACTTCTGAGATGTTTTATCCCACACGTAAATGCTGACACTAAAGTAACATTTTATCGTTTGACAAACATTGCTAAATTTTGGCCTGTTCTATCGCAGGGTTATGCGGAGAAACATGGTCATGCATTTGTTACAAGCAGAGTTAATTACTGTAATGCTATTCTTGCTGGACTTCCTAAGAAAACAATCCATCCTCTACAGGCCGTACAAAATGCAGCAGAACGGATCCTAACAAAAACAAAAAAGAGCTCATATCACTGCTGTGTTGAAAGAACTGCTTTGTCTGTTTTTTAGCATAGATTTTAAACTTCTGCTACTAGTTTGTAAAGCTGTAAATGACCCTAAAGCACCTCCTTACATCACATAGTGTCTCCCTGTTTGTGTCCCAACATGTGATCCTAGATCTACAGATATTGGCCTTCTGCAAACACCTTCCATAATATACAGAAAACCTGGAGAGACCTCTTTCAGTTATTACGCTTCTAAACTGTGGAACTCAAGTCAACCTTTTATCTGACAGTCAAGCTCAGTGTACACCTTTAAGAACTGTATCTCTCTAATCTAGTATTTAATTAAAACACAAACTCTCTTTTTCCATTCATCCTTTTTTATTTGATCTATGTCATTATGAGTTTAAATTAATACTCTTAGCTTTTACTTATTGTTTTTATCCTTTCCTTTCCAGGAAAATATGTTGTCTTGTTGGCAGCATACGTGTCTCTAAAATCCTAATATATGCCTCTGCATCAATGGTACCTTTGCAAGTTACCCATAGCATAGGCACAGATGCCTGTCATACTGTGGCTTTCAGATCATAGCACATATTGCCACTGTCTTTCGGAGCATCTAAGATGAGCTTAGACCCTGAGAACTCAGCTGTGTTTCTACATAGTATTGATGTATTGATTTCTCCTTGAGTAATTAAGTTTCAAGTTGCATTTCTTTATGCAACAGTGGACTTTGTTATGTGACAATTGTTTTCTGAAGAGTCCATGTGGCTATATTTAACACAGTAGCAATGGTTTCTCATGCAATGGCGACTGAGGGCTCAAAGGTCATGCAAGCTCAACAGTGGTTTCCGGTCTTGATCTAGAGTTCTACAGATCCCCTGAATCTTTTCACAGAAGATGTTAAAGACCTAAATTCTTAGCGTGATCTTGTGCTGAGAAATGTTACTTTTTAACTGTTCAACAGTTCTCTCATTACGTTTGGCACAAAGTGGTGAGCCACAACACATTTTTGATAGCAAAGACTGAGCCTTTGGTTGATGCTCCTTTTATATCCAGTCATGATTTCCTCACTGGTTAGCATTTCACCTGCTTATTGTGGAATGTTTCAAAATGGTTTAACTTGTTTTAACTCTTATTTTGTCTCTGTTCCAACTTTTGCAGGCATCAAATTCAAAATTTGTGTATGTTTACAAAATACAATCAAATTGGTCAGCCAAAACCAAAGTATTTTCTTTGTTCTTTTGTCAGTTAAATAAAGCTTTGATAGAATTAACCAAGCACAGATTCTTATTTTATTGCATTTTACAACTTTTCCAGAAATGGGGTAAAATTCAGAGCTTTGTATGGCAAAAAAACTATTTGGTATCGGGAAAATAGTTTGGTTTACAGTTACTTTGCTATTTTCAACATAACGTATAAACTGAAGAAATGCGTGACTGCTAACTGGTCATTTCAAATAGGCTATATTTGTGTTGTATACTCTAAATGACCATTTACATTAATTCCATTGATTTATGCAAAAATTTGGACCGGGCAGCAGAATTCCACTTTAAGGCCATACAGTCTAAAAGTTGATTGTCTCTCACACACAAACACACTTTATGGTGATCTCTAAAAGGCCATAGGTTGTATGAGGAAGACAGAGAACGTGCGACGATGTGAGATAAGAGCGTTTGTAAATGTTAAGCGCTGTGAATGTTATCTCTGTTCTCTGTTTGAAGCTGCAGTAAATTGACCATAATAAATAATGACAGCTGGTGGCTGCTCAGTGCAGTTATTTCCCCAGATGAACACTGTATATGTGTTTATCGGTGTAAAGGTCCTACTCTTGAATTTGTGTATTTACTTCTATATCATGTTCTACATGAATGAGTGTGTGTGCAGGCGTGGGCGCTTCACTTCATTTCCTGCTCATTCGCTGTGCTAAAGGCCTTTTACCATATAGGGCTGTAAAGAGAATGTGGCAGGCAGGGGGAAGAGGAAAGAAGAAGTGAAGAAAAAAGAGAGAATAGTCTCTCATGTCTCAACTTGCAGCCTGTGCTGGTGTGGGTAGTGAGTGTGAAGCTACTGACAGAAATTCCTTTACCTGTTTTATGGGATCATCCACATGTGCATAGCTGAAACTGTACTACGCTTCCTTCTGCCTAGACCTCAGAGTCGCAGGCCAGAGTACAAAAGTATACTTAAGTTGAGATTTTTTACCGGCTAGGACCTCCATCTTTTTATTGCTGCTTTACATGACTTCTGTTTGTTGGATGTTCAGTATACAAAAAAATAATAGGCTATCACCATTAAAAAAACTGCTGTAATTGGTAAATTAAAGTGTGATGAGCAAAATGAACCATTTTGAGAGGTTGTAATTTTAGGATACCCAATTCACTGTGAACAGAAATGAATGACTGCTAGTCAGTGTTGATTTATGACACAGTAACCAGGTATGCATTTGACTTGGTGAGAAGAAGGAAGTGCGATAAGGTTTGAGGAGATACCGTAAAGAAGATGGGAATGTTCCAAGCCTCAATAATATAGAGCGATAGAAAGGAGGACAACTAAGGATATCAGGGGCATACAAGGATATATAGAATATGATATGAGGGTAAGGGGCTATAAAAGGGCAATCTGAATATAATGTATGGTGTTGAAAATGTTTGAGAACTTAATTTACGTCCAGTTACATGAAATGTTAGCATGTCATTATGAATGGACCAATAGAAAAATCTAGTTAGATTTGTGTTGTTGCCCAATCAGGTTTACTGTAAAAGCTGTGTCTTTCAGGCAGCGAATACAGCATTTTCTGTTCCTCTGCACTGCAACCACTGCATAAAGCTTAGCTTGTGTGGGCCTGGCCAAGGCATGCATATTTTGCTTCTCTTTCACTAGAAGCTCCTGCTGAATATCTGTTCCAGTACTGTGCTGATTATCTGTTCCAGTAAGTTCATGCATTCTCACACACTGTGGATGACAAGGTGCATACTGGAACAGTTCAACTGAAATAAAGTAGCCAGTGCTCTGTTTGCATGCAACACTGCAGCTACCACTGTACTGCACCAGTGCTGTGGCTTTCAGGTGCCCACACAGAGAGCACAGAAGCACTGACAGTGTGCGGCTGCACAGGAGGTGTGAGACTCTTCTTGAGGCTGTAAAAAAGACAAAAAAAACCCACCTATTGCATGTTTCTTAGACGCTAAGAAGGAAGTTCTGTATAGACTGGAGCAGCGTTTGCGTTCGTCCAATGGCAGCTGCTCTAGAGCAGGTGTGTGGACTGGGTCAGGCCCGGCCAGCCAGCAGTCACATCACAGGCGGGCAGGGAATCCTCCCAGCGGGAGATATCTCAGGCCAGAGACTTAATCAAGACTACATGCTGAGCGCATGGTCAAATCCCATTTAAGTCTTTGAAAGTGCTTCAATGAGTTCTACTGGTGATAACCCACCTAGAGTTATGTGAACTGAGCTAAACCTGAGCCACTGATTATCTAGACATGCTTTATTCAACCCAAGCAGTTAATTAATATGAAACCCTATTGCTGTGATCTTAGATCTGGTGCTGGGCAAAATATCATATATACCACGTTCCAGGGTGCTGACACACTATGCCATGGATCTATTCTTATGTAATCCCACTGTTGTAATTGTGTTTTGCCCCTTATTCATAGTCTCCAGGGGCTTTATATGATATGTGATTCATTCATTCATCCTCTAAACCCCTTATCCTCCTGGGTTGTGGAGGGGTGCTGGAGCATATCCCAGTGCTTACCAGGCAGATTGCTGATATATGATATACATGATATATATATATATGATTTTCTAAATTTGATTTGGTTGACTATAAACATGGTGAGATCATTAAAGCCTACTGCAAATCATTAATTGGACTAATATACTAATGGGTTTAGATGATGAATGAATGGATCATATATGATATATATCATATAGCTCATGGAGACTAAGAATAAGGGCCAAAACACACAAAAACGTGGGATTACATAACAACAGATCTATAGCATAGTGTGTTAGCATCATGGTATGCGGTATATATGGTATATTCTGAACCGCACAGGATCTAAGATCTCCTAAGATCTTTTCTAACTTTAATGCTACCATGTTCTACGATATATTTGGAAAATATCGTGATGAGTTTATCAGTACCACCACCAGCTGTACTTACAGCCGTGTTTTTCTATTGTAGTGAGTAATCTCCCTGTCACTGAGGGCTGTATTGTATTGGTCTGTGGCTGGTGAAGGCAGGCCGTCTTTGTGATCAGCCCATCATCACGCCCAGCTCGCAGCCATATCTCATGCCCTTAAAAGGCGTTTTTTCATCGCCTGCTGTTTAGAGGAAAAGCGCCGCAAAGACACGGCGAATGAGGACAGGGCTCCGTGCGACCGACTGCTGGAGCAGGACTGCCCCCTTTTGGTGAACTAGGTGATCTGCAGAGGGGCGAGTTACCAAAGCACAGAGAAACAGAAAAATTGAGTTTGACAAACAGAAAATAGAGTTTCTGTGACACTTTAGCTCATAAAGCTAATTATCTGTGCTCGACTGGGTTTTGTCTCAAAGTACATTTATGTATAAAGAAATTCCCCAATAACAATACAGCACTGACATCAAAATCTTCTGTCAACAAAAACATCAGATTTGATTGTCTTCACTGTCAGGTGTGAGAGTCCAGTCTCCCGGGACTGTTGCCCGAGCTCTGTATAGTGTCACAGCCTACTGACAATGCTTTTCTATGGAGATTATACAAGATGTGCACACGCAGTTTTTATCAACAATAAATGCACCGTAACTTTTCATAAATGATCCGCCACCCCTCCGAAAATACTTCTGAAACAAATTACTAATCAAACTACAGGGATACACACACACACACACACACACACACACACACACACACACACACACACAATACTTATTTGACAACACGCGTGATATGTCGCGCTGTTAACAGTAAACCCAGCGGATAAATCATAATTCCCGAAGCAATCGTCTATTGGACGCTGTCTATCCAATCACAATACGATTCAGATTTCTCGCTATTCTTATTGGCTTCCGGGTGATGACGCGTTACCCGGATCCGGAAGGGACTATGTGTTTACGTTATGCGGTTGTAGTTTTTGCTCAGGATTTTTCATAACTTCATTCAGTTTCAGTAACCGTGATATTACATTAACTTATGTTTTACAGATTACACTGCTCTGTTTCAGGCCGCACAGGTATAGGTGATTATTATAAATGATTATATAGATTATTCTTACATGGTTCATTCGATCTCCAGTGATATAGAGCTGGTGGTATGGTATGGTAATGATATATGCTGTGCCTGAACTGTTTGTCGTTATTTGCTTTTTTCCTCCAGAGCGATGGGGAATACAGAGAGTGCCGTAGTGCACAAACGGCTGGTCCGCTTTCGCCCAGAGGAGAGACCAGTTATTGAAGGGGTCTTTGACAGACTCCAGAGTGCTAACTCCTCTGTCAGTTCGGGAAAAAGTCCTGCAGGAAAGGATATACTCTTCGACACGCTCAAGGTTGGGATCAGTTGCTGTCAACACAGCAATACAGGCTGCGTCCGAATAGTTAAATGAAACTTTCTGTCCTTTAGGCTTTTCTTGCTTTTGCCTGATCGGTAGCATATAACCCCGTTAAATGTATTGACAGAGCTAAATAGCATGTGGGTTCCCACGAAATCAAGGTAGATAGCAAAGGCGGTCTCCGTCACCGCAGTCGGTTTCCTTTAGAGAAACACTGAACCGGTCGAGTAAAATGAATTAATGGCTACGATCTGGAAGTTTCGAGAGCCAGTTTGTCACGTGATCTGACCCCACACAGACTAACGGTATCAGTAACATTTATTCGGTGCGACATGACAGATCGATTAAAAACAAACAAACGTTAAAATCGTTCACTTTCACGCTTGATATAACATGCATTCATATACAGTATGTTCAAAGCATATAATAGTGCCTCTTCACACATTTGACGTGCCTGGATCTAGAGGCATAAAAATGATACACATAACACACACAATTCGCACAAACAAATTGTTCATGATCATTCTAAAGAAGTGAAACTTCAACAGGTTTGAGGTTAGTGATCCCAAAGGGTGAGCAACGAATCACTTGAAATCACACCAAAGGGATCCTAGCAAAGTATAATTACATGTAAACAGAAATGGTTCCATAGAGGAATTTATTTATTGTTATGTGTTTTAAACTGTTCTCTAAAATAATCTGAAACATTAGCAAATGGCGTGCTTTGCACTTAAAGGCAGAAAGACATTGATATTTGAACTCAACAGCAAAACAAATACATCTCTCCCTTCAGTGCTCCTTCAGAAGCTCCTGCTGCCAAATTCATGGACGTGCAATGCAAAGGCGAACTCTCTAGGAAGGTATCTTTTGGCACTTAATGTAGTCAAAAAATGCCCACTACTCCGGGAAAAGAAAATTAAACTGACATGCAATACGACCAATCACAAAGCTGCTCTCTGACATGACATGTAGAAGGAGCCAATCTTGAAAAGGGAATAACAGCATAAACGGTTAAATGGGAAACCAAGAAGTGTATGATGAGTGGAGCGTCTGAGTTGTCTGTGAGACTACTGTTTGCTAGGCTGAAGTTGAAACTTTGATTCACGTTGGATCAGTGAAAACCGATATAAGGAAGTGTGTATATGTGGAAGTGTGGATAGCTAGTCAGAATGTAACTGGCAGAATCCTGACAGTGTAGTCAGGTCTACGCAGTAATGGTTTTAGACTCTCCATCTATGTGTGGGTGAAGCATTTATAAATGAGACAGTTATGAGTTAGCAAACGGTTGTTACAACTGCTGCTACAATGTTAACCATCAACCATCACAATCAAAAACAAAAGCAAACAGGGCAAATTAATACTGACCTATGGTTTCTGTAAAACAGCCCAAATAAGTTAATGTTACCCACCTGACAAGCAGACTCTCATCTCTTTTCATGCTTTTTAACTCTTGGTAAAGCTGAAGTCAGCTTCCTTTTGCCTGTTTTTTGTTTGAGTTTTTCTGTTCCACCTTAAATAGTGCAGCAGTTTCATGCTGGTGCCTTAGTATACATGCCCATTCTTATTTGAAATTTCCAATTCCACCTTAAATAGTAGAGTAGTCACATTTAGGCCCCTCAGGCACTATAATGTAACAACAGAACCATTTTAAGGTGGAATGGAGGCCAACTGTACTCTCTTGGAAAACTCCACCATTGAAACGCCTCACTGATGTTAACACAGCTTATAATGCACATTATACTATGACTGTATATCGCGTTATCTATCATGTCGCAAAAAAACATAACAACAACTGAAAACATATGGTCAAGGCAAATATTGGATTAGGAATTCATACCATTGTGGCTTTGCAGATAATTCTCGACTTTTGTACATCACTGATAAAATACTACAGCCTACAAGCACCATTGGGTTAATGTTTGACATCTGCTTGATGTTTCATAGGTAACTATGGGAAAAATGATTGCAGACTCAATGATTAGGAGAGTCTTTGAAGGAATGTGTAGTTTGGACCCTGGGGTATCACTGCCACCTGGTGGTGGGGCAAGTCGAGAGCAGCTGGTGATCTTCCTGGCAGATACTCTTCGGGGAACAGCAGAGGAGCGGGCTCCACTTGTCATGGCGATGGCACATGGGACAAAGGGAACTGCTACTCCTGATCAGGTTAGAGGGGTACGTATGATTTAACGCTTCAGATGTTTTCCCCTTGACCCTTAGTGGCTGTCATGTGGCCCATCACAGTCTCTGATTTAAATCACAGATGTTCTGTCTGTGGTCTAGTGGAAGGACAGAAGGACTGAGCAATGTACCAGACAGATTTTCAGGCAAAGGTTTGCACAGATGGCAGACTCAGGTACACAATGTTATGTTCTGAATCTGCGGAGCTGTGGGGGAAGGCGGGAGCTAGCCTCGGTTCTTATACACTGACGAAGCCTTGTACCACATGGCAAAAGCCCAGCGTATTGCACTACAATTAAATTAAAATGAGAGGCAGGTATAAATAATGTTTCGGAAACAGCTTGCATTAAAAGCGGATAGAACATATTTGGTTCATAGTGTTATGTAATGGAATTCTTGACATCAAGACATCTTGATATCAGTTCTTGTTGACTTAAAATTTAAGTGTTTTCTGCAGCTCTTGGAAGACTTGGTGGCAGCTGTAGTTCAGATTCTCACACATAGAGGGCGACTTAGAGGCTGGAGACCAGATCGCATGGGTGATGGCGATCAGGGAGTGAGGCTGCTGGCTGAGCTATTGAGCTCAGAGTTAAAACTATCAGGTTAGTGATATCACTTGGAAGTATTTGATTTTTCTGCTAATTTAGGATCTGTAAATTGTGACTAAAAGCCTTTTTTATCCTCTATAGATCAGAACACATGTGATGTTGCATGTCTAGAGGACTGGCTTTTCCGAGTCTCAGGAGTGGCCACATTCCTGGAGATCCTGATTGGTGAGGGTCTTGAGGTTGGGCTAACCTCACGTCCGTCACCTGTTCTGCTGCCCCAGTGTCGAGATGCTCCATGGCATGAGCTCCGCTGCTTGCTGGATCTACCTCTTCTTATGTTTCTTACCCCTGAGCTGCCGACAGGATACAGCGCTCCCTGGAGGTTGCTGTTTTCCACACATTTACATGGGGAAAGTTTTACCCGCCTGGTTGGCAACTGCAAAGGCCAAGGCCCCACTGTCTTACTGGTGAAGGACACCAAAGGTCACATATTTGGAGGCTTTGCCTCGCACAGCTGGGAAATCAAACCTCAGTTCCAGGGTGAGTACAGGGATGAGAACAATTAATTAGTATTGTGTTCACAGTGTTTCACTGTATTAGTGTGCCAGTTCTTATGCTTATCATTTTTGACCAGGTGATTCTAGGTGCTTCCTGTTCTCTGTGTTCCCATCTATGCGCGTTTTCACGTGCACAGGCTACAACCAGCACTACATGTACCTGAACCAGGGCCAGCAGACCATGCCCAACGGTCTGGTGAGACAATTTATCACTGTTTATTCTACAGTGTTTGATAGGTAGCTACTAATCAACCATGTACAACTGATGTGGTCAGAATACTAATAATACATATTTGGAAAACATGAACAATTGATGTTGGATTTTATTGTATAGCAACCTAGAAACACTTATTATTTCATTCAATGATAATGTACAGCTGTATGCAAACATTTGGTGAATATGGTCAAATTGTATGTTTTGCTGATTTTCTAAGTGAAAGTAGGTTAACAATATGCCAATGTGATGGCACAGTTCATATTTTAGGATTTTCCCTATTATGTTAAACTCAGCAAATAATTAGAAATTTGTCATTTGTTCTCTGTAGAGGATGTTAACTTACACTCATCATCAAAAATATAGTTGCTGAGAAGTGTCTGATTGCAGTGCTATTGGGAAGGAAGATAAAGGTTACCAGGAACAATAAATGATGATGAATTTAGACTGATATGGATAATATTTATTGAGCTACACATACAAACGTAGTGTCTCTCAGTATGGCATCAGGCCGTCAGGTTTGCTAATGCAACATGCCAGACGTCTCGGTATGGAGTTGTAAAGCTTCCTAATGGTGTCCTGTGATAATCCATCCCATGCAGCTTGAATATTCTCACACAGTTCCTGCAGATTTTGCAGTAGACTCAAAAATGTATACATTGTAGGCAAATAAAACTAGGCAGCAGATAAGACTATATGGGTATATATGTAACTTTACTTTCTATTCATGGTTTGTACCCAGGTTATCTGCCTTAAGATTTAACACACCTAACGCACCTAAAATGTCTTAATCAAGCTTGTAAAGGGGAAATTGCTGGAGACATTGTCTAGTCTAAACACCCTGTCCTCATTGTTTCATTTAAGGGTATGGGTGGACAGCACGGGTACTTCGGCCTGTGGCTAGACGTTGATTTTGGCCGTGGTCACAGTCGGGCTCGACCCAGCTGTACCACGTATGGTAGCCCTCAGCTTTCAGGAGATGAGGACTTCACACTGGACACAGTAGAGGTGTGGGGAGTTGGCCTGCCCCCTAAGGACCTGGAACAGGTCAGTAATACATGTACAGTGTCAAACATCTAGAACGTATTCCTTACCCCTATCTTTTATCATTTTGAGTTCTTGATTATCATTCTATATCAGCTTGCTTTTCCCTTTCCAGTGTATCAGGTGACATAGCACTCTGATATGCAGTATTGTGTTGCTGTCAATTTACTGTAAGTACAGGAGAACACTTTTAATGTCTTCTGTTTGTGGGAATTGGATTTCAGGATGAGAATAAAAGGAGCATTCTGGATGCAGATCCTGAGGTGCAGGCCATTATGGAGATGACTGGGAAAACTCTTCACAGCCAAGGCCTCAGAGAGCCAGAGGACGAGGAGGGATGAGAAGGAGAGGATGAACAGTCATTGGAATGGATGGATGGATAAGGGGACAAACGTGACTTGCTGCTTTTTATGGATGTTTTAGGAGTCAGGACAGTGACCGTGACCTAGACAACTTTGCGTCCACAGCTGACATACTACTTGGACTTGTAGCACAATGCTTAGGCATTGCTGTCATGTTGATTTACAAAGGAGTGGAGCTCTTTCTCCTACTGCGCAGGATCTGCGGAAGTAGGGATGAAACACAATTTAATTATATTTTAGTTTGAAATTGCAATTTGAGAGTGTGCAATTGTTGATTTGCAAGAGGTGCAAGTATTATTGTAACCTAGATTATAAACACTGTTTTCTTAAGTTTTAAAAACCTGGAGCTTGTGATCTGCCAGTTAGTTTGCCCCTAGTTGCATCAAATAAAAATAATCAAACACCCATGTGGAGGTGAACAATATTACAATATTTAATCATTATCGTGATATGTTTTATTTTTCATTATACAGCTAACTGGCAGTCTAGTGAACAATGTTCTGCGTTCAAGCCAGAAATATATACTCTAGTCTAGTGTTTCTCAACCATGTTCTTGGAGGCTCCATGCCCTGTACATTTTAGTGTTTTCCCTGCTCCCAACACACCAGATTCAACTTCTCAGCGTATTAACAAGCCCTTTTAGAGTTGCAGGGGGTGTTTTAAAGCAGGGACTCCACTAAAATGTGCAGGGCAAGGTGCCTCCAGGACCAGGGTTGAGAAACACTGCTCTAAGTCTTCTTGGCCAGAGTAATATGCCCTTACTTATAGACAATAACCACAATTTAAACTGCATTTGCAATATTGGTTAGAAAAAACGCAATTAATTATAAATCATTCAGCTCTTCTGAGAAATTACAGGCAAGACTGTAAATAGATTGCACGATTTTGTGAATATAGAAATTCGAATGCATTAGAATCTGTACCACTACAAAGCAGTGTTCCACCTTCTGTGTGAAGAAGTGTTTTTATTGATTAAAGGATTTAAGATTAAAAATGATCTGAAGAATCCAGCTGTCCCTGATCTAGTGTCTGAATTTCGATGATGTGAAGGGAGGTTGAATGATAGGATGATAGGATGGGTTCTCTTGTGAGCAGTAGGCCAGATATTTACATTGTTGGCTGTACAATTGTTTACTGTACGTTCGATTTGATTCATGTCTCAGGGCTTTGAAATGTCACCACCCACGTCTGAACGTGACGAAGTTTCCAGCCACATTTAGTAGGGGGGCACACTGCTTTCCTTTTTCTGCTTATTTCTCTCCCTCACACAGCCCTGTCTTTCTCTCCTGGTTCATCAGGCTTCACTCAGTTAAATGCAAATTATGGCGAAAGTGACGTTAGATATGTAAATCATGAGTTTCCATCCTGACTCGAAATTTACATTGTGTCACTTCACTTTCAGTGCGGTTTTTTGGCTGCAGACTGCTCTTTTTCTTGACCTGGGACGCGGAGGCTGCCCTGACCAGCCCTTCAGCTGCTTGTGTAGGTAATTTTTGGACCGAAGCGTCGGCGATTCAAAGGTCCGGCGAACGCAGAGGTGCTTTCATTTTCACGGGCTTTTCAGGGTGGTGTAAAGTGTGCTTCAGGCGGAGTAGGAAATTCTGTCTGCAGGCTCCTTTTCTCTGTTTCTGGGTGAACTTGGTGTGAGATAGTGAGAAGTGTGAGTCTCCCAGCTTCCTTGGGGACTTTGCATTGATAGCATCTTTTACTTCCGTGTCTTTTTATGAAGGCTATTCTTATAAGGTTCGCTTTACTTCCTTGTGTTTAGAGAATAGAGGAACTGACCACTTTGTAACCAGGCTGGCGTTTTTTATCACCGAGCAGCCCGTTTTCGACACTCTGCTCCGGCTTAAAATGTGAATATCTCCGTTTGAGAAGGCCTCTGCGTGAATGTGAGCGTGTTTTCCTCAGACGCGGGTAAGTTTAAACTGGTTCAGAGTGTTCAGGAGGGGAGAAGAGGGGTTCGTGAAACGGGAAGAATGGCTTGTATATAGGTCACGTACTGATGTGCAGGAGAGGATGGGTCAGGGGACTTTTTCATAGGACCGAGTCTGAGGTGGGAAGATGAACATGGGGGGTATTTTAGTCCTCCTATGCACTTTGCACGCATGCCGATACTTTGAGCTGCGCTTCTGTGCAGTGCTGTCAAAGATGGTGGTTAATCTGGGGTTAATTGGACTGCAGGTGCTGCTTTGGCCTGCGGACTTTGCTGGAGGTCTTCAGATGGGTTTCTCACCCAGGGCAGATCTCTGCTGTTTTGGTTTTCAGTCCTATGGGTCAGTTTTCCCAGAGCCAGATTAAGCCTAAACCTAGACTGCAAAGGATTTTCAATGGTGATTCATCAATGACAGTGCAGCATATACATGCCTCACATTCATCTTTTCAGCTCAGTAATTTATTTGGTTGTTTTTGTTCTCTTTCTTTCTTTCTTTCTTTCTTTCTTTCTTTCCTTCTTGTCTTTCTGTCCATCTTCCTTTAATTTCTTTCTTCCTTTCTTGTATTTTCTCCTTCTCTCGTTATAGCATGCCCTTCATCTATATGGAGTTGCCTAACATCTCACAAGACGGAAAGAACAAAAGATGCATTATAGTGGGCCTAATATTGATCTTGTCAGTTCAATATTCTTTCTTTTATTCAATATTTTCCATCTGTCTTCCTTTCATTTCTTTCTTCCTTCCTTATTGTACATTCTCCTTCTCTCATTACACCCTGTACTGCGTATGTATGTAGAATTGCTTAACATGCCATCTGTATAGACAGACACGTTTACATAGTGTTTCTCTCTCTCTCTCTCTCTCTCTCTCTCTCTCTCTCTCTCTCCCCCTCCTCCTCTCTCCCTTCTCCGTCCCTGACAGGCAGAGTGCAAAGTTTTCTACTGGCTCAGATCAGTGAGATCGCTGAGTTAATGCTTTACTAAAACCCGAAGGACTATAATCCTACAACTCTCTGGGTTAGTCCCTTCGCTCTTCTCTTTCATTTGCAATGCAAATAGCAGCTGCAGTAGGTAGAGTATCACCTTCTGTTTTGCGTGCCAATGGTTAAGCATTAGGAAAAACAGAACATGTATCTCTTTTAGAGCATAGAAAGGTATACTGTTTAATTAAAGTCTGAAACCTAGATGCCTACTGTTGATATTCTTCCATAGAAAAATATGGGTGCGACGCCTTTATCTTTATGCACTGGTTTAATCATCACCATTAATAGCATCGTATTAAAGGACTTTATTGTTGAATCCTGATCCCGGTAGTTTGCTTATCATTGTATGCCTGATGGATGTATTGACAGCACTCCAAACAAAATTGGCATAATCCAATCTAATAGTACATTCTTGTGTTTTCTGTGTGACGTTTTACTAGAGAACTTGAAACACTGTTTTTGCATCAGTAGTTTAAAGGCTATAGAGAGTATAGTGCATGTCTAATGTATTTTTGCACCATTGCAGCAGTATATATATATGTGTGTGTTTGTGTCAGTGTGTGACCATTAGCAGAGATGGCGGGTCGACACGGAGGAGACCTGACAGAGTATAAGAAGAGTCTCATTAAGCGAGACTTGGAGATGGGCATCGTAATGACAGTGTACAGGCAGAAGATGGAGAGACTCACTGTACAGGTCATTATGGAGACCAGACAGGTGGCCTGGACACGCACCGCTGACAAGACTGACGGAGTGTGTGAGTACCCGGTCTGAATTCAGTCACAGTCTGTCTCTTCATTTTGCTGGTGGTTTGAGTAAACAAAATATCATACTGTCCTTCAGGAGGCACTATGAAAATGGAATCATATCTCTATCCGCATATATTTGCTATAGAAAACATTGTCATTGGGCAGATGTTTAGATCTGATGAATAATTCAAACCAATATTTAAAGATGTATTATTGTACTCTGGAAGAGCAGCATGTTGAGGAGATGTTAGCCTACTGCGCTGCAATGTCTGTATTTTATTCATTTAACTGTAACCCCCTACCAAGAAATGTTCTACTCATAAGGCTAATCCTGATTGAAGATGGTTCCAGTTTCTACTCTTTATAAGTGCTTGTTATGTGTCAGCATCGGGCAGATGTACACAGAAAGTATTGGATATTTCCCATCAGCCCGCCGTTCCCATATCAATGCCTTCCTGTTTGCAGCTTTAGTCAGAAAAGGCCACCCAGTCCCACAGTCTTTTCCCAGCTCAACACACCTGGTACAGTTCATGAATAGATAAATAATGAACTGGCCAGCGAACACTGCTGTTGGTTGATTTAGTTCAATGAAACTGGTATACTAGCTAATCATACATCTGATAGACAAATCTTAATATGATATAGACTTATAATTAACTGCAATATAAAATGCTTATATTTTAGATTTTATTATACTTGTGATGATTTTTATTAACCTGTTATGTTTATTAAGCTCCCCTTTGTTTCTTCTAACCTTCTCATCATATCGAGAGAGAAAGAGATGAGTCAACTGTAAAAACAGAAACAATGTAGGATGTAGGATGTCCTGTCGACTAATAGTAGCTTCTTTTTTTAGAGAGTGATATATATGTTTGAGAAGCAGCCCTTAGTTTGGTGTGGTATGGTGCTGAAAGTGTATGGTGTTGCTGCACACCGTTTCATTACACCTCTGTCTATCACCATCGCGCCTCACTTTACACATTCACCCTTTCTCTCACTTCTTTGCTTATTTCACATTTTTCTCCACCCACTTCACTTTTCCCCATAAATGACAGTGTCTGTTGCTTCTTTAGCCTGTCTCAGTCCCATTTTCTACATGTAGTAGGCAACAGTTCTCTGATTTCACAAACAGCTGTTTCAGTCTTTGGTTTCTTTTTAGGTGTTACATGCAGTTAGACATAGTTATTCATAATGAACTGTAGACATTAAACATGGCTCTATTTGTGCAAATGTTGAAAGGTAGACTGTATGTGTTGTTTTTTTTTTTTTTTAGCTGCCAATTAATTGCCGTATAAATAAATGCAGTTAACAGTTTAATTGTGTTTTTGTTCATTATATGCAACTAATAAAGTACGAGCCTAAAGTGGCAAAATTAACTGATTAGCTATCTCACTTTTTAGTAGAGGTCTGTGGGACTCGCAGGTCCCACCACAATATCTTGCCGTGCAGGACTAAATTTTAGTATCATGCACAGGAGCAGGTGGTTAATCAGTCCAGACAACATGTACATCTAGAAGAATCCCACAAATGAATAAATAGCCAATATAAAATTGTAATAATCATGCAATAATTAGCATGTATAATTAACATAAGGGGAAAACGTTTAAATAATCAATAAGAAAGTCATAAAGTCATTCTAAATAGTTGCGATGCCACCCATCACGCCTTAATGTGCTCCAGAAATAGAGGAGCCTTTAGACTGTTAAACAGCTTTAGCTGTGAAAGGTGCACCAATTGAATAAACCGACAAGGCAGGTTAGCATTTTCAGTCGTGATTATTTCAGGAGAAAAACATTTATCTGTGAATACAGTATGTCAGATATTGGATGTCATTTCACTTTTACATGACTGCGGGTGGGAGTGGGCTGAAATGTCTGTTATATATATCCTAAATATCCTATATCCTAAATATCCTAAATATCCTATATATATCTAAAGCTTAGAATTATGGAAAAAAATCACCTCAAATGATTAAGTTGAGGCAGTTATGTAGGGCCACTTTTAACTTGTCCCATGTTCAAAATGGTGCTTTACGTGGAGTATTATTTGATTATGATGTCAGTTTTTTGTCAAACTTGTGTTCCGTTTAAATCTCTGTGCTTATTTTTACCATTAAGCTCCAGGCAGGAGATAATTGGTGTGTTCTTGTTTCGTAGTGGACCTTTTTGAGATCCGGGAGGTCCGTCCAGGAAAAAACTCCAAAGACTTTGACAGATTTAAGGAGAGCAAAGACAAGCATCCAGACAACACATGCTTTACAATCTTCTACGGCAACCAATTTGTTCTCAACACACTGAGCCTGGGAGGTGAGTGTGTACTAAGTGCACTGGGCAATATGTCATTGTTGAGGTTTAGACAGCCGAGGACTATTAAGAGTGAGCTGTAAATATGTATGTCACCTTTGAGTGATAGACCAAAGCATCCTGGTCACTGCTATATTAAAACTTTGTAAGTGCAATGGGAACTTTATAAAAGACGGAAGAAATGTTCTTAGCGTTAATGTTAAAAATTTTCCAAGATGTTTTCACCACTTCTACTGATCCGTTCATAAAAACATTCAGCTGTTTTGTTTTTTTCTCAAATGTGTGTCTTTTCCTTTCTTTTAACCCCCCACCTTTTGTATTACAAATAATTCAATATATGTTGATTGGGTAAGTTGAGGCCATGGTTGATTAGAATGGGTATGAATCTGAAAAGCATAAAAGCATTGTATGTGCTGTTTTGTAGCTGACTCATTTGAAGATGCAGACAAATGGCTAACAGGGCTGGAGCTACTCAGACAAGAGACGCTGCAGGCTTATACGCCAGAGATTATAGAGAGGTACACTCATGTACACATGGATACACACACATTCTCTTTCTTCCTGCCTCTGTCTTCCAGTTTCATATAGCTATTTTTTTCTGCTACATAGTTGGCTGAGAAAGCAGATGTACTCAGTTGATCAGACGAAGAAAAACAGGTAAGGTTCTGCTTTACGGCCCTTTCACCGTCCACCAGATTTCCATGCAAATACATAGTTTGTATATATTTCTTAAATTATGGGTCAGATGTTGAATGTTTCTGCTGTTATTCACTTAAAACATAATGATGAATAATATACTAAAGAATGTCCATCTGTGTCTGCTCTGTTTGCAGCATCACTTTGAAGGAGGTCAAGTCATTGTTGCCTCAGATCAACTTTAAAGTGCCTGGAGGGAGATTTCTGAAGGAAAAGATTGTGGTAGGAAGGATGTTAAGCTGTATACTGTCATTCACATTAGCTTTCATCATGGGCAAAATCTTACCACCCCCAATTTGTCTGGCAGCTTGCAAAGAAAAAGTTGATGGAAAACTTTTGGTGTTTTTCTTTCTACTTCAAGTCTGCCTCTTGTTTTCAGGCTGCCGGAGGGAAGAAAGATGTTCTTGACTTCGAGCAGTTTCACAAATTCTATAATGATTTGATATTTGAAAACCAGAGGACGGTAAGTTTGAGGCTTGTATGTAAACAGTTATTCATTTTGAAGCATTCAGGTTTATGTACCGCAGATCTTCTAATGGTTTTTGTGTGTGTGTTGTTGTATTAGATACTGGATGAGTTTAAAAAGGAATCCTGTGCCTTCATCATGGGGTGAGATATCGCTCCTCATTTCCCTTACCAGTTATTGCTGTCCTGTCACTGTGCTATAAAATATGACCTGTAAAGTTACAGTAATTAGCTGGAAGCAGTTTATCCAATACTGTGCAGTCCAAGTGCTGTTTTTTATTACAGTAATGATACTGCAATTCAAAATTACAGCACATTAGTGTAAACCAAATATAGTGTTATTGCTGCATTTTTAATTAACAGAAGTTAACTGTTCTACTTTTACAGCGTGGTGTTATTTGTATTCAGCATTGTAGCACCATATAGTAATTTCCAAGGTATTACTCTTAATACCTTGTACAGTAGTCTACAGTAAATACTGTGTTATTGCGCTATTCCTTAAATCAGAGTTGAACTGTTTACAAAGCATTCATTACATTATTACACTATTAGTTACTTGCTCATATGCCACTGGTTTAAACTCAATGTCTGCTTCAATATTACACCACAGACAGAACTAGGGGTGTAACAATACACTCAGCCCACTATTTAATTTTATTCAAGGTATAGGGTCAGTGATAGTATTGAATGTCTATTCTGCATGCATTGTCACACCTCCATGATGTGCATTGTCGCACATCCATGATGCACATTGTCACAGTTTTGCATTGCGATATCTCTATTTTACAATGGATTGTTACACTTCAGTGTAAACCAGTTATCTGAAACACAAAACACCACAACTGAATTACCAAAACATGTAAAATGCATTCAAACTGTTGGCTAAGGTAAGAATAACGTAGTAAAACAAAAACTAAGAAAACCGTGAGGCATGTTGTGAAGAGTCACCATTACCTCAGGCTAAGACTGAAACACTGGCCACTTTTCTTGTATGCTTTGCACTGGAAAATCTGACGTTTAACCTGTTTGACAAGAGTGTATCCTTTGCACCTTCTTACAGGAAGAAAATATATATAAATATACCTTTTACAATGTCTCCATCACAGGGTGTGAGCGTCTCTATTAGAATCTGATTGTCTTTTCTCTGTAACATGCTGTCTGTTTGTTTCTGCAGTAACACAGATAAGACAGATTCTTCAGCAGTTCTCCTACATGATTTCCAAAGGTTCCTTCTGTATCAGCAGAAAGTAAGATGCATGTCTTTTTGTATATGCCTTTCTGTTGACCTGTTCATCCATGTATCTAGCCATGTGGTCATTCAGCTTCATCCTAATGTTGTTTAATTAACTTTAACGTTGTGTAACTAATATTAACAGTAATCATATTGTTATTGCTTTTAGACAAGTTCTGCAAATTAAAGAAGCCCAAATTTTATCAGTTCAGTTTTATCAGGAATATCTGGTTCAATTTAGCTTTTTGAACAACTGCCAGATTAACCTGAATGCCATATTTTTTCCAGCCTAATTGTATCATGTTCATTTCAAGTTTCTATTTTTGTATGTTTTAAAGTAGAATCTTAGGAACCGTTAGCTAACAGTTAGCTACAGCTTAAAGTGAGATGTCACTTACTAGCCAGTGCATTGTGGAACAATATATGATACAGCACTTCTAAGCCAATCAGATTGTGTTGTTGGAACTGTCTGTTGTGTAATTGTAATTACAGTACGTCTCTTCTGTAGGAGGCTTGGGCTCACAACATGAATCAGGTTCGAGAGCTGATGACCATTTTTATCGATGATAACATGAGGAAAACCAATGACCCAGAGTTTACTGTTGGCGAGGTGCAAGAACTTAGCACAATCTATTTTGAGGAAATTTACTCCACACTGGTTGTACAGCATGAAGCTACATCAGTACACATACTAACTACCTACTTTCTTTTTCATTTCTTTTTTTTTCTTCTTAGTTCCTCAACTTTCTCTTCTCCAAAGAGAACTCCATTTGGGATGAGAAGTTCTCAGGGGTGGCCAGTCTTGACATGAACAACCCTCTGTCTCACTACTGGATCAACTCCTCTCACAACACGTCAGTATGGCCTCACTGCGTGTTCACACACCACACTCACACTTACTGCCTTCCTTTTATTGAGCACTTCCTGTGACAGAGAGTGATGTGCACTTTTTTTCATAGCTATCTGACTGGTGACCAGCTGCGCAGTGAGTCGTCCACAGAGGCCTATGTTCGCTGCTTGAGACTGGGCTGCCGTTGTGTTGAGTGTAGGTGATATCAGTTATTCTATTAGAATTTAGTGCTGTACTTGTTATAATGTCACTATCATAAGAAAACCTTGTAACTCTAATTTTTCACTTTTCACCTTTTGAAGATGTCCTGTCTCTTAGCACATTTCAATATTTCTTAATCAACATACCAACAGAAAAAGAAAATCATTAACCCCTACAACATTTAGCTTCCCCTTTAAAGGGCCCATATCATACATTTTTCTTGTATTTGCAATTTATGTGACGTGTAGTAGTTTCTGACGTGATCACTTATAATGGTTGTATGGTTTTATATATAAAAAAATAATAATAATAATTTTTTATATGACAATTTACAGCGTATTTTTATTCCTTAGAATTATTACAGTCCTTTTAAGACTAATTTGATCTGTTCTGATTGGCTGTCCTGTTTTGTGCCTTGTTTAGAAAGCAGAACAGGCTGAAACCCTCCTAATAGCTTCAGCATGAATGGGCGGGGCTAATATATATTTAAAAAATAATATATAAAGTAATATATAAATATAAAAATAAGAACGCAGTCCTTTTTTTAGAAATGCATTACAGTGTTACATGTAGGAATTCTGTTTCATGACCCACCCTGTTTTTGCAGTTTTGAGTTTAAGGAAAATGTTGCTTTTAGATATATGTTTATATTTTTGTTCAGTCTATGTGAATGCATGTGCTTTCATGACTTTACCAAAACACAGTGAATTTAAACTGGGCTATTTTTCAGCTGCCCAACTAATGACTATATGGACTCGGTAATGTAAATACGTGTAAAAGAGTTAAATGTAGTATGACCATGCCAAACCATACCACACCAAACTCTTTTCTTTGCAAAGACAGTGAAGACATATGTGTGGTATGTCCCTTTAGAGTAACCATTTCAGGGATACAAGGTTTTCTCACAACAGTCATCATAAGGAACTGTGGACTTTCACAATGTGATACTGTATAGCACTGTATAAAAACTGCATGGCATTTTAAAGCTGCTCTGTAATCCATCCTATTGCTGCTTTGTTTAATGGTGATGCAGTGGACTGCTGGAATGGCCCTGTAGACGAGCCCATTATATACCACGGCTGGACAAGGACCACCAAGATTAAGTTTAGAGACGTGGTGAAGGCCATCAATGACCATGCCTTTGTAGCATCTGAGTGAGTTTTCAACCACTTGCTTTTCTGTGGTTTTAAGCATGTGATGTAGAAAACGTCTGATTTCTTAACACAGTCCTCAGAGCCCACATTGCTCTGTGCCAACTCCCAGCACTCAAGTCTTTAAGAACATTGGATGCCAGGTAGAGGTGATTATGGGCTAGGTTTGATCAAATATGTGGACCATCTTGTGGGCTCTGAAGAGTGGGTTAAGAAGAAACTGGTTTAGAGAACCTGCTTTGTAGGGCTGAGAGATTAATCAGCGGAATTGCAATTCGACAGAGAGACGAGCTGCAGTTTTAGTTTTTTTTTTTTCATCAACAACATTGGCTTAAGTTTAAAGTGGGGAAATTTACCTAATAGCTTTCAGAATGTGAACTGCCAGTAGATGAATTAGACCAATCAGAAATCAGAAGCAACCAAACACCCATGTGTATAGGACAACACAATCACAACACAACTGGCTGTCTGACATATTATGTTCAGTGTTCAAGCCTCAAGCATTAAGCCTTAAGTTATAGGAAATAATTGTAATTGAAATCAGTCACTCTCAATTAGAAATTTTTCCTGAAATTGTTCAGTACATACACTTAACAGAAGTCATATGAGCTACATTTATGTGTGCTACCTAGCTCTATTCAGTCATGGAGAAGAGTCAGCATGTATGTTATCTCAAGTGGTGTAGATGCTTACTGTGTGTTGCTGCTGTGGCTAGGTACCCTCTGGTTCTGTCTATAGAGGAGCACTGCGATGTGAAGCAGCAGAAACTGATGGCCCAGGTGTTCAGAGATGTGTTCCAGGACAAGCTGCTCACTGAGCCTGTGGAGCTGGAAGCCGAGCAACTGCCCTCTCCCACTCAGCTCAAGGGCAAGATCATTATCAAGGTGGGCACTAAATGCCTGATCTCCTTATTAGGTTGTTTAGCAGAGAGGTTGATGATTTCCTGCTTCTTCCTGCGTATGTAGACCTGTTTCAGCAGTCCTGTTTATCTGTTTAAGAAGATTGCAATAGTTGAGTATCATTACTCAATGGCCATGTGTTGGGTAATGAAAGGAGTTTCAGTGTAAGTTTCAGTCAATGATTCAGAATGCAAATCAGCTGTTTTATCATTATTGGTTTTTCATCACTTCACAGACCAGTGGACACGGTAGCCTTGTTCCTTTATCGGTCTGAACAGAAGGTTTAATATTGTGCATTTCTGAAGAAGAGTGGAGGTTAATGTTGTCAAGATGCAAAGAAGTCATTATTTACCCTTTGTCAGAATAAATTATTATATATAGCAATATAATGCTGCATGTTAAGAATGGTGTGCTCACAGGCATGAACGAAAACTTGCCTACTTGGTTGTGACATTTGGAGCATTAATATGTGTGCATGTGCTCCTTTTTACACACAGCACAAAAAGCTGAATTTTGGTGAGAGCTTTGGCCAGAAAAACCTGCGCAAAGGGGATAAGCAGGGAGAGCTTTTCATCTGGGATCCCATTGACCAGGTACATCAGGTTTTTCATGGCACCTCTAGCTTTCATAACAAAATGATCAATGTTGCACGAATCTGTAGAATTAAAATGAGTGAGCTTATTAAGTGCAGCTGTAGACTTTTATATATGTGGCTTATTATTGTAGTTGTTTTGCTGACAAATGTGTTTCTGACGTGTGTATGTCTTTAGACGTGGTATAAGCACTACTGTGTGATCTCAGGAAACAAGCTGTATTATGCAGAGGAGAATGAGCCAGAAGATGAGTTTTCTAAGGTAATTTTTAACACTTAGAAGGTATTATTGTTGATTTGCAGTTGATTTACTTTACATAATCATGTATATATAATTACACAATGACATGATTATATAGTTATGAAATAAATTTTGTAACAGCAGATAAGTTAAAGTTAAATTACCTGTGTTTTTACCTGACCAGATGGTGGGCAGTACAGAACTGCATCAATCTGAGCCCTGGTTCCACGGACGATTGTCTGAAGGCAGGCAGACGGCAGAGAGGCTGCTGCAGGAGTTTTGCGCTGAGTCTGGAGGCAAAGATGGAACCTTTCTGGTGCGAGAAAGTGACACCTTTGTTACTGACTGCACCCTCTCCTTCTGGTATGACATTCTATTCTCTTGCTCTCCTTTTATAGCTCATAAATATTCTTTTTGGCTTAAAAAGCTGCGCTATATACGATTTGGGCATTTAGAGACATCTCTGTTGGAAATTTGTAGTTGCATACAACTTGTGAAAGAACATTTTGTAATGTTGGTTGTGTTCCTGATATGAATTCTTCTGATCCAGTAATGCTACTCCTTTAGATTTTTAACAGGGTATACAGTGCATACTGTTGCGTCATGAAATATTGTAGGCACAAAGGTCAAGAGAGCATTATTGATCTAGCTGTTTTTGAATATGCAGAATTGCAGACATCTGTTGGATGACAAAACAGAATTGCCAGTCTTCCATATGCAATAACGGCACTTAAGCGACGGTTCAAAAAGTTCTGATGGTGCTTCACGAGTCTCAGTGAAAGCATGTGCTAGTCTTCATCCTCCCAGCTTGGTAGCACTTAATTAGGATACAGTCTGCGGGTTGGTAGGCACTCCAGATACCCAAATGGATGTGCACAAGCACTGAAAAAGTGAGCTTTCATGAAGTGATAACCAAAGCAATGATGGTGAATTGATGTTATTAATATTGCATGTATTAATAGACCTTTAAACCAAATAGTCCTTGTCTTCCTAGTCTTTGTCCTTGTTCATGTTTTTTTTGCACCGTATGGTCAGCCTTTATTTTAACTTCCTCAACATTTCCCATTTAACTTATTAGTACATGAAAATGTGTGAGATATGTAAATTTCACGCTGTGTTTGTACTTGGTTGTGTTTGTGTTATTTGTATCTGTAACAGGCCACATGTAAAATAAGACATGGCTAATCTAGCTAGTTGGTGGTGGCTGATACCATGGTGCATGTGACTGTAGTTGTCTGGATAAAGAAACAGTTGCTCCTGCTGGTACTGTTGAAGGATGTGAATTATCTAAATGATGTGTAATTATTAATATCTGAGACATTTATTATCAGGTAGGAGTGATCATTGCGTGTGTCTATATGTATTATGTAGGCGCAGCGGGAGAGTTCAGCACTGCCGGATTCGCTCAGCCTCAGATGGTGGCCACACTGTGTTCTTCTTGACAGACAACTTGCACTTTCCCAGTGTGTATTCCCTGATCCAGCACTACAGAGAGAACCCTCTCCGCTGCCATGATTTCAACCTGCGCCTCACCGACTTTGTACCCCGGCCAAACCAGCACCTTCATGAGCGGTGAGTGATTACAGCCACATAGAACATAGGAAAAGTGAGGTTGGAAAACCTAAATTTGTCATTCGTTATATATATTATACTTTATATGTTACTAAATATTATGTCTAAATTACAGCATTTATGGAAAAGAAGGTAATAGTCTCTTTAAAATCTTGCACCATCCCTCCATTGTGATGAAGGACAATAAGTTGTTGTTTAGATTTCACTGTAATTTTACAGCAGTGACTGGTGTGTACAGTACCAGGGAAGTCTATTCACATACCTTCCTACATGGCTAATTTGAATATGCTCTCAAATGTGTTCATTGTTTATATTAGTATAATTCTTTTAGGTTTTATTTTTGTAATATTTTTATTTCTATAAGCTTATCTGTTTTTGTTTTTTTTTCCTTGTCTTTTTGTAATTTTTTTTTTTTGTAATTTATTTATTTATTCTTTTATTTTTTTTTCTTTCTTTGTTGTGTTTGTCAAGTTTAAAAGCAAACTAAATAAAATATACAAAAAAAAAAATGTGTTCATTGTTAAAGCAAGACTTTAACAATGATGGTTTTCTTCTATGTAGGTGGTTTTACAGCAACTTGAGTCGAGGTGAGGCAGAAGAGTACCTGCTGAGAATTCCTCGAGATGGAGCATTCCTCATCAGACAGAGAGAAGAGGCAGACTCTTATGCCATCACCTTCAGGTGCTGCTTTCTTATCCTTGCGTACATAGTTGTCCTCCTTATTGTCAATATTTTAAGAATCTGAAGAATTGGACAAGATGATGGGCAATTTTGCTTTTTAACACCAAATTAGTCATTCTCCCCCAAATGCCAAGAGTTTATTTTGCTAATACTGTCTAAATCTATGGTTTCGTGATGTTTACTTGTACAGGTGTCACTGCAGAATTAACAGTGACTGGCAGACGTGATATAGACTCGAGTAGGACTGAGTGGTTTGGGGAATTTTTTTTAAATGTTTTTTTTTTTTTTTAATGTTTTTCTCACCAATATATTAAGACAGTGATTTCAGTTGTGATTATTTTCTAACTAGGCTCCAGGCCTGTTATTTTGGCCATGAAATGTAGCAAGTCTACTTTTTCTGCCTTAAGGCTTCAACTCTGAACACAGTGCGCCAGAGCGCCTGCGAGTTGTGGTTGTGATGTCACAGAAAATGGAGATAATGGTTGCTTACAAGTCCACTTGCAGTTTTGCTGCGTGTGATTTACTTCGAAAATATCGACTTTGCAAGATGAGTGCACATTATAGCCTGCACACGGTTGTACACTAATCATCAAAAAAAAAAAAAGCTGCACCCAGAAGGAATCAACCAACAGTAATGAAACTTGGTGGGTAGGTCTGACGTTGTGAGACATGCGAATGATTCAAGTTTCACACTCGGCCGCACATGTGATGCAAGCAAGGACTGGCCTTATCGCTGTTGTCTTGATGGAGATGACCCTTCTTCTAAATAGCGTTACAATCCGACACTTAATTCTGGGTGCAGCTATTCTTTTGACGATTTGTATTTACTAATGGGAAACTTTTTGTGTAAGCCTGTGAGCTTCCTAACTGATGAGTGTACAAATATAAGCACATTATTTGGTGCTTCTATTTGAATAAAAACAATTCTTCTTTCATAAGCATTCTCTGCTTATCGTTCTGTTGTTGTAACAAAACATGAAAAGGCTGACAAATGATAGCAAAACTAATGTAAACAATTTAAATTAAAGGAAAAAATACACAACATAACTTCCAGTGCATCCGTCAGTTGTTTATGCAAGCAAGTTAGCTCACTCAGTCTATCTTACAGTATAGCTACTTAAGCAAGTACCAATGGATTTGATTTAAATTTTGCCTTCCCTCAGAATTTTGACCATTAGCAGTTCTGCATGAAAACAGTGTTTTGTCACAGTGTAAAACAGTCATGGATTTAAACAGAAAGCGAGACCATGTTTCCTCTCTGTACCTTTTGAGAAAGTTGTGTTTTGTTTGGTGTTCATGCCAAAGACCAGTCTCCTCTCACCTTTGCATCTGCTTTCATTTGCATGAAGTTGAAATCTGTCGAACATTTTAGCTGCACAGCGAGGCAGATTACGCCACAGCGCCAACCTTCATGCACCGCTGATGTGTCAGAGCTTTCTGTTGAAATGAATAGGATGTAGAGCGGCGAAGTTGCGAGTAGACATGTACCGTAATTCTCATACAGGCTGTTCACAAGCTTTGTGTTATTAGCTTACATAACATTGTTCATAACGTAGGCGGTGACAAAAACGCAGCTTATGTGATTTAAACAAGGCACTCTTTTAAACTGTGATTTCAATTTAAAAATGGTTCCTCTTTCAGAGACATAGACTCCAATGAAAGAACAAGCCCCATTACGTATGCGCTTTCTTACATGTAGCGAATGCAAAATTGAGATGCTGTGATGACTTTTTGTGCATGAAGGCAGATGAGTAATAAATGTCTTGTTGGATTCTGTGGTACCACAGAGGCGAGGGCATGGTCAAGCACTGCCGGATCCACAGAGAGGGCTCCATGTATGTGTTGGGCACCTCCAGCGAGTTTGAGAGCCTGGTGGAGCTAGTCAACTATTTCCGCAAGAAACCTCTCTATCGCAAGATCAAACTCCGCTACCCTGTCACGCCAGAGTTGGTGGACCGCTTCTGCACGGTCAGTGCTTATGTGGAAAAGATATCTGGTTTCAAAACCTGATTTAGAGTATGAGGTCTTCTTAGGACAGGGATAGTATGATCAGTTAACTCCTTGAATGCTGATGTTGTGGTTTAGCTATAAATCTTATTATTTTTCTGTCATTGCTTTAAAATACTGTATATATGGTAACTACTAACATGACGGGTGAACGTAATCTGCTAAGTTATTTAGTTTTGAGAGTAAAGAAGTTAATTGTGGCCTGACGTAGGATTACAAATGGTTCAGCACAAGTGTGCAGTTAGTAGTAATAAGATACAGCTTTCTACTAAATTCAATTTCCTATACTTTTCCTTACAGGAGTGTAAATCTGCTTCCCTTTATGACAGCAAGCAATATGTGGAGGCCAATGAAATCGAACCGTCTCTGGTAGGCACATTCATGTAGCACACATGCATGTCCTGGAGGTCATTTGCATTATTAGCAGCCACTCAAGAAGGAAACTCAGTTGTTTGCTATCTCTGTCTCTCAGATAGGAAATGGATCTTCACTAAAGAGGAAATGAGCCACAGTTAATACAGCAGTGTCATGCCTGAGTGTATTTAGTTTATACTCTCTGTTACATCTGTGGTGCATTGCAGTTGCATTCGCTCTCATTTGCCTCATCAGACTGATTCACAAATTGGCTTTAAGCTGGGATTTAATGAGCCAGTGTCAGTTTGAGACATTTAGTGACTCTTAAAAACACAGTAAGACAGTGTAGACTTACTGTTGCAGAAATTACAGCTTGTTCTGTCATGGGCTAGTAGCCTTGTCCTTATATGTTCCTCTGCAGACTCAGTGCACCGTGAAAGCTCTCTATGATTACCGGGCCATGCGGACAGATGAGCTTAACTTCTGCAAGGGTGCTGTGATCCACAACGTTACCAAAGAGAGCAACGGATGGTGAGACACTTCTGAATCCCTATGAAGAGAGATATTGTATGTTATGTTGGTTTTGTGCATGTAGTCATGTAGTCTGTAAGTTTTAAACTCAACATGAATTGAAAATGGATCTTTCTTCTGTACCATGTGGGAGGTATTAGGGAGGGTCTCTGCATTAACCGAAAAGTAGATGATTGGTGGATGGTGGTGAGTAGGTGAAACAAGATACACTCATCATCAAAAAGGGACTCATCACTGAAGATAACCCGCTGCCATTCTGAGTCACTCAGTCTGGCTCAATACTATTGCAGTCTTTGGCGATGTTGACGTGGTGTTAAGGGCAGTTGTCGTAACCCACATGGTGCGCAATATGTAATAAGCCCCCGCTTCCCAGGGCTCCGTTGGTTGATTGCTTCTGGGTGCAACTTTTTTTCGATGATAAGTGTAATTGTTGGTAAATTTTTTTTTTTTTCCACCCGCTTTCAAAAATCAGAAGAGACTGTGGTGGTGGACAAAAGATTAAGAAATTCAGCAGAAATGTCAGAATGTTTTATCTTTTAAATGGTATGATATGATATGAATGGTGCTTAAAGTGAGCAGGGCCATGATCTAACAAGTTCTTGCTCTCTCTGCTGCCCCCTACAGGTGGAAAGGCGATTATGGCGGAAAAGTGCAGCTCTACTTCCCAGCTAACTATGTGGAAGAGATTGATAACAATGCCATAACTGAGGCAAAAGGCCTGGTACGCCACATGCAGAAATGTTTGATCTTAACTGGCATACCATGGAAAACATGTCACTGTGTATTTGTGTGAAACCGTTGAAATGTATGTTCACTCGTTCTGTTTTAGGCTGATGAAGATAACCCATTGGGTGACTTGTGTAAAGGTGTAGTGGACATTTCCAAGTGTAATGTTGGTAAGTTTTTGTAATGTTTCATGTCGATAAAACAATTCTTGACACCAAAAAGATGTGAGGAATATGACAGATTGCATAGAATTGCATTGCTACTTTGTGTAAATGCTTTCAGTACAGTGGTCAAAGAAGGACTTACGAGTTAGTAAGATGTCTGATTTAAGCTACCGGGCTCAGTAGTGAACAATATTTTTCGATGCTTTTTCTCCTCAGTGCGCTCGGCTAAGCATGGCAAGCCTGTGGTGGTGACTTTGCAGAATAAGGACTGTAAAGAGAACATGATGCCATTCGACTTGGCCACAGAGACCACAGAGGAGCTGTATGAATGGTATCAGGTGGCCTGGGACATCACACACAGAGAGGAGAACCGGGAGTTTGAGGTAATAATGTTAGAAGCTACAGATTACAGTTGTTGTTGAAATATGTGTAACCACAAACAGAAGCGTGAGGATTGAGATCCAACCATTTAGGCGGACTGATTTAGACATATCAAATTCTTAATAGATTAAATGGATTAGTTATCTCATGCTTTTATTCTCTTTCTGCAGGAAACAAAGCAAAAGGAGTTGGAAAAGACTGACGTGGTGGCCAAAGAGATGTCTGACATAGTGGTGTATTGTCAGCCACGCAGCAAAGATAAAGATCGATTTGGTATGACATTATTTCAGTTTGTGTAACTGTTGGAAGTTTTTTTTACCAGGAAGTGAACAGTTAAACAAAGGTTCAAGATTATTCCCAACTCATTTGGGCTCATTGTGTGTCTTTGTTTCTCCTGACAGACAATTATACCTACAAAGAGATCCGCTCCTTTGTGGAGAATAAAATACCCAGCAAGAGCAAATCGAGAGACTTCCTGAAATATAACCGTACAGCACTTAGCCGAATCTACCCCAAGGCTCAGCGGGTAGATTCCGCCAACTACGATCCTTACCCTCTATGGGTGTGTGGCTGCCACATGGTGGCACTCAACTTTCAGACTGCTGGTGAGTGAGAAAATCTACAGCTATCCCTTTTACCTTTTACAATCACCTTCAGTTTTACTGTTTACAGGGCACGAACTAACACAGCATAAAATGAAACATTTGCATTTTATGCAGTTAAACGGTGTTTTAGTCGTGTTTTCACATTCTCATAGCAGCATCATCTGTTAATTTTCTCAAGGCACACCCTAAGGACTGTTTTTATACCATAGTGTGTACCTTAGAATTCACACTTGTATAATCATCTTCTTGCCTGCAGTGAGTAGCTAGCCAGGTCATAAAGTATGGCAGGTCATTTTTAACATAGCCTCCTAAAATAAACATCCATACACTTTTATATCCAAACGATCGTTATCTTTGTAGGTTTTTAGGTATTGATTCATCAAAAACACAATTTTATTGCTCAGCTATTTTCTCTTTTACTGTGTGATCAAAATTCAGCACTGCCTCTATTCACTAATCATGCACAGAATTTTATGTGTTTAGATTGAAACATTCTTCTGGTTTAAACAGCCTAGAATTGCAAATAATTAATTGTGGTTTAAATCAATTTAGCAGACTGTTTTGACTAGCACGCCCGTTAGCTTTTGTGTTTGGGTCCATATTTTGCTGAAATACTCTTTTACTATAGGAGCTGGAAACGAAGTTAGCAGTTACATGTGTGAAAATTATGGGTAATGCTTCTCTATAGGGTACTGTTCATAAGGCTATGTGACACCTACATAAGCTTGACATAACCCTACATAAGTGTTTCTAAATGGTTCCAATAAAGACGTCATCTGTCATAAAGGCTACTTCAGCTAACTTTGATCAAACTTGACAAATAGAGCCTTTAAAATGAATTTTGCCTATTGGAATAAGCATTTAGAAACATTTATGTAGGGTTATGTCAGTTGTCATGATGAGTGTATGAAGGTGTCATGTAGTCAGGAAGGGTTACCAAATTATGAATCATTCTCAAAACTATTTAAAATTATTTACCTAATTACATTTATTTAATTACATTTATTTGCAACCTTACAGAGATCACTGTGACACATAATGCTATCACACTGTGTTTTTAAGAGAAATCAAAAGGAAATTAAAAAATATCATTGTGCAAATTATTAACTATTCACTGTGGATTCGTCTACAGCGTTAGATTTTAGTTGATCATGTTATTGAGTCACAGAGTAATTATTTCTGCTGTAACAAAATGCTGTACAAATACATTTGAATTGAATTGTGAAAGCATTTCTTAAGCCGGTGTTTAATGGAAACAGTGCATCCAGCAGCTGTGTCACTGCACATTGTCTTGTAATGCTGACAGAGAGCCAGACTTCAACTCAACACGCTCTCCTTTATCCTCAGATAAGTTTACTCAGCTGAACAGCGCCCTCTTCAGTCTGAATGGAGGCACAGGCTATGTGCTGCAACCTGAGCTCATGCGCTCAGACGGCTATGAACCTCAGCAGGATAAGCGCACCGTCAAATTCACTCTCTCAGTCAGAGTAAGACAACAATCTTATTACCACTGATGTACACTTCAGGACACCTTTGCCATATCTGTTTTACTTTTGTGTTAACTGTGATGTGTAATATATAGTTAGCGTATTTGTAAAGTTGTCCGATAGAAATATGTAATTGATATAGAATACCAGTGTTATTTAGGAAGGTTTTTCCTTCTTCTGAAAAGTTTCCATTTTACAGATACAAGGTTTTGTTTTAACAGCAACAGCGTTATAGTTCAGAATACACCTCCCACTGAACATCCAAATGCAGCTACCATTGTTTTTATGTATTCAAAAAACAATGACCGTCATTAGCTGTACTTTAGCTACATGTAACTTGTATTGTGCCTCATGACAGCTCTTAACTCTAAACCGATTTCTTGTTTTCAGTAAAGTATTTAGTGTGTTGATTTGAAGAATACGGTTAAATAAAAACAGCTTAAGTTTGCACAAGCCATCGCATGTTTTTTTTTTTTTTTTTTTAATTCAGTAAACAGAACACAAACATAATTAATTCAAGGATTGATTGGTTAAACTAGATATCAGGTGGTTACTATGAACTTTCAAGCATTGATTTATTTTTTCCATCACGTTTATTAGAGATGTTGTACATCAACTGTTTTCATTATATCAAAAATGATTAGGAATGGATTTAAGGCATTTTCATGACCTAAGGCTTGTACTTGAATTTATCCTGTAAAACAGGCCTGTTACATGTTTGGAAATTTACACCATCTTTTTCTTGTAGGTGATAGCAGCCAGGCATCTGCCCAAGCCGGGTCGCAGTATCGTCAGCCCTTTTGTGGAGATCGAGCTGTGTGGTCAGACTAACGACTGCTCCAAATTCAAGACCACAGTCTGCCGTAAGGAATGGGGAAGGGAGGGAACAGTGACTGATTTGTGAAAAGCATTTCATTGAAGATTAAAATGAATGATATTCAAATGTTGGAATGTAGCTGTAGGCAGTTGTTTTTACTTGCTTATCTGCAGCACGGTGATTTGACGTAACTGTCTCCGCAGATGATAATGGACTGAACCCCGTGTGGCTGGGGCCGCATCGGCAGGACGCGGAAACTATCACGTTCACTGTGTGTGAACCACAGCTCAGCTTTCTGCGCTTCGTCGTCTTTGAGGAAGACATGTTCTCTGATCCTAACTTCCTGGCCCAGGCTACCTATCCTGTGAAAGGTGTTCGCTCAGGTAGGATGTTAATTTGATATCCTTGATGGACTTAAACTCATGCCCTTCTCCACCCCCCTCCCACACACAGGTCTTAAACTGTGTCTTCCTCTGTTAGGATATCGCTCGGTCCCTCTGAAAAATGGGTACAGCGAGAACCTGGAGCTCGCTTCGCTTCTTGTGTATATTGACATACAACAGGTAGAGGTAAGACGGCCACCTTCTGCATCCTCTTGCAGAATGGGATTGACTTTTTATGATTTGGTATAATTCATTAATTATGAAGCAGGCTATACAGCAGATAGGAAACATCTACACACCCTGTTTTTAAACCCGTACCTGGTTGATGTAGATGTGTAGTTTGAGTCAGTAGTCAATGTCAAGCTGAAAGGTAAAATTCTTTGTTACCTGAAGCTGCTGGTAGAGGGCAGCTGGTTTAATGGCAAACCTGTTCTTATTTGGAGATGTTCACTTTCCCTTCTCTAACTGACAAAATAAAAGAATCTCTATAATAAAATGCTGCCATCACAACGCTTGACCCTAAACATTGTGTTCTTTGAGAAATGAGCTGTGCTGGCTTTGTGCCAAGCACATCTTGTGAAATTAGGACCAAAATGTTTGACCTTGGTGTCATCAGACCATAAGACAAATTTCCCACATGGTCATGGGAGGTTTGGGAGAGTTTTCTTTGTATCTTCTTCCAAATTCAAAACAAGCTTGAACATTTTGTGGGAAATGTCTTTTGTCATTCTGTGTTACCCAACAGCTGTTTGAGAAAACATGAAATAGCAGTGGCTATGTACTTCCATAAACTATTGAGGGTTCCTTAAGGCTGCCATTGGCCTCCTGGTAGCCTCCCTAACAAGCATTCTCTTGCCCAGTCATCAGCTTTGCAAAGACATCCTAATCTGCTGGCATCCTCCACCTTTATTTGTAGCAGCACATAGTGTGACTCATATTCAGCAGACTGAACACTCACCACAAGAGGGCACAACTTGCATTTAAATGACTTTTAATAGTGGTTAAAATCACAGATCATAGCAGTCTCCTTTGCTATGTTCTGTGATATATAAAAACCATTTCACATATGCAAGCAAGACATTGATTTTTCTTTGTTTGTTCAACTATAATAATATCTTCATTATGATAATATAATATTGCTTGTTTCAATATCTTCTGATGGTGAGGAGTCATGACACTGTATACTGGCAGGGCCAAATAGATGGTAATGTGATATGAAGTGTATAACTTGTGTTCTTCTCTCATGGTTCGTTATCAGAAAGCAGAAGAGGAGTTATACTCCTCCTCCAGCCAGTTGAGAAAGAGACAGGCAGAGCTCAGCAACGAGCTCTTCCTGTACGACA
>CM067486.1:21417905-21448535 GCA_034552555.1 Semaprochilodus insignis
GACTACAAACAACGTCCTTGTGTTTGGATGATGACACTAGACAACTGCCGTTGGCTGAGGTCACCAAAAGGTCCTTGTATTTGAACGATGTTCCTATAAAGACAGTCCTCATCTGCAAATGTCTGTGATTGTGATGATGTTGAAGGCTCTGTGTTTGGATGATGTCAGTAAATCCATGTTTAAATGATGTCAGAGGCTCCTTGAGAATCATAGATGATGAACACATTTACCAGGCCTCTGTGTAACGAACATCCACTTCCTTCAGGTTGGGGAGTTTTGCCTTACAGGAATAAATGAGGAAAACATGTTCACACAAACTGAACAAATATAATTCATTTACATGAATTACATATTACGTATGAAATAAAAGTATAATCTGACAAAAAAAAAAAATCAATTGTAGCCTTGTAGTTTCAGAAAACCTGAGTTTTTGAAATATGTTACCTTTAAGTCCTCGTAGGTGTCTGCAGTGAGTTTAGTGCTGTTCATATTCAAACTACAAAGACTCTTCATAGCTGCAAGATAAAACACATGTCAAGCATGATCCAACTGGTATCGGTTCAATTACCCAAATCCTGGTTATGATTTGTAACTCGTTGTGAAATTACTGCTACAGTTTTGCAGAAGCCTTCAGAAAAGGTGTAATAATTTCTGGGAACTAAAAAAGGCTTGTCTATAATCTTTAGTAATTTTTGATTTAATAGAATTATGCTCATATTTAACCTTTGCAAGTATTACAGTATCATTTATTTATATTGTGAAGATTTGTACAGAAACAACGGAACCCTTAACGGAAGGGTTAAATTCTTGAAACACAAAAGAGGCCAATCAGGAGTAGTTTTTCTAGGTCAAGGTAACTATCAGCATAATTACAATGTCACAGGAATCAATCAGTCATGTTTTGATTTCCAACAGGTGGGAATTTTTTGAGAACAGGGGGGAAAAAACAAAAAACAAAAACAAAAAAAAGCACAACTTTGTGTTCCACCTTAAATGCTGCAGAAGTTACATTCTGATGCCTAATTGCTAATGTGGAACAGAACATACGAGTAAGAAGCTAACTTTAGCTCTATCAGAAATTGTTCATGGAAATTGATGTTGGGGCATACTACTAGCGAAAACTACTAGAATTAGCACTACTGTTGAGGTGGGTTTTTTGCTCATGTTTTGACACACAGAAAAACTGAAAACGTTTTCGGACGTACAGCCAAACTGAAGGGGTAGCATGGTTTGCTACAAAAGCTGGAGAAACTAGCTATAAAGATATATTACAATTCAATTCAATATGTGTGTACTGTCTGAGTAACAATAATTCTGTTGCAAAAAGATCCTTGCTTATTGAGGGGGTCATGTCCGTGTGTGTCCGTGTGTGTGTGTGTGTGTGTGTGTGTGTGTGTGTGTGTGTGTGTGTGTGCTTACAGCTGAGGGCAAGCAAGCCTGCATCAGTAACTGGAGTCTCACATAAGTTGAGGACCTGGAGACAGGCCAGGTGCTCTGAAAGCAGTCGCAGCCCAGCGTCCCCGAACTAAGATAGAATTAATTAACAAGTGAATTGTTAGAGAACCACAGGCAAAGAAACTGATGTATGAACACTCTGCAAGTGTATTATTAGCTTGATTAGCTTATATAGTTTAACCATCACACAAACAGAATCTTTTAGAATCAAAATTGATGAACTGGCTAAGCACACTCTGTGGCCTGCTGCAGGCTACAGCTATGGTAGAATATGCAGGGCTGTTGGAGTGCACATTGACGGATTTGGCTTACCTGGGTAGACCACAGATTGAGCTGTTTGAGGGAGGGCAGCTTGATGAGCTGCTCAGCGCAGGCACTGGTGACGTTGGTGAAGGCCAGACTTAAGTTCTCCAGGTTTCCAAAGGAGCCAGAGCTCAGCAGGCGAGCAAGGTCAGCATCCTGCAGACAGAGCGCAGCACAGCTATCAGAGACATGAGCATAGCTGGATGCTGTTTGACATTCAACTCCACTGTTGGCTTGAGGTAAACTCTATGCCCAAGAAACATGGACACATTTTAACATGGCTAATCTAATCAAGAGCTAACAATTGAAACACATGTTAACAGCAGTTTATTAATATCATAATGTTTGCCAAGTTCTGACTTATGATATTACATTATTAAAATGTTTAAGAAAAACACAGAAAACTAACTGTGGACTTGGATGGCAGTGTGAGTCGAGTGGGGCCTCCTTTCCTTTGCTATAAAAGAAGAGAGAAGAAAGAGAGAGCTGTTGTGAATTTATGTGCTCTACCAGCAGGTGGGGCCTGTGAACGATCAGATAGCATATGAATGTGGGACATGTTTAAATGGGTCGCTGAAGGGTCTGACTTTGTAGAAATGGGAGTGCTGCACTAAGCCAATAACAACCATATGACGCACTGCTTATTCTGAGGAAACAGCTATGACCAGGCTGTGGTGTGGTGATGTAATTAATAAGCTGATTTGAGCATGCATGTATGTGTACTCACCAGCTCTTTAAGTTCTCTTTGCCTATCACATAGCTGTTCATACATGCGCAGGCCAACCTGGGTACTCTCCAGGGTAGAGATGATCTGCAGCTGAGTATCTTTATTCTCTATAATGTTATACTCCAGCATCAGGCACAGGATCTGTCGCATATACACAACATATACATACATTACCTTTCCATATATTTAATCACAGCTTAGCATTTTCGCTGCACATGAGTATGTGCACACTCACGCACCTCCACCATAGTCTGGTTCCCTCGCAGTGCCAGTAACATGCAGGGCCCTAGTTTGTTTTCTGCCAGAGACAGGAGGAATTTCTTTGTCTTGTAACAAGAACCCATAAGGATGTGAACCTGCAATGACATTAAGGCATCTGGCATTATACCAGTAGATAAGGGTAGCACTGTTGATCTTGCTCGCTCTTACACAGAGTACATATACGCACCATGCTAGCAAACAACTCTCCATCATCATCACATGCAACACCCCCAGGACTGTAGAGCTGAAACCAGCCATCTTTTCCAGAACGCACACTGAGCAAACAGGAGTGTACCTGTAAAACACAAACACCTTAGAGTCAGTGACCTTCATTCATTGTGTAAGTTTATTATACAACAAACAATCAACATGCTCTTCATCAGTAAATAACAAACATAATACAGTGATTAAACAAGGTCATTTGTAAACATTAAAGACAGAAAACCCACCTCCTGTCTAGGATCCTCCGCAAACCTCTGAATAACATACTTTAACTCTCTGCAAAGATACACTAACATTAGACTTAACAAAAAGACAGTATAGACAGACATATTCACACTATTTAACATATTAACCTATAGAAACTATACAAGGCACTACTGCATTAGCAACTGTCTGGTCATTGTTTAATTGCCCATACATTTCTCTCAAAATTCTATAAATTATTCCCCTAGACCACACAACATTCTTTACACTTTTTGGAGACAGACACTTAAGCCCTAAACTGTACATGGAGGTATAACTGATCTCACTTACTTTGTGAATTTGGCATGTGCAAGGGCCCTAAAGGGAAGACAGTAACAAAGAAAACATCACATAGCAGTTAGTGTTTGAATACGTTTAAGTGTTGTACGTCTGTGTCGTTTCTGTGTAACGTGCTCTGGGATGCATCTGTTGTTGCCTTTTCCTAATGACGATTAGAAGCTCAGTTTAGCGTGTGAGCACAGGTGAGTTCCCCACCTGTGGCAACACCAGGGCTCTGCAGGAGGCACATAATGAGTCCCAGGCCGCCAAGTCCAATTACACGATTTGCTCCCAAGGCCCACTGTCCCTGTGGGCCCAACACCCACTGTCCCCCTACAGAGCCCAGCTACTGCTCATCTACGTCAACAGCCTGCCTGACCTCCCCAACCCCCAGAGAGCTCTACACATACATGTACACTCCCACTTTCGCAAGACATGGGACAAGGAAAGACAGGACAGAACAGGAGGGAGAAACAGCAAGTGAAGTAAGCGGTTCATTCACTTTTGTATGAGCAGTGGACAAGTAGGAGGTGGCCTGAGAACAGATCAGCAGGTTGAGAAAACATAGTGCAACACTCACTCTTTGGGGAATGGGATGGGCTGCAACAGGCTAGCCAGTGCTGGTCTCCAGTCGTCATAGTCCGAGCTGCAGAGATAAGGCCAGAGGAAAGAGATTAGAGCATTACACACAGGAAGAATGACAATGGGGGAAATGATCGCCTTATGTAAGCCAGAGGAGCAGGACACTCTTAAAGTGAAAGAGGCGAAACCTGATCAGCAGTGATGAGATACAAATCCTGGCAGGTCACAGGATCAGGTGCTCAACAAAACTACAGTTTAGTGCACTTAAGTAAGTCTCGTTGTGACAAATATGCAAACAGGTTTCAGGTCACTCGCCTTCTTTCATGGGGAAAATTGACCCTCTACAGGCTAACCACTTATTTACTAGTCATTTAGTGAGCGCACTAACCAAAATCAAGACAGCTGTAAATGTTATTATGCACACGTCTACATGAACACACAGTGACACATACGTACATACTCCTTTATGTTTAAGGACATTACACTCCAGCTCTGATACTCACAGCATCTTGAGGATGAGGGCGAAACAGGCCAGGACCCTGTCGGCTTGGGCAGGGAGCTGGATAGACAGGGCATTAAGTGCTGGGCTCACCAACAGGCAGTCAATCAGGTTGGGCTCGCTGTCACCTCCTGCGGGCGTCTTACGGAGCACGTTGGCAGTGTTATTGTTGCGCTCCAGCTCTACCATGATCTCGCTAGAGTTGACGATTGAGGGAGGAGGTGAAAGGGGAAGGGGCGGAGGGGGCGACAAGGCAGTTGGTGGCGGAGGGGTCGGGGGTTCAGGCCGCAGCAGCCGCAGAGGCATGGGGGGTTTCCGTTCACTCTGCTGCTGACAACCATTTCTGATCTCCTTCAGACTGGGGGAGTTATCCCGACTAAGAGAGAAAAAGGATGACAAAAATGAGAGAGGGAGGGACAGAGAGATGAGAATATAACGCACAGATGGCTAACTTGTACATATTTCCATTATACAAAACCTTCTGGGTTTAGGACGGTGAAAGTTTGTATATCCAATGTAGTTGTTCACATGACCAAAGCCACACTTCAAAACCACTTCGTGGAAAACAAATGGAACACTTAAGCAAATGTTAAGAGTCATCCATTAGCCCTCGTAAACACATGCAAATGTGTAATTTAAACAAAATACACAAAATGCGCAGTGGGAATGGAAACTATTCAAATGGGCAAATGAGAGTATTAAGAGAAGGAGGCAGGGGAAAAACAGAGGTAGGGTTGGAGACATCTCATCCTCCAGGGTTAGAGGTGACGAATGTATAATGGAAAATCAGAGCACAAGAATTCCTCCCAGGTATGCCTTCCAGGGCCCACTGACTCAGAGAGATGATGTAAATGTTACAGGCAAAGCTGAAAATAACAACTGCGATCTCTAAGAGAAATCCCTCAACCATAAAGTTACTAAGCACGTGAAAGGCAACTGTACTTACTGGTGGTTTGAAGACAGTGAAGGAGAAAACTGAATGCAAGGCATTTTAGGGGGACGTTCAGAGCCCTGGGGCTTGGTTCACATGATGGGGACTCACCTGTTAATGAACTCCTCATAGCAGGAGTAGATGGCAGCCAGACAGACGGCCACCAGGTTGGGTAGGACCCGAGGGTGAGGGCACTGTCCAGTGGGGCCGTGCATGCTGGAGCAAAAACACGCATGCATCAAATGAGTGTAAAAAGTGGTACAGAACAGGAATCAGTTGCATCTGCTCCTATACGCTTACACAGGGTTTGGTACCTTCCACAATTTTTACTAACTAGGAAAGTTGGTTAGCATTAGCTTAGCTAGCATGGTAAAAGCTCTGCTCACTACAGAACAGGTTCAATTCTGGCTAACTGAAGCACAGACCCTGGTTTAGATAATAGTGACTCAAATCTGAGGCTGTGACGTTGACTAAAGTTTGAGGACAAAAAACATTAAGCCTGTTTGTTATTGTAACATACTAGGGGTGTAAAAAAAAAATCGATACACCATAATGTCGCGATATTCTGTTTTGCGATAGTGTATCGATTCTCCAAAAAACAGTACCGATTTTTAATTAATATTTTACACGTAAAGATTCGCGGCAGTTGATGATTTTGTGTTGTATTTAAATCCCCGACCGCTAGATGGCAGACAGTGGTTCACTTCAGCCATTAGGCGCTTTCGCGTCAATGTAAGCAAGTACCGCACCACATTAGCATTAGCAAACCTAACTGCGTTAGTGTGACCGCCAATGGCTGAATCCGAACGCATTAGACCGGCTCCCGCGGTGTATAGAGCTGAAGTCTGGGCTCATTTTGGCTTTCACAATAAAGAAGGCACAACGGAGATCGACAAGAACCATGCCGTTTGCAAAATGTGCCACGCCAAAATCAAATATTCGGGGAACACGACACCATTCTGATGTAAAGTTAGCAGAACAGCGAACGACTGACGTTAAACGAGTGGATCCCTCTCAGCTCACTCTGAAACAAGTTCACACGCCAAAGTTACCACCGACCTCAACGCGTGCAACCAAAATAACTCAGTCAGTGCTTTATTTCATTTGCAAAGACATGCGCCCTCTCAGTGTTGTAGAGAATGAAGGCTTCCGTAATATGGTGAATACAATGGAGCTGTTAGTGTGGGGAACTGTTAATTTCTGTTAAACTGTAGTAGTATGTTAGTATGTTTTGGACATTAGAGATTCCACTGTTCTGACTCCATGAAAAGTAAACATTTTCACTCAGATTTTATGCATGTAGTGGTTTGTTTTTTATACTATGACAGTTTATCTAAAATTAGATAAAAAAAAAAGTAAAATATCGCCTTGCTTAAAGTATCACAGTATATCGCAATATATCGAATCGTAACCCCTGTATTGTGATACAAATCGTATCGCCAGATCCTTGCCAATACACAGCCCTATAACATACTAGCTAACCTAACATTAGCTTAGCGAGCAGGCTACAAATCCAAATCAATGCCACTGTATAGGCTTGAATCTGACTACACTTGTGTCAGCAAAGCACCAGTTAGCCAAGAAAAAGTCATGTCTGAGGAAGCAAATTCAAATGACTGGTGCTGGAGTGACAGAAAGCCAAAATCCAAGTAGTTCTGCACTGTTTGGAGCTGCAACAATAGCTTTGCTACCAAACCAAAAGTGCCACACATGCCACAGGACAGACTCAGTTTCAGCTGTCTGATGTTCAAAATAACAGCAAGAAAGATCAGTGACTGGTGTTGGAGTGAAATTAACCCTGTGCCAAAATTAAACATGTTCTGTGATGTGTAACTGTTAGCCATTGTCTGAGCGATTGTAGAGCATAGCTTTTCTTTCAGATTTCCTGGTCCTGATTTGGGAGGTGGAAATAATAATAAAATACCCTGGCATATGGTATTTAACATTATATTGCCAAACTGTAAACAGAATGGTATAGGTTTGTGTGGAGACGAGGCAGTATCAGAGTCATTTCATCAGAACACAATGTGTACAGTGATATGCACTGCAGCACTCACCTGTGAATGAACTTTTTGACCACCTCCATGCCAGCATTAAGTTCATTCAGAGCCAAAATATACTCCTGTGTAAAGAGGCGCAGTCGGGGGCACTTCCCAAAATCCTGGAGAGAAAAGAGAGCAAGAGAGAAAAGGACAGAAGTTGCAGCGCAGCCAATTAATTAACCCATGCGCCAATATGTGCAAGTACAGGACAGTGCACTATAAACTGCATTAACTCACCATGTTGTGTTTCAGAATTCTCTGGACTACAGGTGTGAACACTTCGATGACCACCATAGATCGTGGACGTTCCCGACAATGCTGGGGGGGAAAAAAGAAAGGGGCTTATGCATGCTGTATGCCACAAACACCACCCAGCCTCTTCACTACTGTTCTCCATCATATCCAAAATACATAAATAAATAAAACAAATAAAAATCTAATTTTAAAATTCTGCTCTGCTCATGTGCTTAAAAAAGAGGCATTGTATACCTGTGATTCACAATGGTAACTATTCATATATGCAATAAAGAATTCCTTAACATATCATTCCAAATAACTTTACAAGGGCCTTTTACACCCTCGATCAGATAGCAAGTTTGCGACCTGCATGACTGGCATAATTTCACTGGGTATTTGTCAGGCAAATGCACTGTTTTGCCTCAGTGGTTGGGGCAGGGGCAGTGGCAGTGGGCCCAGGTGGATGTTACCTTGCAGAAGAATTCACACAGGTCAGGGGGAGGGTGGTTATTCTCCAGAAGAGGAGCGATGGCCTGAAGGCAGACCACAGCACCATTAATCACCACCCACATGCACACACATGCACATACACAAAAAATTGCATATCCTACTAACACCATACTAGTAGAGAATGATGTCTACAATTGTAACTCATAATTTAAAGTCAAATTTCAGCGGCCATTTTATAGAGTTTTATGACAAAACAATGTCTTGTTTAGCTACAAAAATATCATACCTTTCCTTATCATTCAACAAAGATATACGAATATAATGCAGCAAACCCACTCACCACAATGATGTTCTCATGGTCCTGTGCGCTGAGGTTAGTGTTCTGAAAAGGAAATGACAAACACATTGCTAAGAACCCCTTTTGCCTTCTGAGTCTCTCTTAAAGCCACAGAGTAGCAACTAAACAGTCAACAAACCCAACTTCCAGCCTGTATCCTAGCATGTTTTGCTATATCATAATATCTAACACCACTACTGCAGTTTCTGGGAGCCGACCACAAGAAAGACCAGCTTGATACAGCAAGAAGCTTGATCTTTCTCATGGATCTTGATTTTGGATCTTGGATCTTGAAATCTAAATTTCTACACGAAAGTTTTTGTACATCAAAAAGTCATGGTGTAAAATATATCTAATTTAATCAACCACACATGAGAAATAAGCTTAGAACATAAATCAAAATATGAATTTAATACAAAATATGTTTCTAATATTAAAATATGTTTAATCCAGAAACCCAGATGGTGCAGCTTGGATGGTGACTTTTTTAGTAAAAAAAATAAATTCAATCTGTCTTAGCTGATTAACCCGTTAGCTATATTGCTATATTATATGGTCAGCTAACTCTAGCAAGTATTTAATGACAGGTGGCAACAGAATTACTATTTTACATTGTCCTCCCAGTCAGAGATGTAGGCAGGTAAAAGTATGAAATCTGGATGAATTGGAGTGGTTATTCAGTGGGCTGGAATGTATGCTTGATGTAACGCCACATTACATCAACAAAACGCCACATGCACGCTTTACATTTTACATTTTCTCAGATGGTAAATACAATAACAATTAAAGTATACATGAAATGGCAATAAAATACCACTTTGTTTGGTACGCTTCCTTTAAAGCAAATGGAACATAACCATGGTCCATGTTTTTGCTAGATTCCCTGTCAAACCAAAGGAACACTCATGCAAAAAAGCACTAAACCACTGATGTAATGTAATGAAGATTGTTGAAGCTTCTGGGGAATGCAGCCTGTACTGATACCACATAGCTTATATAAAACTTGTACATGTGCAAACAAGCACTTGTGTGTGTGTGTGTGTGTGTGTGTGTGTGTGTGTGTGTGTGTGTGTGAGAGTGTGTGAGTGTGAGTACATGGTACCTCAGCAAGCAGGGTAGAGATGATGTGCAGTGGAGCTTGGTGGATGGACTCGTCCTGTAGTGGGGAAGTGAGGGCCATATCCACCAGAGCTCGGATCTCCTTTAGCACCACCTCCCAACGACTTGGATTATTCAGCACCTTACGGTACTTGTAGATCTTTTTCTATTGAGAGAACAAAATTAACGAGGCAAAGTAAATTATATGAGCAAGAGTAATCACTGTAATTAGCACTGTTGTGATGAAATGCCATACTGTCTCTAGGCAAAAGCAGATTATATAATACAGTTGTAAACCTACACAATTTGTTGACCATGAGAAGAGCCTAAACCAAACTCTTAATAGGTAATTCTCATGAACTCGTCAAAGCAGATGTCCAAGCGCAATAAATGTATATTTTATGGAGAAAACATTTTATGTAAACATTTGGAGTTGTATCTAAGCTTTCAAATATTTTCTGCAGTATTTTCACTAAAATAAATGTATTTATTGTAGCATCCAACTCTAAAACAAATAAAGATTTTACATGAATATACATTTAAAAGTTAAAACACAAAAAGCACTAAACCTAAATATTACAAAACTAAAACAAAAACAACTGCACATGACAAACAATTCTTATTACCATGACATTTTTAGTAATATTACACATACAACAAACAATATATATAAGTTTATCATGGCTACTGCCAACATTGGCCAAATTAGCTAAGCGGCGGCACAATAACAGTTATTTCTCATTACCTAATTTACCTGTTATGGTAATTATATCTTTTGTTTCGATTCATTAAGAAAATTCAAGCCCTTCAATATAACAAGTATACAAGTCCCCCCTTGCCCTAAATGCAGTCATAAGTTTTCATTTCAACTAAAGTATAAGCTGTAAGCTAACAAATAATATATTAAATCACCCACTAGTATTAAGCAAATTACATGCCCAAAACATCTAGTTGTTAAGTAATCTCAAATAATGTATTAATGCCAACAGGTGTCTCTAGCATATCAACAATGGGGAGGTTGGGTCCAAAATACATACCGTTCTTATTACAAGTCCTTGAGACATAACTCACTCATATATTCACTCATGTTTAGCATAACATTATCTACAAGCGGTACTGTAAAGCGGCTTTGGTACAGGAAAACGTAGGACAGAGCTAACAAATATAGAAATAAAACAATGGTTCACAAAGTTGTAGTTACAAAGGTTTTGCATGATTTTGTAGAACTGGCAAAGCAAATAATTTTTAAGCATTCTCCAGGATTTGGACATACCCCTGCATATTTTGCAGTATCAGAGCGTTCTTTGTTCATTTTATGTAAAAAAAAAAAATAATTCTACATGTTCTTAAGAATTCTAGATATTACCAAAAAGAATTTACTTATTCAGTGTATCAGCTTACTAGAACAGGAACAAAAATGCCAACCAACTAGTAAAATGATTTTGTCTATTTTTAATTTTTAAATAAAAAATAAAAAAATTTGTTTCGTTAATACAATATATTTGAACAGCACTGGACATGTACACCACACTGGAGCCTATAAGTCTTAACAGTCAGGGTTCCCCTTAATGGTACAATGTAAATACAGGACCATTTAACATGAAACAGCATAATTGTCCTAGCAAAATAGTTGCAAGTCTAAGCTTCATCTTCTTTTCCAAAACAATTTTCAATACTTGGGCCATCAGATTAATTTAGCCAATTTGAATACGGTCCTGAGACAGGATACTTACAGTAGCATCAACCTAGTGTGGGGACTTTATAGAGTTTGACCAGGCCGCAAGGTGCGTACTTAAAGGAGCATCAGTCGGAGTTTAACCAGGCTTCAACCCTGGATACTTACGTTAGCATCAAGCTAACAGAGATTTAGCGGAGTCTGACCTGACAGTGAACCAGAATAATACTTATGCTAGCTTCAACCTAACCTAGTTACTTTAGCAGATACTGAATGCAGTTGCGAATATTCCCTTAACAATAATATTACAAGCAACGTCACAATCCCATGTATAACAACACAACTTTAGCCTTCCTAAGGTCCCCTCTTGTCTCTGCAGCTTTGTGGCAGGAGTCAGTCCTTGCACATAGTCCGTCAGTCATTGAGTGAAAATGCCTCTTCTAGGCTAACCTGCTAGGTCCAGTAATCCAGAAGCTAATATTTTAACATTTTAGAAGCCAATATTTTAAAAACGGACAAAATGAAAATGCAACAAATAAAACCTAACAAATAAAGTATTGTCAATCTATTATTTTATGTTGAATACATGCAGGTACATTTTTGAAAACATCAAATTTCATGCAGTGTTTTATATAAGAATTGTTTTAGGAAGGAGATTATAGGATAAAATAAAATGAAATCAAATAAAGCAGATATAATTCAACATGATGACAGATAATAATTTTATCAAATAAATGTTCAGGAGAATACCTATTAAATTTATAGTGTATTTGAATAAAAATAATAAAATAATACCATTACCTGTAATTTAAATAAACTTGTCCAATGTGCAGATGGTGCAACAGATGGTGTACAAGTCAACTTGGTAAAATTTATTGCCATCAATGCCACATAAATACACATAAATATAAGCTTTACTTTACCTTCCATTGCAAAGAATGAAACCACTGATCCCGAAGATAGCTGTTGGCAGCCTAAGAATACACATACACAGACAGAGCATGTGAATCAATCAACCACAGAATGGAGAATATGTATTTTGTGTTTGTGTGTGTGTGTGCTATGGAATTACACACAGACGTGTGAATATTAATGAGTTTCACCCACAATTCAGACACAAAATTGTAAGGAAAGCAGAGCTCTTTCCAAAATAAACAGTTTAATGGCTTCCTAATTCTCAAAAGCTTTCTAGGTAGACAATGGCTGCGTCCAAAATGGCATACCTAAGCAGTACGTACTGAATTCGATCTAGTATGTACTGCTCAGCCATTAAAGTACTGTTAGTATGCAAGTGTGCGGTTTGCCAAAGTCCTTGGACGCACTACATCCGCCATCTTACCTGTGTCCTTTGACCTGGATCTCTGCTGACATCACGTAACGGTGGCAAACCCCATTCTTTAAAAGCCAAAAGTCGGCAAAATCTTTACCATCTGTTAACGAAAGTAGTGTCTGTTGTGGTTAGTTTTTCGCGATGAACACTTCTACATGGAGGCAGCGTCGAGCAGGAGGTCGCAGAAAACACGTGCTGAGGAATTTATTCACTTGTAAACAGCTGGTTCCCCGCTTTCCGCCATTTTTTTTCACCGCTTCAAACGGCTCTGTTGCTCCCGTGGAATCATGGGATAGGACAGTGTGCTGTGGTCGCATACTTCAAAATCTCTCCTGATGTAGTACGTCATCCAGGGACTTTTTGCATACTGTTTTATGAACACTACGTATTTGGACATACTAACTAATCTCACGTACTGCTTTCGCGTACTGTATAGTATGGAAGCCACTTCGGACGCAGCCCATGCCTAGTCCAATAAGAGATGTGCAACATTATAGTAAAGTTGTGGTGTTGGGGGAGATTAAGATTAATTTGCAGAAGTAGACACATTACAGCATTATTTATGGTCCAAACCTGCTTCCTGGCTCAGCACTCTCAGCCTATTAACAGTACAGTTTTAATACGGGTGTCCAGAATTGGACTTTTTTCATCAATCAGTGCCTCAATTAAAATTTCAAGAACAGTTTGAAACTGCCCCTTAGAGGTTCAGTCAGAGAATTGTCAGAATATATTACCATTTAGTTTGAGGTCTTTCAAAACTGGCTAATCACAAACCTTGTAATCATAATAATTGTGATAGATGACGGTCTGGTTTATTCAGTCATGTTTGTTGAAATTTGCAGCACCCTGATATTGTGAGATGATCAGAAACACATTCTGACATTGGCTCTGAAAAAGACTATTGTGAATTTCATGCTTGTGCAGCTACCATTTAGAGCTCCAGAAAGGTTCCTGTTGGTTCCGGTTGGACGTTTTATGAAAGTCTGTATGTAAACTCATTTTAGGTATTCACTTGAAAATGATTGCAATGAAAGTTTTTCTTTCCACAGCTGGTGGACACAGTACCTGCAGAAGGACAGTCCCTCCAGGGACGCTGAGCTGGACGCAGTATTTGGGGGCATTGTCCCAAGACAGCAGTTGCAGATCCTCTATACAACTGTAGGACAGAGCAGTCTCCATGTAACCTGTAGGCTACAGAGACACAGAAAGGAAAAAAGTTATTTTAATTTGTAGTACTTTCATTTAACAAAAGAATGAATACATTTATAGTCAATGATCAGCAATATTTACGTTCAGGACTAAACAAAAGTTTTGGGAGCCAGCTGACATTTTAAAAAGAAGCCAAGGTAAAAAGTTTTTAAAAGGTCTACTACTCATTCTGACCACTAAGGTCTTTTTCATGGTTACTTCAGGCCATAACTTACTTCACCTTTAACTTCCTGCTGATCTCAGAATGACTGTAAAAGGTTTGCGTTCTTGGTATGTATCACACAGGCTCCTGCATCTCATTTTTCAGCTTCACCAAGTCTTGAGTGTAGTGCTTGTGGTCACATGGCTTCAAATGTCAACAGGCTGTTCCCTGTCTCCATCTCTCTCTACAATAGAACACTGGAGCTGTTCCTTTATTAGCCACCCTCCCACCTCTACAGCTCTGCTACAGGCTCTTCCATTATTAGAACTAGCCTCCCTCTGATGTTGAACAAACAAGGCTATTACTTCATTTGTGCTGCCCTCCCTCTAGACTCAAACCAAACCACAGTTCCTGTATTTGTGTCAGCCACCCAGTTCAGCATAGCAAACAAGCTGTTCCTTTATTTGACTCATTCTGTCTGTCTCTTTTATGCTCTCTCTCTCTCTCTCTCTCTCTATATCAAACAAACATGCAGTTCCTCCCTCAATCTCCCTCCCTCTGTAACAGAATAAAATGGGCTATTCTTTTATTTACAACTCCTCTCTGAGATGATAGAGCAACTGGCCATTCCCCAGCCTACCCTCCTCCCTCTGCTGCTGGTATGAAATGTGTTTCTCCGCACGTGCTGCTTGTGAGGAGTGAACGATGACCAGGCTAGATCATGGCTCTATAACAGACACATCCTTGAAGAAAAGGAAAACGTAAAAAGTCATTACATGACCACAGATGCCGGCATAAAGAGAGGCTCGAACCTCTTGCATAGGTTGTCATAGCGACAATATCCTGAACAGCAGCTTGCTGTGGTAACTCTGGTTTAGCTCTCGCTTCTATCTGCCTGTCACTGTGTCATTCTGTGGCCATCTCCTTCTCTCCCAGTGCTTTCCTCCTGCCCTAGCTACCTCTTCTCACAGCCTCTAGTTCATCACATTCAGCCTCTTTTTCATGCTGCAATTCTTCTTTAAGGAGGAGCTGAACAGCTCTCATCGCCACATTGCAATGTTGCCATGGAAACAAAGACATGAAATAGAGACATATGTTTTTTTTTGTTGTTACCAGGGAGATCCAGATGGAAAAGATGTGGGGAAAAACATCAGTATATTCAGGTGCCGCCTCTGGAAATGACCGATTTCACAAATCTCCTAACACCCTATAATTTTTTTTAATAATCAGGAATTCAAGACATGGAAGTAAAGGTGTCCTATCGATATAACTCTCATGGAGGACCTCCCATATCATGACAACAATAATTTCCCATACAAAAAATGAGAAGCAAATGAGCTGGAGGCTCAATGAATGATGGAATATATACACACAGAAACTCAAACCGATCATAGCTCCCAACATCACCACGAAAACATTGTTTGACATACACTCAGGGGTTCTTGCAAATGCAAACTAAATGCAAATCAGGCACAACAGAGTGGACGACTATGCGAGATGGCTTTTTGAACAGACTCTGTGTCAGTACTGGAGAGCAAACAGCATAAAAAAAAAAAAAAAAAGCTCTGAGCTTGGCTTCTTCCTCTCGGGTCTCATTCACACCTAAAGTAAACTGCAAAGCCCAACAGAGGCAAAGTGCAAGCCTTAACGAGGAGGAATCTAAATCAACATGGTCATGGTGAGAGTGAACAGGTTCAATAAAACCTGATGCTGTCTGGCAAAGCTCAGAGAGCAATAAAACATCTTTGCACACATAAAGCAATGGAGAAACATGGGGCCATTACGTTAGTCACGGTACAGTTTCCATCTGCATCAGTTTCAGTTTTGTATAAATATGATTAAGTCTTCGCTGAATTCAGAGGCTGCATGTCACTGGCTGTTAAACGTATTCATGTTTTTCTAAAGATAGCTGCCACCGGCTTTCATCTCAATATTGCCATGTACTCTACCTGATAAACCACTTTGCTACAACAGCACGCCCTATCATCAAACATTTTACAAGAAATTATGTGCACATATACTGAAACATAGACATGGTTGGACTGCCAGTTACTGCAAAAATTGCAAAAACATAAAGAAGAAGAAACGAAGAGCTCTGATAATTTTCTGATGAGATTCTCTGTAAGTGTATGCACTTCTTGACTCACTCTTTGTTTTTTTTTGTACTGTAGTAGCTACCTTGTGTTTTGGAGACGCAGAAAGATTAGTTGGCAAATCCACCACTGTTGTTTACATACGATTAATTTTTTTTGTGTGCAGATCTTTCCCTTCCGTCTTAATATCAGGCCATGGTGTTAGTCAATCATCATTCCAGCATTTCCCACAAGTCTGAAACAAACCTCCGGGCAGGACAATGGGGTGGCGGGAGGGGTTCTTTGTATATAGGGATATCAGATAACAGAATAAAGCAAGTTTTTGGTGTGTTTTTGGTTTTGTTTTAAAAGCACCTCAAGAACATGGCAAATGTGCCAGTATAGGTTGTGGAATTGAACACAGGGGGAAAGTGTGTTACAAAGTATGCCACTTTTTAATCAAAAAACTATTCAATATTTTAGTTTTGGAACATCTCAAAATGGGACAGCATGGAAATTCGACTTTGTTAAGATGGGACTTAATTGGATTAATTATTGGATGGCCATCAGTATACTGTTGGTTCTCAAGTATATCCTAAACACTGATATCAATGTTATGTTATATGACAAAAGCTTCTTAAGTTTGTGACTAACAAATCAAATTTACTAATGTAAACTTTTCATTCAACTTAACACCCACATAATAGAAAACATCACAGAGCACTGAAGTTGTGCACATTTGAGAAAAAAAAAATGGCTATGGAATTGTTCTTTACTGATACTCCCATAGCAAAAAAAAAAACAAAAAAAAAAACGTATGTGCATAAAGATATGTGCTGACTGTTCACAAAACATTTCACCACACTTCCCTTCAGTGCAAAATACACAGCATCATAAGGACAGCAGTAACTTGTATTAATCACAATTAGTTACTGTTCAAGTCAAGACAGACATATCCATCAAATCCTTAAGCCAAGAGACAGGCGCATAGCTTGCTTTTTTAATAGGTGCAAGTGAGAAAGCCTAGTTAAGGTGCTACATAAAGCTCACAAAAGTTGAATAAAGCCTACAGAGATCAAATACATAACATGTAAACAGTAAATTAAAGCTCAGCGATATACTGAAGGAACAAAAAAAAAAAACAAAAAAAACATTGTGCAATAAAACTGATGCAGCCAGAGTAAACAGCATATTTTTGCTCAGTGGAAAATAGACTCCTAGTGGAAAATCTGTTAGCAGACTGCATTCACCAACTGTGCTAATTAACCTGCCATGGCTAGACTCGCTAAAGTGACAACCTGCACATGTGCTCTGACATTGTCCTTTGAATTGCAAGCCCCTTTATCAATAATATCAAAAGAATGTCTAAGCTATTTCATTTATTTGATTCACAAACAGATCACCGTTGGCCACTGTACCCGCAACACTCCAATTAAAGTATAAAGTTTAACGCTACCTATCTATAGCCTGTTGCTGTCTTATTAGGATATGATTATGTAGTCAGTCTCATTCTAATTGGTGCTTCAACATATGCCGCATGATTTTATGGAAATGGACAATTTAGCCTACACAAAGCAGTGAAACAAGGAGTAGGACATGTTAACCAGATAACATTAGCCAAAGGGCGAATACAGCCACGTTCCTCCCAAAGACTTTGCCATGTCACACCTTTATTGAACAACTGAAGCAAGTTACGCTAGTGCAAGAAAATAAACAATGTTTACACAAGGAAAAATATGCATTTATATGGCTATAGTTTAACCTGCTGAAAAATAATCAGGTGAAGAAACTGATTATGTCTTATGTCACTCGTTTACCAGTTACAACATTTCTGAATTGTTTTCTGACGTCTACATAGAATGTCTGTCACTTTGGTCAGGGCGAAAAAAGACCAAAATATGGTTTTACATGCCCATGTAAATGATATGACTTGGTCTTGCCTTTTTTGGTGGTCTCAAGAATTTGTGGTCTCTGCTCTGATTTGCTGGTTTATAGCAAGACACTGATGATGATCACACAAAAGCATAATGTTGAAACAGATACAGACTTGAAAATAAAATTAATCCAACATATTATAGAGGTTATTGGCTTATTTAGTTAGCCATCCTAACGTTAGTTACTTGGGAGTTTGCTAGTAGCTAATGTATTCTACTACTTTACTAGCTACTTGCTTTTGATCTTGACAACAACTCAACCCCTGAAGTCAATTAAACTTGTTACTCATTGTGAAACTTTCAATTTAGGATAGTCTAGCTTCAGCTTTTGAAAAGTGGATAAAATCACACAGCATGGCTGCTACTTACAGGTTGTTGGGGTTGTGATGCTAATAAAGTTGGAACTGCTTCTCTCTTCGCCCTCCTCAGTATTTAAACTGAGTAAAACCTCAATTTTGTCCAAGTTTTGAGAGACTGTCCAAAATGAAATGTAGCAAACTAACAACTTTAAATTCAAGTTGTCTGGGACCGTTATAGATGTGGGAGCTGTAGTTGACTGTTAGTCAGTTTGTTTTGTGATTTTTTTTGTTCCACCTGAAATGGTACAGCTGGAAGCTGTACAAGCTGTAGCCTTTAAGATGGAAAATAACACACCATTAAGAAGCTATATTCAGTGTTAGTTAAAGATGAACATCAACCATGCTTGTTGGCGGTTCGGGTTCTTGGGAAGTGTATGAAAAGTGCAGACCTGCCCTTCACAGCTTGAAAAACAATGTTTACTGCAGTCTTCAGTTTCATTCCTGTTACTCCACTGTCGCTGTGTCGGTGGCGTAAATATTAATAAGTCAAAATTGTTACATAACAGTTTAAAATTTTTAAATTGAGGTTCACAGTATGCCAATTCTACATACTGACCTCTCCTTATTCAACTACTTATTCTATGGCACCTTTAAAGTAAAAAAAATGTAATTAAAAAAAAGTTGCTCAGCCTGTAAAAAATAAAATGAGTGTTAAGAAAATAGGAATGTCATGTACACGTTCCAGTGTCATGTTCAAGTTTCTTGTGGGTCAGACAGCAAAGCAGCAAAAAAAGAAATAAAATAAAAACTGTGCAAGTGTATCAAAACCTTTCTTCGCAGATGAGAGACCATCCCTCATTTATTAAACATCCAATTAAAATGACCATCAAGTATACGGTATTTCAGTAGAGATATATATCAGAGATAGATGAGACAGACAGACAGATAAATACATTGCATAAGGAAGAGCAGAAGTATAAGTGCACTTTGCATAAGTGAGCAGACCTCAAGTAAGGCAATTAGTTGCTTTAATATTTTTTTAATTCATAAAATCAGTTTGTAGAACATATGGGTTTAGGGTCAGTTACATACACACAAACACACGCGCGCATGCATTATATATATACGCTATCTTAACTGCTGTGCTTTTCTATGACACTCAGCAACATGAACATCAACAACAACAAGCACTTAACAATTACTGAACTACTCCATCAACAAATAACTGACTACAAAGCAATTAAAATCATCCAAAAAAGCTGCCCCAGCACACTGCAACACAAAACACTATCCTGGTTAACACAATACAGCAGTATAACAAAATAAGATTAAAATAAGATCTAATTAACAGAAACCAACTAAAACTCTAAAAAATGCTGTGAACTTAACCCTTCCATCTGGTAAAAAAATGACATCAGACACATGAACATATATCATACCAATGTCTGTAAATCTACTGTTTGTAGGGTTTATTTACTTACTTACTTACTTACTTACTTACTTACTTAAAACCACAAATAATACTTTAAAATGACCAGTTTAACTTAAAAAGCGGATATCATCAAACACACTCAACATGTTAACCTCAGTACAACTGCTATCTTCACCTTATCTAATTAATAAATTTAAACATTTTCAATAGTGGGTTTACACTGAACTGTGCTGGTACACTACTGTGACTATCAGATAAACAGGACTTTCATCTTTGAAAGAAAAGAGAAAATCCATAAGTGTTCTGGTCCATCCTTTCAGGGCCATCATGATTACTCATATATTTATTAATTACTAAATTATTTGATTAACATTGTCAATAAATGTTCTCAAAGAATCAGCTTAATGATTAATTCACAAAGCAAATAATAAACGTAGTATGTGTACGTCATTACAAAGCTTCTTTGCCAATCTAAATATTCTCTACAAGGGGGAGTCATTAGCACTTGAGTCGCTTTTATGTTTCACTGAAAAAGAGAAAACCTGCAGCAGCAGGATATTATGAATGCAGGCATGTTTGTACTTACAACAAAAACAGTAACAGAAATTGCATATATATGAAGTTAAAGGTTAGAAGACACATATTCTGCAAGAGTACGCTATCCAGATCCAGACTGCTAAAAATGTCTTTACATTGTTCAGAGAGAAAACAGCAAGGCATTTTTCATTGCTAAGCATGCATGCCAAACACAAATTTCCAACTATATTATTCTAGAAAGCAGACAAATGTGCTCAGTATGGCCAACTTTACTTACATACTAAGTTAGTCTTAAGTCCTCTGAGGTTAGCACACTTAAGTGTGGTCTTAAGTTTTAATTCAGACTTGACCACCAGCTGTGAAGTGCATAAAACAAGCGGGAACATATAATGAAAATAATGGTCTTTTTAAAAGCAAATAAGTTATATGACAGTTCTAACTGATGTTAAATCACTGTTATTTAGACATAAATTTTGGGGCTACATGAAGTCCATGAAGGGTTGAAAATGGTAACCAAGCAGTGAAATACAGCAGGCACCACCACCAGCCTGCACGGTGCCTTGTTGACAACTAGGGTCCATGGCTTTACAGGGTCTGCGCCACTCACTAACCCTACCATCAGCCCAAAACAACTGATACTGTGACTCACTGGACCCACACCATGTGTTGCCAGTCTTCTATGATCCACTTAGCAACCTCATAAGCCCAGGTGAGGCGCTGTGTTCAGTGTCATGGTCTAAACAGGAGGTACTCTGGTGGGTCTTCTGCTCCCATATCCCATTAAAGTAAAGAACGCTACATGTGGGACATGTGGGATATGCATGTGGGGCCTCCTGCCTTGAATGTGGATTTTTGCCATGTGGATGTGAGTCGCTTATCTGTTTGCATGGACAATTCTATCCCCATTCATCCCCACTATCATGCCTTGTTTAAACTTGCCATGAGCACGCTGACCAGTGTTCAACCTCACTCACAAAATAACACCTCACAAGAAGTGTGGCCATTCCCAAGCCGTCCCCTGAGGTAACGCCACATACTAATTAACTAACTTACTAATGCCATCCAAAAACTTTTGATATTGTGTATTTTGACCAGCACAACAATCGTTGAGGTGGCAGATGAAAAGCTCCACAATAGGTAACTACAGACCACTATCAAAACTGAGCTGTATTGATTGTTGACCCAAAACAAGTGTGATCTTGATCTCAGAGCTTTACTGTGCAAAAAAGTAAAATTATGACATGACTGAGAAAAAAACTCCAAAAAACAGAAACAATAAACATCACACAGGCCCTGCAATAAAAGAACCAGCAGCATTAAAAAAAAAGAAACATGCTACAATATGGACTTGAGCACATTGTTTACGAGACAGTCTTTATGACAACATCAACTTTGAATAAATTCCAACAAAATTCTCTGATACATCCTGAAAACATTGGTTTCTCTGTCTATGTATCATTAAATGATTTTGTAAACAGGAATATGTACTTACAGAAATCTTTCACATGCCAGAAAACATCTACAAACTAGTCCATTTTTTAATTTTAATGCTCTGTAAAGAGTTAGTAAATCCATGTTTAGTCTTTAATACATACAAATTAATGAACTCTTATGTAGCCACTATTCACAAGTTACTGTCTTGAGACCACTGAACACTAAAATCACAAAATACTTGTAAATAGCCTTTACAGGAATTAACTGAATGCACATAAAGCTGAAAACTCTTCTTAAGTTTATAATTCTATGGTTTATCTGCAAATAAACTAGTACAAAAACTTCACCAAACCATATTCAAACTCTAATATCATAAATACATAATGCATAAAATGTAAGTAAAAAAGCAGCTCTACTACAATGTAATACAATTTTGTTTGAACACATTTCGTTTTATACAGGTTTTGAGTCATATAAATATCACGAACATGTTGGTTAAACACACACAGAGAAAAATTATGAAGAAATATCACAAAAATAAGCAGTAGAACAGGTTGATGTTAGTGTAAATCTATTGAACTACATTAGTATGAAAAATTGTCACTATGGGGAAATTTATTGTACAGTGTACACTACATTAATATCATAAATGTCATGCTCCATCATTATAAGGAGAAAAATACTGTTGTATTGTACTGAATTACATAAATATTTTAAATATTCTGTCTCTGCCTCCTGGTTGTGCTTCTGTTTAAAATATACTTTTAACACATTATTTTAGCTTTTGTTATGATGATTTCTTACAAAATCATGTAAGAGATCTAAACTTAAAATCTAAACTCAAAATTTAACTAAGCTTTGTAGCTGAGATACTGTCTTGTGAACAGCTTATTGCTGAGCTTGTGAACACGGGTAAAACTTTTAATTATAACTGGTTATCTCACATTTTTCAGCTGCACTGATTGGTTGAAGCAGATAGAACCGTATATATCACACCAACAAGAAGAAAAACAAATTATCTATATGCACAACTCTCAAGTTTTATTAAAAGGGCAAACAGAAGCTTATAATTCCAAGTCCTCAATCTGTAACATAAAACATGAAAACTTTGTTGCACTTTTAGAAACCATTTATAATGTATGTACCTGTCACAGGGGTGTAAGAAAATATCCCACTTACAATTGAGTTTCGCAATATTGCTTTGTTGTACTGCATTGATTCTCAAAGCACAGTACTGATTTTTTAAATTAACTATCTACATGCAAAGATTTGTGTCAGACGGTGCTTCATTTTGTGTTGTAGTTCCAAACATTTGGTTAAAAAAGCAATATATTGCCTTGTTTATACTACTGCCATTTATCACAATCTCTCAATATATATACAAATAAACAACCCGCTGTATCAGGGTACATATTGTAATGCCAATGCCAATACACAGCCCTAATCTGCCAATGTTGATACCAATGCCAAAAAAAAACATTTAGAACTTGTGACTAAAGGCACTTGAATAATCATTACAGAAAAATGCATTTCTGTTCAGTAAAACTAATAAAATGAAAATATTTTAGCCCAACAATGCTGAAACAAAAAATGTGTCATCAAATATCAGTTTGAAACAGTGGTCAAATGTTCAAATGTTCTTTTAAGGCAATTATCTTGCGATTCCAATAAGATTCTTCATTACGTCAAATTATCAAGATCTATGTACACCTAGAATCAAATCCATTTAGAAGGAGGGAGCCAATGCACTGACAGAACAGTAGTGGTTTCAGTCTTGCTGAGGAGGAATTTCCAACTGGTCTCATATGATGGACCATGAGGAAGCTGATTTTGTCTGCATGCCATATGATCAGCTGAGAGTTCTTTTCACTATTCTTTATGTATTCACTCACTCAGTCACCCTATTACGGTATAAAGCAATTAAGCAAATGTAAACACACCAGACATATCCAATAATAGCAGTTACTAGTGCTATTAAAAAAATAAATAAACACTTTAAGCAATGGTTCAACAAAAATCAAAACTTGTACAATGTAGGCAATCAGCAAATATATGTTTGGTGTCAGACTTTTGTTATATTGTTATATTAAACCTGTTATATTACCCTCCTTGTTCCAGCTACAACACCACTGCTTTAACAAAAGCTATTACAAACTGAACACCAAGTATACAATATTCATGTGGATGTCTATCAGTACTTGAAAATATCCTTCTTAAGGACAACAAATGCCAACAATTGAATTGTGTGATGGAAGTAGGAGTGGGTGATGCGGCAAACTGTTATATAAGAATATTGTAGTCTATTTGTTCATGATGCAACACGACCATATACCGGAGATATAATAATCAGGAACAGACAAAATATAGGGTGACATATAAAATATACATATACACTATAATGATGATTATAAACCGTCAACATTTTAAAAACTGCACTTCATTAAATCCAATTTAATAGGCCTAATTATAATCACTATGTAGTAAATTATGTAGTTAGTTAATGTTCTTGAAGTACTGACAATATCCATGATATGCCCAGAAAGTGTACTGCAACATAATTTATTATGATATTGATAAAATATTGCCATAGAGCCCAACACTATGTGTAAGTCAATGCAGGCTGTATAAAAAGTAAGAACTCATGATAGATGTTTGTGATAAAGGTGTTGTAAGCCTACAGTATAACAGTAAACAGTGTTGCCACAACAAGGTACTTTCATTGAACATCAGCAGTTAGTCTGTTTCTCCAACTTTTATTGTGGCCCTATCACAAAAATGTACTACACTAAAAGTTAATGTGACATGCTTTGATATAATTGACTAAAACTTGAACACCTAAAAAGTACTGTGATAGATCGTGTACTGTGATAACATATATTGCAATACACTGAACTTTATTACATTCTTTAACTGCATATTTCGTACCCAAATATCTCTTTTGTCTAGTTTTAAGTCTGTTTATCACACTTCAATCATTTTTATTGCAGGAAAATGGGATTGTCAAGCCAAGAGACTAACACAGTCATAAAAAACCTTACTTTGGATAATAAAATATCAATACTTGGAGTGTGTGTATGAATAAAATATTGCCATGCAAAATATCATAATACTATGCTGTGATGATTTTTTTCCTCAACCCTTACTGTGTATGGTTTCTCATCTGCTGTTTTATTTAACCAAGATCTCAATACCAGTGCTGGCCAATACATAGTCTGAAATGGTCATCATTTGTATTGCTTTCCAGTTTTAGCCATTTCAATCATAATTTATTTGATGCATTATAATTTTATGCAAAGTAATACCCATAAAATCACATTGTCCCTGCAACCAAGAGGGTTTTTTTTTTATTATTCTACCTTGTGCACTTGTACTCAACAGTTGATTATGATGAATGCCTCCTATTGCTGCTTCAGACTGTTTTGAAAGAACTGTTTTAAATTCATAAATAAATAATTAATAGTAAGTCTCTTTCCTGGAAATGTAGTTAATGGTTACAATACTATGCAAAATTCCCTTTGGGGTAACTAGAACAAAACAAAAAAAGTCTTAAATAATCTATGCCAGGTTTCTAAGACATTCTCTTACTTAATCATCAGTAGAAAATACTGTGATATTGCATTTCATCAGAACTGCCCAGCACTGCTCACAACCTGACTCCATTAAAAATCAGAATGTCACTCCTCAGGACAAACTGTGTAGGCCTGCACCTTCTATCCACAAAAAAGGAAAGTGCTGTAGGCAAACATGTTTGGTGAGGCTTTGATGTCTTTTTTATGAAAGAGTGACAGGAAGTATTTATAACGGGTTGGCATTACGCAAATATGATGTAGGTTCTTAGTGCTTAAGGAGAAGCGTGAGTCACATCTTTCGTATCTTCCAAAGAGATCACTTTTTACACAGAACAGGCAGCAATTTACTGAGAAGCAGCCATCAACTAGGCAAGCGCTTTGTGTTCTACAGTAGGTTAAGTCAGTGAATAGGGAATGGTTCAGCAGTTTCTGAGATTAGGAACACATGCTACTTCTGCCTGTCAAATGAGGTCAAAATATAATTTAAAAAAACAAAACGTCAAAAACAGAAAACTTTTCCCATCCAAAACAAACACATCACTTACAACAAACATGGATTTTGTGAATTGAATACAAATAATTATGACAACAATATTAGTAATAAACCATATTTTCTACAGTGTAGCACTAAAAGTACTTTGAAAGAGTGTTAACACAACATTCGTTCCAGATGTAAGGACAATGTCCTAATCTTTACTAAAGGAGAACATCAGCCACAGTCATCTAACCTTCTATTAGCTATGGTCAAATGACCACTGGTCACCTGCTAAACATCTATTAGTCCACTGACCTCACAAAACAAAAGGAACCTATATGTGAAATGAAACAAAGACAATAACTGTTACTGAAAAAATACACAAGCCTAACTTGCATTAATAGTCCTCCATTTTTTTGTCTAAATTACACGATTTAAAATTACTATATATGGAGAGATCAGTGGTTTGAGGTCACCGTTTTACTTGGAATGATTATCTAGGCTCATTAATAAGAAATCCTTGAACTAAATATAACCCTTTAACAAGAACCTCAAGAAAAAAACATCCATGAGAAATACAATGATATTAGGCCTACTTGGAAGCACGACTTACTTTGAAATATTTTACAGGAAACAAAATGAAAGCATAATTACAAAACTTAATTCTTATTTGAAAAACACCGCTACATATGCAGACTGCCAGAGTGTGTCTCATACAATGCCTGTCTCTTGTCTGGCGTGTTTCAACAAGACTATATCTCATATGAATTTACAGTGAAACATGAGTCACTGATTTGACATAGGCACAATGCGAAATAAGGTGGTGATAAAATAAAAACATAACAAAAAAAAAGATATGTGTGACATCAGTAAAAGGCCATTAGAGAGGGGGAGGGATTAGACTCAAATGGATGAATAAACTCTAGAGGTCATTGGGATAGTTGTGTTACTCATTTATAGCAAAAGTCACTTCTGCAAAACACTAGTGTATAGCTGCTCAGTTTCTGTTTCAATACAAGTCTGTTGTAAAATGCTCAAGACATGTCACATATGGGTAGGTCTAACTTAGGTCTAACGTTATTTAGTCTAGAACTATTCACATTAACATCACCTTTAGCACAACACAGCTGATCTGTAGCACAGTAGGCCCCAGTAAGCATCCCTATATCTCCCACATAGTAAACGCCATCAACTACACTATTTAAGTACTACAGATTTTATTTCTGCACTGTTGACTGCCTATCCAGTCGCAATCGTTCAGTTGTTACTGAATGTTTTCCTTCTTTTAGACCGTCCATGGTCTGCTTTGAAAAAGGCCCTTCCGAAAAAAAAAAAACAACCTAACTGACACATTACAGAAATGGTCGTCTCCCAAAACGTTGGACATGTTAGTGGTAGCACGTCTTGCAAAATTAAGAAAGAGCAAAGATAAAACGAAATGGCATCGTATCAGCTGACAAAACCGAATCTGAACCCTGGGAACAAAGACAGCGAAAAGGCTAAATCTATTTAACATCAGATATTCTCCCCCACCAAACCCTAACGATTAAACGTAAGCCTTACTCCCCACCAAACCCCTCCGCTCGTCTGCATCGCATTGTTTCTGAAAGAGCGTAGCTGCTTTAACGCTGCTTCAACATGGCTATAGCAGAAGGAGGAGGGGAGGCGTTATCTCCCAGTCCCCTCTCTTCCACTCAGTCAACACTTCTCCGTGCCCGAGTGGGGACCTTACCGTGGCGGAGACGAGGCTGCTGTCCATCAGGGTGAGGTGGTGAGGCTCCCATCTCCGCAGAAACTTTGAGGTGAGGATTTTACTGAGGAAGGTCCGCGGGTGCTTCACCACGCACACCTGAATGTCGCCCTCTTGAAGCAGCTTGTACCTCATGCCGCTGCTGCAGGGGAGGAGGAGGCTCCTCCGGCACGGCGGCCCAGCGCCTAGCTTCGCGTTATTATTCCCCTCCGGCGGTGTCGGCGCAGACATCTCGCCCAGCAAAGGCTTGCTCTCCTCGCACGGATAAAACTGGTTGTTGTGAAGCTCATTGCCGCCACCGCTTCCGTTAAAATCCATGGTTAACCTTTTCACTGTGCCGACGGACCGAACGCGGTCGGTTGTAGTTCGCGAGGAGTATATCTGGATTTAAAAAAAACGAATCCCAACGGTCGCCTCGGTACGTTAGCCTCGGCTACGGAGAGCTACCGCGATTCGACCTCAGTCGTTTTAATAGTGCTAAGGGCGTAAAATAGACACAGGCGAGGGACGGCGAGAAAAGCCATTAGCTAAAGAATCCGTCACGAAAGTGTTATGTGGACGAAGAAAAGGTTGTATATATGGAACAGTCCAGTGTTTTTTTCTCCCTGTTCCCCGTCAAAAACGTCTTTTCCCCCTCGTTAACGCTCCCTCCGTCCAAACGAGCTATTCAATATGTTCGGGCCATTGCCATATCCATTCTGTCACTCTCCACGACAGCATATTCCGTTCGGTCACTCCAACGTGTACACGGTTACGGTAAGACAAAAAGACAGAATCCAAAAGCGACGAGGTTTCTCCGTGGGCTTTTTTCTTTTCGCTCTTTAAATGCTCGTAGACATGGTTCCCTTTTCTGTCTTTTTTTTTTCCTTCTCTCTCTCTATCTTCGTGGAGGAACCGAGCTCTCCGATAGCGCTGTTTGGATTGGTCCTCTCTCGGTCATGTGACACCGAGGTGACGTCAATGGGGAGGCAAACGGATGCGCTGTGTGTCTCTGTCTACACACGACTGTCTGATAGGGAGAGAAAGCCAATCTAGTTCCCTTTACACAAAATGGAGAAAGAGGGCGCACGATTTTTAGTATTCTGACATTTTTTTTTCCATTTTCTTGGTTTAAGTACGTCGAACTAGAGCCGCCTTTTATACCCCCGCCTTCAAGTTCAACCACGAACTGGTTCTATAGATCAGATCTACAGTAGCTTCTAACTCTGTGCCGGGAAATGGTTCCTTTGTCTGGACCAACAGCCTGACTATAAACTACACCGACTGCTGTGGAGGCCTAGTCTACTTTGTTTTCCTTTTCTTTAGGTTACTCGGAAGTAATTATCCTGCTAACATAGGCATGACCAGAGAGGGGTTCCTGAGGTTCTGTCTAAAAGGGCCTCAATTAAAAAGGAGACCCCCTCAGTCTACCAGTTAAGGTGGTATCATCATGTAACCTGCACTCATGACTCCTAAAGAAAAAAAAAAAAGTGGAATTTTGGTTGATTAACCGGATGATGATGTCAAGCACTCTTTCACGCCCCAAGATTGTACAGGATTTCTCAGGGAGTCAGCAAGGGCCATCCCACACTACAGACAACAACAGTCACTGACACTCCCCAAGAATGTGGCAGCACTGTTTTGTTTTGTTTTTTCATCTCTTGACGTCACAACTGTCTTCAGCCTGAGTCAGGCCCGTTAGGGCTAGATGAGCAACTTGAAGGGAAGTCAAGCTTGTTGAAATTCAGGGGGTAAACCTTTGTGTGCAAACGACAACTGTATGCTGGTCCATAAAATGACATTTTATATCAGCCAGGGAAAGGGCAATGCGATTCTTATCTCTTTACTAATTCGCTGCTGCCATAAAAAGCAGCACTGTTTTGTTTAGCACACCATATTTCATTCATGCACATTTTAACCTTTATTTTTTCTTGATCTTCCTTAAATTGCGCCTTCATTACGTGCTGTGTACACTGGACATCTGTCCGTAGACTCACTGTGCATGGTGAAAAACTGACAAACATTACTGTGACATGTTATATGCTGCCAGTGAACTCATTAAAGGGAATAGCGTCATCACGCCCAGCAAAGATACTTGCTTGATTAGTACCCATGAGAAAGAACTTATGCTCTGAATGCACTGTCCCTCTCCTGTTTTGTTTACAGCCTTTTCCGTGTGCGGTTGCTGAGACAGAGCCATCGCGTCCCTGCTGGGTACACTCTGATGATAGGCTAGGCAGTCCCACAGAGCCCTGACTGAGAAAGAAAAGCAGCCTAAACTGTTTGGCACCCTGTATGCAATGGCCTTCGTACCTCCTGACCAGCATCTGACAAAGAAATGAATCAGACTTCCCAGATCATATGAAACGACCAGCCATAGTGACTTAACACTTGGTCACATGACCAATTGTGGCACAGGAAGAGGACCACAGGAAGTCTTTTGTTATGGGTGTGAAGAGACATGAAAGGTGCGTGTGAGGCAAACCTTAGGTTTGGGGTCAAGCACTGAAAAAACAAGCACTTCTGATTGTCCCACTACTGAGATTAGAATGGTCTCTACAGGAAGAGCGTGTTTCTCACTTCACTCTTTTTCCATACTACCCACTCTCATTGCTCAACGACTGAATTGCTGACTTTACTCTGAAGTTTCTTTTTTGCAAGACCCAGTTACAAGCCGCAAACTGAATCACATGTTACAACATGAAGTTGAAAGTGAAACATGCCGCTGTTATGGCCTGAACTTCTGATTAACCATCAAAGAAATCGCCTACGTTTGACTTTTTATTCACATATCGCTGCTATTGGAACAAAACTTCATATTTCCAAAATGATAACTTTACAAGAGAAGAAAAAAACATACTTTACTTTTAATATGGAACCAGACTTTTTTATTTCTAAAAAAATTAAGTAAAAAAAATTGGTCAACATGCAATTTACACACAATAAAAACGGCATCGGGTAGTTTAAAGTTAGTAGTTTAAAGAAAAACGATATGAGGTTTTGTTTAGACAGTAGGTACTTACTACACAGTAACAGTTATTCATTTCTGAGGAGCTTTTTAAGTTCAAATATAATATAAATATTTATATATCAAATATATTTTATATCTTTTTTATTTTATTATATA
>CM067486.1:21448846-21464793 GCA_034552555.1 Semaprochilodus insignis
TTATTATATATATATATATATATATATATATATATATAAACAATAAGAAATAAATTGATTTTGCAATAACAAATACACACCCAATTCCAAAAAGGCACAGTATTTAAAATGCAAATTTAAACAGGCATTCATAAGGCTTGTTCTGTTTTATAACAAAAATAAAAAAACAAGATATGTAATGTTTTATATTAATAAAATTAATAATGTTTTTGTACATGAATATACAGTCATTTTGAAACTGATTTATGCAACACGTTACAAAAATGTTTTAACTGGGGCATTTTAACTGTAGGAACATAGGTTCAAAAACATCACGTGACAAGTCATGTAATCATGTTTGGATACAAAAGGACGTTCCAGGAAAATCCCAGTCCTTTATAAGCAAGGATGGATCAGCAAAATATCCAACAGTTTAAAAATAATGTTCCTCAGCCAGGGATTGGATGGAATTCAGGCAATTCATCCCTACAATGTAGAATATGATCAAAAGATACAAGGATCCAGAGAAATCTGTGCATGTAAAGGATAAGGCTGAAAACCACAATTTATTGCCTGTGACCTTCGACCTCTCAGTGATGGATATCGCCACATGGGATAGGGAATACTTTGACAAACCTCAGTAAACACTGATTGTCATTGAATCCATTAATGCATGTCAGTAACTTCTGGAAACAATGCATCTTTAGGCTCAAGCTCATGTGAAAGGGACTGATGCACAATGTAAACGTATTGTGGTGAAAATCAGATTTTTTATGGAAATAATAGACTTTGTGTTTCCTGATCCAAAGAACAGAAAAGACCATTTAGATCATTCAGTTACCAATGTAAAGTTGGAAAGCCAGCATCTGTCATATTACAGGTAACTTGGACATCTCTGAAAGTGCTGCTAACACTAAACATATTTTAGAGCAACATATGCTGCCTTTTAAATGCAGTCTTTTTTCTGGGACGTCCATGCTTGTTTCAACCATTCTGTGTCTTACAACAGCAGGTCTGTATAATCGCAGTGCAGTTTGCAGACTGGTCTGCCTGCAGTCGAGAATGGTCTCCTAATCGAGTGTCTTATTAAGCTCAAAATACGAGAACAAAGACCCTGTTACAAAGACCCTGTTACACAGTTAAAAGCTTGTATAAGTGAAGAATGGCAGAAAATTCCACAAAATGAAAGAAAAGATGTCTTCTGTCCCCAAAGGTTAATTTAGTGCTGTAAGAAGAAATAACAGTAGTGAACATGCTCCTGTTGCAGGCATCAAATTTGGAAAGAGTGTATATTTACAAAAAACATTCATAAGGTAAAACATAAAATATTTTTTATACTGTTTTCAGTTCAATAAAGGCCAAGCTCAATTTACTAATTACCGCTTTCTGTCTTTACTAGCATTTCACATACAGATGCAACTGGGTTTCATATGGGTTTGTATACAATATACAAAATCAAACAGTCCCAATGGAATAATATTATAAGCACAAACATTTCTAGCCTGCTCTGTATTAGACTGTTTGGGATCACGGGGGACTTAATTCCCAAACACCTAATATGGGACACGAGAGCTTTCCCTTATTTGATCTTTAGCCACTTATCAGTGTCCCAAGTCACAAGACCTCTTGTTAAATCAACTCTCGTCATGAGAACGACTAATTTTAAACAAATTAACTCTTTTATATTGTCTATGAGAATCCTGTTGGATTAATACCAATCGATGTTCTGTTTCTTGACACATGTGCACAGATGAAATCATTTCACACAGACATGAGAAAAAGCCAATGCATGCTGTTTATCATTTCTGCAGCCCACACAACAAAGCATACAACACCCATTTTAAGAAATCAGTCTGTTTGCTTAAATTCTGCATTTAATGTTTGTTGTTGATTAGATACAAATGACAAGAAGTTAACATTCAAGATGACAGTTCTTGCATCCTTTAGAATTCATAATTTATGAAAGTGCTTTTTATCCATGTTAGTTTTACAGTGTGGTCCATTTCATGAAGCCTTAAACATGTAGTAGTCTCTTTATTACTGTTGCTGACAGTGTAATAGTAATACGTTAGTAATAACTGCAGTCATTTTTTGGCTTTGAAGTGAGCATCCCCAAGCAAAATGAGATGCATAAGGCCAAATGGAATCAGTTTAGTGTACAGGGCAAAATAAACTTTTGATTGTGCAATTCTTCACTCTCAAGGTGCTTGTTTAGGTGTTGTGCGAGAATACGTCTATGGCCCTAGAGCCTGCAGTGTACTGTAAACAATGGCACATGAAGGAATGTAGAGCGTGTTGATAGTTATCATGTGTTTGCACATGCACAAGCACGTTGTATGTTTAAGTGCTGGGCGTGAACACCACTGCCAGAAAGTTGCAGTGCGGAAAAAGATAAGATTTAATGTTTTAATGCTGCATAAAATATGCAAGATTAGACCCACTTTACATTAGGTGGTATTATACACTATCCCTCACTACAGTGGAAGTACTAAACAAGATCACATTTCTGATAAAAGCAATGAACAGGGGCTGAAAAATCCCACTCATGTTTTAGAATGTGTACATACTATTCACAATGACTTGTTGATCCAAACATTTTAATTATTAAATAAAAATTTGTGATTTTTTTTTTGCACACCATGTGCCATGCAGTTACTTTGGTCCATTTTAATACTGACAGTCCTGAACATTGTCACAGTCCACAAGAGCAACACCAAATAAATAATAAAAGGCCAAATACCTTATGTATATTACCATCATATAGATAACTGCAACATCTTAAGCCGTGGAATAACAAAGTCACTGATTTCTTCTGACATCAGTCAGCAGGATGATACAGTGATTAACAGGTGTGTCATTTAAAAAGCTGAGACTATTGTACGCAGAAGAAACATACAGATGCCACAATAATCATCAAACTCGCATAAGCTGAGTGTTATTATATATGCTTTAGCCCACATTGTTGATAAATCAATGGTGCGTAGCACCCAGAATACCTGAGCAAAGAATATGACCAGGTTGAATATGAATATAATCATAGTTTTAAAATGGGATGGTAATCCTTACACTTTAACTATACATGTTGATGTCCAGAGGGAATGCTATGTGGCTTTATCTGACTTTTAATGACTTGCAGCAGATTTTCCAAGCCCATTAATAATAAATGTCTACAATTTATCAGTACAACTAAAGCCTGGAATCTAATAATTCCCTTTAAATGAATTGAAAAACATTACGGCTGTAATAAAGATGTTACAGTAACACTGTAGTGCAATGACTGATGTGTAATTATCACATAACATTGAAATTAGGACCATATAATCTGGTGCATTTTCTGTTGTGTCCCGTGTGTAGATGAAAGTTGCTTTACTCACGTGGTGCTAACATGTGCAAGTGTGTTTCTGTAGAAGTGAATTTGTAATGTGTGGGCCTTCGATTAGAATGGACAGCAGCAGCTGTGACGCGCACAGAACAAATAAGGTCACCAGATGCCAAAACCGTCTGCCATGAGTGGAAAACCAGTTCAAGGGTCAACCACAAAATACATACAGTGACTTAAAAGTGAGACGAATTACTGTACATCTATTTTTGACAAGTAGTTGTTTCAAGGATCCTGTGGAAAGATTTTATTTGTACTAATGATGACACTAAATGCAAAACATCCTAATATTAATCATTGTAAGCTCCAATCTTACAATCTCCAATCTGTATGAATTTTCTGTGGAAATAATTCCGTGTGAGGTATATTGTACACCGTACCATAAATGCAATCGCTTAAAAAGGGTGACCAGTTCTTGCATATGTACACACATAATCTCTCAATAGGCAAATGTTCTCCACCTCCACCATTCTGACAACACATTTATTACGCCATCCCTACCCTAATGGATAGAACAGGTCCCGTTGGCGGGACGCTGAAAGTTAAGACAATTCATTACCTTGCATGTCTAGACCACGCCTTCAATCAATTACGACTAACAACACAAAAAATTGGACTGTAGAAATCATGGGGAACATGGGGGAACCAACCAAAAGCTGATCACAGAGACTAGTAATAGGAAATACATTAGTTGGGAAGGAGGAAGAAGTTCAGGCGTGGTCTTTCACCCAAACTTCCATTATTGCATAACTCAGTTTATTAAAACCCTCAGATCTAACAACGACAAGCTCCTCAACATCACCCATTTCTCAAATATGTGAGTGCATAATTAGTGCTTCCTTTACAATCAACAGCAGCAAGCGTTTCCACCTTATGCTCCACTGAAATTACAGTATTAATGCTAAAAAAGCTGTAGTTATGCTATCTTTTATCAAAACTACGACACTCGATTCCTTTATAGTAAAAAAAGAAAATGAGAACGTCATTCCCTTAAAAAGGCATCAAAACAAAGTAAACAAAAGAGGCCCAAATGTCCCCATGTACCTCACTCAAGTATTCCCGCCTGATATTCATGTTCGGTTACAGCTAGAGTGATTCCCAAGACCCACATGCAGCTTTCTTCCAAACAGGAAGCTGACAGAAGAGTGACGCAGGGGTATGGATGTGCGCTTGGTTTAAACAGATGGCACTCGAATCCTAAAAAGGCCCTGTCTGAGCTGCAGCCGGAACAGCTTACAGTTGGCGATGCGCAGGGCAGCGCAGCCAGTCTTACACAGGTCCGAGGGCAGGAGGGGTCTAGTAGGGTGCCAAGTTCCCGTACTGCGGCGGAACTCTCGCACATAATCATAACTAGTGCCTGTACACAGGAAGTGGGGAAAAAAACAAAGTAAATTGCATTACTATTCTGGGCAAACATCATTTAGTTGTACCAAGAGATTTAAAACGCTTCCAGTAAAGACGAAATGCAAACTTTGTAAAATCATTATCCAAATGGCTGAAGTTGAAAAAACAACTGTTTGTATACAAAAGTAGGTAACAGTTTCAATAACACACATTTCAGACTGCACTTCTTTGTCCTTTCTAAACACTGTGATTTCATTAAACATTTGGAGTAAACATAGCATTTATGTGTTGCTATTTATGTACGAGCTTTCTCTTTCAAGCTCTGAGGAAATGAAGTGCACATATCAGGCTATATTTGAACATATACTAAAATGTCAGTCTCTCTCCACAAGCTGAACTCCAGCTTACAAAGTGCACAAGTAGCCTAACCTTGGTTTTATCGAGAGATATATTATTTCAGAAAAAGCTCTAGAAATCCTTAGGTGATTGTTTATCTAGTCTCCTTCCTTATATCATTACTCACCATAGCACAGTAGTCAACATTAAGAATAAGGTCTGGATGGAAACTGAATTCATAAGAAGGCAAGATATACAGAGAGGGGAAACGAGTTTTCAGACAGTAGCACTGCATATATCGACTTCAAATTAACACACGATGTTTTTTTGACTTTGTATTAATAAATTAATAAAAAAATAGTATGTGTTCATAAAGTAATTAAATACATGGTAGGCAGTGAATTGCGAGTATGATCCCTACAACACTATACCCGCATTGAAGTACTGAGGTGGGTACTATCCCCAGACAGAACTGGGGCATTACATGACATGTAGGGACGCACAAATGAAGTGACATACCACAAGATCTGAATCTGGCCAAATTAATTCAAGACCACTTTTTAAAAAATGGCCTAGTCAATCTCCTGTGTTGAATTATATTAAAAAGTTTATAGGTAATTATGAAATTTCAAGTCCATCAGTGGGACGTTTTGTTTAATTCACTAAACCACAATGCGGCAAATGTGTATTGTATATTTCCACAGTACTTTTCAACACATTACTGAAGTTATTAATTTGTGATGTCCGAACACTTTTTTTCCACTTGTCAATTTAATCTTTAAACATATGTTGGTTTATGCTTTTGAATACATCCTTTTTGTAACTACATTATGAGTGTAACACTGAATAGGATATTTGCACTGGAAGTATATTAGAAAAGTTTCTGAATTCTTGTTTCCCCTCACTGGATGTTTTTAGTGATTTTATCTTAGATGTTTATTTTCAATACATTAGGCATTAACCATTAATACCGACACATACAGTTGGAGAACCATGAGAATATCTGTCCTGGAAAGCCGAACAAACATGCAAACTGATCTAATTATTTAAATACAATTCATATTAAAATACACATAGTTAGTAACTCATTCCTTCAAGGCTAACCCAGATAAAAGGACATGTCGATGAGTCACTTCGCTGAAAGGAGAGTTTGAGAAAGGAGAGAGGAAACATTTGATTAAACTATATGTCCTATTCCTACCTGTGTCAAGCTCTCCCACAACATAAATACTGGCACCAATAGGAACAGCACCGTATACAAATGAAGATGTAGTGTGTATGCACAGGTTCTGATCATCAAGGAGCACCCATCTGCAGCAAGGGAGTGGGACAGCCATAGATTAGTAGAAACATATTCAGTAACTACTGTCATTGGTAATTATATTGGATTTATTTGGATAGTCCACTGTAGATGTCCAGGATATCAAAATTACTTGTCAAAAACTTACATTGACTACCACTACAAGGTTTTGTCCAGACAGCTATAATTTATTCATCTTGAGTTTAACTTGCATTCAACTAAGTCTCTTTTCAATTCACCTTTTCTTTTTCCTCACCGTACATGGTTACACTCACTCTAACCCTAAAACTGGCCCAGAACCTAGACCTAAACCCAACCCTAACCCTGGTTCTATCCCAATCCTAACTTCAATGCAGTTACCACAATTTTAATAGATTGTTTTGAATTTGCAGCTTTTGCAGACCATCTAATATAGTCAAAATTAAGTGTGACTGCATATTGTAGCAAAACAAATCACGTGACTGTCATTTTAAAAAGCGTACCTTTTCAACTCATCATGAAAGAACTCTGACTTGCATATGGTCATTTGGCTGGACTCAGGATTATCTGCATCTCTGCTCCTCACTCCTCCAAACACGTACAGCTCCTGACCCACTCCACACGCCACAGCACCAAATCTGAGGAGAAACATAAATGCATGCTGATATCAGAATCTTATAAGTATCAGCAGATATTTGCTTAATTAGTTAGATGTCTAGATTTGGCCAGTATTTGTCCAAACCTATATTTAGTGTACTCTGGAAAAAACAGAAGTTGTAGGCGAATCTGGGCTACTGTGCTGAAGTGTCATTTAACTCATTTTATTTATTTAACTTATTTGTAACACTATTCAAATGTGTGCTGCATCTTTCTATAATGCTAATCCAGGCAGATTTAGTCCCAACCTCTACGTTTTTATGAACATTTATGTATCAGCAAATATGGACCTTCCAAAGTATTGGATATCCATACTTCACCCTATTGGTGCAACCGTAAAACACTAAACATTACACTGTCTCTTGTACATGGACAAACAAACATGCATGTGTACACCCCAATGGCCCACTTCTTGGCATCTTAAGGATTCTAACAAACAATTTCCTGATAACAGGGCAAAACCTTAAATAGCCCCAGTTAAACCACTTGTTAAGGAAACATGCAGTTGGCCAGTATCCGTATTATATTAACTATAATAGCACAGTGTCCACATCTACTTGTGTGCCATTCCAGTTTTTTATTTAGTTCTATTTCAACACATTATGAGACCTTCACTGCATACACTTATACCTCCTCTCCTTTAGAGGGCAGAGAGTAGTCCACTGCTGAGTTTTGGGGTCATAGCATTCCACAGAGTCATAAATTTTCCCATACGATCCTCCTCCCATCACATAGAGCTTCTTCTTCATGGCAGCACAGCAACTAAACTACAAAGTGGAAAGGCATACGTCAGAATAATATTCTATGTGTCGACTGGATTGTACACAAATGCTGGGGGATCTGGCTGTGGTGAACATTTCTGTGTTTGTGTTTCACCTTGCGGACTGTGGTCATACTGGTTTGGGTCGTCCAGGTGTTAAAATGAGGGTCAAACACTTCCATCGTGAGAAGAACTTCGGTGTCTTCATTTTCTCCACCCAGCACATAGATCATCCCATCCAGCTCAGCAATACCAAAGTGCCGCCTCGCCTAACCATGCAATAGACAACAGTAAAACACTGACTCCTGGTGTTGAACAAGCAGAATTGTCTCAACAGCTCACAAAAACAAAGGAATCCGAAGCACGTAGGCAATTCTACGGTTGTTTCGATTATTGTGAACTGTAGAAGTTATTATAATTCTACATTCTGGAGTTATTTGTGTTATTATTATATATTATATTAATATTATATATTATTATTATTATATTTTTATATTCAACACAACATTAGAGGCAGCTTGATGATCTATGTTGTTTCAACATCCCACCAAAAGATTGTGTGCACTGCCCCTAGTGGAGATAACAGAATTATTCCATCATAAACAGGAAGAGAGCTACATCTAATGACCATCAAGTGCTTTGTGTATTTTCTGAAGGCTAGCCTGCTTGTATGGTTGTTGTTTCATTATCAGTGTTGAAAATGAGAAAATGATACCTGTTTCATTGGTGGGATAGGGGTCCAGGTGTTAGTCTCTGGGTCATATTTTTCTCCACTATTCAAGATAGTCTTGTTTTCATCCATTCCTCCAACTGCAAAAAGGCACCCATCTGATTGGACACATGGAAAAACAGTAATCATGATCCACTCTGAAGACAAGCATTGAGCATTATTAGGGAGACTGAGAGAGTATTCTGATACATTATACCATACCAAACTTATATCATACCAATATGCACTGGTGTTAGTGTCCCCACAAAATATACCTACAGATAATAACAACTTTAAATTGCAATGTATATAATTTCCTCATTGTTGGTTATTTCCCAAAAATCTAGCTTCTGCCCTGGGGTACTGTTTTAAGAGAAGTCGAACAGGACAAAACAGACAAATCCAAACAAGCTATTACGGTAAAAGGCATTCCTTTTTTAGCCATACTAGAAAGTATTTTCAGAGTAGCCATAAAATTGAAATGGGAACAATTATGATTTATAAAATTGGAAGAGAACTTGCTTTTGGTCTGTTTAGTTGAGCAGGTTAGTATTTACTTGTTATGTTTAAATGATATTATTAATGTGCCAGTTGTACATGTTTTTGATATCAAGACTATTGCAGTGGTGTGTCTGATTTATCTCTGTATGCCATCTTTGTGGAGAAAAGTAAACTGGGGTTTCTTGGCCCTTCTCTCTTATTGCTTGCCAACAGCCTAACACTGTCACTAAATTTCAACAGTGTTCTAGTTAATCAGAAAACAGATTCACAGGGAGAAATGTATTGTATTTTATTTGATTATATGAATTCAAAATATCTGAGGTAAGTTCCATTTGTACAGCATTCAAGTTTGCATTAATACGTTTAATGAAACTTCGCCTCTTTCTGCCGACAGAAGGGTAATTCAGGGGCCGGCAGAAAGAGGTGAAGTTTCATTAAACGTATTAATGCAAACTTGAATATTTCCTGACCCTGTGATACAACTGAAAAATATCGAGGTGTTAAATGTTAAAGACACCGCATACAACTTTTATTTGAAGTTCTGAAGAATTGCATTTTAAAGACGGCTCAAATTCATACAAATTTAAAGCTATGCATCAAAAATTACTTGTTGTGATTGCAGAAATGCGAAACTTTCATAGCCAGTAGCACTCCAGCATCTAGGTGTGTTATCAGTAACAGTCGGCATTAGCTGTTGGCAGATGTTTTACAGAGGGTTTTATTTGTATTTATTGAAAGCAGGACAACTTTCTTAAAAAAAGACACCGACCAGCAGTCACCACCCCATGACCAATGCGTCTCTCATTCATGGGCTGCAGATCAATCCACAGCTGCCGGTTCCTGTCATAAAGAGGGCACATGCAGCGCGTCACCGCAGAGGGGTTCCGAGTGCTAAACAGGAAATGAAACAGGAAATGCACTTGGTTGAAAAAGTACCTAGGAACAGTGGACTAGTATAGATGAATCCTAGCCTTGGTTAAATTAGAGGTTAAATGCAGATTCCTCATTGAAAAAATCTTTTTAGGCTCTTATACCTAATCAACCAACATACATACCTTCTCTCCTTGAAAATGTACTGTGGCTTACTGCAAATATATAACCGAAATCATTTACAGATCAGACTCTACCTAACTGTGAAAGCCTTTAATACCTAATTGGTTCTTTGACCTCTCCTGACATTTACTCTGACATTTTGTGGTATGTTCTAATACTCACGCCCTGTCCTCACCCCCTACAATGACGATGCACTCAGAGTAGCCGCGGGGTTTGAAGGCAGCCAGCAGTGCCTCCCCTTGCTGCGCTGCACCTCCCAGAGGCTCCATGCAGCATTGTCCAATCACTTCCCTCATCAGGGGATCACCGAGCATCTGCTCCTGCAGGTAGCTCTGGTCCAGACCCTGCACCCACACTGCTGACATCACCTCCTTCATATGCACCTACATTCAGGAAGCAGAAGGAATTAAATAGCCACTACATGTTGCACATAGTTGGTTAAGAGTTGCGTATGTAAAGGATGGGCACCTGTATATTCAAAAAACACTTCAGCAGTGTATAACAACATTCTGATCAAACATTCTATATAACTCATTCAGTAAGATGTAAACTAAGTCATTATGAATGGATTGATGTGGTTAAATAATGGTTATACACTCTTTATAGACTCTTTACAGTGATACGACAGCGATATAAGTGTCTATGACGCAAACATGGCCATAAATATAAACATAACAGCTTTTACCTAACCTCAACAGAAAACAGGGTGGGTCGTGTAACAGAATTCCTTCATTAACATCTGGAGTGAAAAAAAAAGGATTTTTATTTAAATCAAACTGCAGAAAAATAGGAGCAAGCAAGTGTTGTATTTTTGTTCAGTGTGGTTGTCTAAGAAGTAGGTTTATAGGATGTATAATGCTTTTCGGCTTTTTCTATTTCCTTCACTGTCATGTAGCTTGTTTATGTGCATGTAAACAGTCTGCAGAGTTAAAGAGCAAAGCTGAAACTATACACCAGAGGGAGAAACTCCCTCCCACAGCCTGCCTGATCTTTAGCCCTATTCTCTGTCATAAGGTGGCCTCATCTCATAACACAATTCTTATTTTCTGCCTACGCCCTCACACACTACACAGAGAGCTAAAAAAGTACAAACTTAACCACTCTGAAACATTCTGGTCCAGTCTAGCTCGCAAAGGTGGATCAAGTCTATCAACTCGTTCTACCTGACTTTCAGGATCAGACTGACGCTATTGTAAGGAAAGCCCCAGCAGTGTGGAGGAGCTGACCAGTCAGAGCACACTAGACTCATCAGGAGTTGAGGCTATTAGAAGCACTAATAGAGTGTTTCAGCCAGAAGGTGAATACAGATGTACAGTATGCGAAAAATACTGTGTTTTGGGAAAACTGAAAGTGGTAAATCTACTCCAATAGACCCCAAAAATATTACTAAGACTCAATATGAGCACAATAGGTCTTTAAATGCTTCATATGTCTGGTTTATTTTACTACTGCTGTGAAAAATAATGAATGGCTAAGATTCTCTGGAATGGATGGTTTCACATCAGAGCACTCTCAAAGAAAACCTATTTCACGCTTTCCATGTTTTTGTTACTGTGTGGCACCCAAACAAGTGAAAAATAAACAAATAAAAAAACCCTGAAGTACAGACTTTTATCTGTCAAAGCTAAATGTATACTGAACTTATTCCCTAGCCAACTATAATGAGGTACACAGATTAACTGACCAGTTTTTGGCTGATTTTTATTGTTATAAAAAACGTGCTGCGCTTCCGTCAAAACATCTTTACACAGACTGTCCAAAATAAACATGAACCAGCAGACTAACTATGGCATGCTAGGAGTGAGTTTGATCCTGGCTGAGTCCGATCACTTGCTCCTAAATTATATGACAATTATGTAATTACAAGCATATAATCGTATGATGCAAATGTAATGCAGAGCAATAAGACAACGAAGACTTTAAAATAATGAAGATAAGAAAGTCTGATCAAAACAAAGAATCTCTGTGAGGACTGTTTGACACTGTATGTTGTACAAATGTACTGAAGCATCGTTCTTACCCGCCGGGCCTCAATATCATGCGCGAGCCAACGGACCACCGCTTCCAGCACATGCTTCTCGTTGCCCACATTGAGCTTCTCCATGGACAACAGCTCACACAGTCGATCTGGAGGCAGCTCCCGGAACTCCTCTGTGTTTGCTACGTCTCGGAAGTGCGTCTGCAGGTACTCGGTGGCCACATGGTGGACGTGGTGCAGGCAGTAGTGCAGAGAGAACAGTCGGATACCAATGCAGTTCTCAGCTGTGATGCAGCTCTCCAGGAACTGGCAGCACAGCGACTTGAGGTCGGTGAGGAGCAGCAGGTCAGCAGCCTGGACCACATCCTGGATAGTGTCCTCACTTAGAGTGATCTACACCCAGAGAGAAATTTGAATAACCAAGCAAATTTCAATAACATTCTACAGACTTCAGCATGAGAATACCATGCAGACATTTGTTTAAAGCAGGGATTCACACAGGAAATCACCTCTCCACTGAATATATAGTCCAAGATCTGCTTCATGATGGGGACAGAGATGCCCTGCAGCTCAATTCTATATATGGATCCATCCTCTTTGGGTGGGTTGTAATTTAGCTTGGTCCTGTAAACATTGTAGGGAAATATGAAGTTGAGGTAAACACTTGGTAGAGATGACGGAACCATAAAGGACAATTATCATGAGAAGTCATTCAGAGTAGGCATAGATTATAAAAAGGGTATAATGAGGAGTTTTAACTATTATAAACATACAGAATCATTCAATCTTTGGTTATCAGCCCCAAGATTTCAAAGATGTGGTATTATGGATGCTAATGTTGTTACAACATCATTGTCAATGATCTACAGTTGTCTCAGTCATTGTAAAATCATCTGCATCACCCTGTGACAAATTAGTCCTGAACCGATTGGGTGATTGGGTGATGCCTCTGAAAACACCCTCACAGAACATTATTACATGAAACCGTTAGATCTACATTGCCTGATGTCTAACACATTACTTTATAACAGTTTTATGATCAAATTGTGTCTTCAAATATGTTTTAATCAATTTACCTTCAATCCATTCACAGTACAGGCAAACAGGCAGGGGTTTTACCAATATCAACATTACATACAAAACCTCAGAGGACACATGTAGGGTCACTGGTAGCTTTGGACAGTAAATAAAGTAGCTTTATTAGTATTGCAGACCCGTGAGCCTCGGTTCCCATCACCACCACTGTACAGAAAACAGAGTCTGTTAAGTTTCTGTAGAGATAACTGTTTCAGGTCAAGTCACTCTGAATGAGACTGTTAACAGCGTTGAAAGACAGAAATTTTGAAACACTGGTGGAATTCCCCTGTAAGTAAAGTGCCTCAGTTAAAAGGGCTTGTTTTTAAAGCATAGATATTTTAAAAAACATCTAAATGTTGGATTGGTATGAAGCGATCCTCCAGCCCGGCGCTGGAAAAAGACATTTCTTTACCAATACTGGTACTGGAAAAGAAAAAGTGGCGCCAACACTGCTCAACAGGCTACAGCCAAAAAAATACACACAGATAAGCCATAACATTATTACCACCTCCTTAGTTCTACGCTCAATGACCATTTTATCAGACTGTAGTCCATTCGTTTCTGTGCACTTGTTAATCCCCTTTCTTCCATGGTCAGGACCCCCACAGGACCACTACAGAGCAGGTATTATGTGGGTTGTGGATCATTCTCAGCACTGCACTGACACTGGCGTGGTGGTGGTGTGTTAGTGTGTGTTGTGCTGGTGTGAGTGGATCAGACACAGCAGTGCTGCTGGAGTGTTTAAACACCTCAGTGTCACTGCTGGACTGAGAATAGTCCACCAACCAAAACTATCCAGCCAACAGCGTCCTGTGGGCAGCATCATGTGACCACTGAAGAAGGACTAGAAGATGACCAACACAAACTAGTCATCAACAATGACGCTCTGACATTCTGCAAGGTGGGCCAGCAAGGTGGGAGCATCTAACAGAGTGGACACAGTGTTTAAACACTCCAGCAGCACTGCTGTGTCTGATCCACTGATCCAGTGGTTGTAGAGCTGCAAAATGCACCTATATGATAGGTGGAGCTGATGACATGGACAGTGGGTGTTGATACAAGGATTTAATGGTTTTAATGTTATGGCTGATCAGCGTTTATACCGTTAATCAGTGTATATACCACCCTGACAGGTGGAAAGATAATTAGATGGTTCCCAGTGAGAACACAGACGCGTCCAGTGAGATGATGTTTCCATTTCCACGGAATTTCTTTGGCCTTTTTTCTGAGAATGCAGGTTTTTTGGCTTTATACAGAAACATGTTCATACGAAACTGGAGCTTTAGCTTTGAAGCACAATGAGAGCAGCTGACAACCCCGGGCAGAGGTGGAGTCTGTTGGCACACCCTGCTGATGTAGTCTGGCTTCGGAATCTGCTGCTGCATGTCTGAGCACTTACACAAACACTACCACCGGTTTTTTCCAGAAGAAGAAAAATCACCTGCTGCTGCTGTACCGTAACGTTACTGAAGTATAAAACGTGCTGTGGTACCTGATGTATGGACTCGCTGCAGCCAGGATGTTTTTCTGGACAGGGAGCTCCTCTCCCTCCAGCACTAACAAAGCGTCCTGAAAACTCCCTTCTTGTCTGAAGGACCGCAGGGCTCTTAACAGCTTCTGTGAGTGTTGTGGGTCGGATACAACCGAACCAGCATCGGCTTCTGCCTCTGTCCCAGCTTTTGACATGTTGTTTAAACTGTTCAGCTAAGACGAACACAAGCTGCTGTTAAAGTAACTCAGGAGTTGGGTGTGAAAACATTAACGGTAGCTCACAGCCTGAATGAACAACTCGGCTTAAAATGCGATTCAAATCTATCAGAAGTAGAAATGATTATATCTATTTGGATCACACTGATCACAGGCCACTAACTAGTTAGAACTCCAAGCTGCTGCTGGCTCCGTTGATCCCATCAGGCTGTGATAGCTCTGACTGCTAAATGTGCAGCACTAACCCTATAGGGAGGTGAACACTGTTAGGGAAAACGCATTTTCTTCACTTCATAATAAAAGTCTCGGGTTTTCCGTGTGTGATCAAAGTTTACTTATAAATAAGAAAAGCTGTGGAAATCTAGAACATGTGTTCTGATATTGGCATTTTGTGTAAGTAATCTGTTTTATAATTTGCGTTGTAATGTATTAATATTTTTATTTTTTTGTTATATATACTTTTTTCTGTTTATTTTCAGTTTGTATTTATTCCCCCAGCTGTTCCTTTTCTCTTTTTTATTCGAGCAAAAACGGACATTCCTTAAATAAATAGAAATTTGGGGGGATTTGGAGTCACATTTTCCCGCAAATTCCGATTTAATAATTGTCATTCTTTTGGGTAAATACAATATTCATGTTCGTAAATGAAAAAAAACACCCTCTTTTAATTTATTTTTTGTGACGCTACATTTCTTTTAGACTTAAGTTTATGATGAAACCTAGAAAAAAACTGATCTTCTTTTGTAAATATGTTAAAGTTTTATCGCTTGTCTATTTTCTTAAATTTTTTGTTGTAATGATACTTGTNTGTAATGATACTTGTATAGTAATTTTTCTGATCTATTTTTCTGTTATGCATTTTTTATTGAATTTTTCTCCTTTTTTTTTTGCATTTTTCAGTTAAAAAGAAGGGGTTTACTTCCTGTCTGCTTAAGTCAGTCTAGGCTGAAGGACTGGGCCGCGGACTGAACAAAGCCGAAACTAAAGTGTTTCGTCTTTAAATCAGATCTCCTGAAATGCGTGTTTAGGCTCAAAATATTCACAATACCCTGACATTTACTAATGTATCCATAACTTCGCTTTAGTCTTACAGGTGAGGAAAACTGACCCCTGACGTCCCTGACGTTTGGTGAAATTGGCAAATTTTCCCACCCGTGTAAATGAGGGGGGCTCGCGTCTCTGTTGTCT
>CM067486.1:21464883-21563329 GCA_034552555.1 Semaprochilodus insignis
TCTTCCTCCAGCTCACCAAAACCACGTGTCCTCATTCGCCGAAGTATTTTGACATGGTGACTCTTGGCTTGTCCTCTCTGGTGTAATGCAGGTGCAACTCAAAGCAAATAAATGTAAAAAATAAACATATTTACACAATGTATATGTATTTAATAACAATTCTTACATGTGTCTAACACGACAGTATAATGCAATTTTTCCCACAGACAACAAGAATAACAATATCAACATAGGCATCAACCGGGGAGACTTTTAACTTGAAGTGTGGTCGTCTGACAGGCTACATTTAGCTCTGTAGCTGGAGTGACTGTTTTTGTGCAGCAACCACGCCGCTAATGCTCTTCTGCCTAGGCTGTGTGTCTTTAATATCGCTGTTGAATATCGCATTTTTTTATTGTGAGTGAAGCAGTTATCTTTTAGTCATCATAGATAAACCTAAACATCCCACCCTTTACCCTGAGTAGTCACACTCGCTTTAGCGCCTCTTAGAAGTGTTAGAGTTGACTAACCCAGATTAGGATTGAACGTTTTTCAAAATAAGGGCCAATTTCATTCAAAGTAGTTTTCAGACAAATAGAGCACTTATATAAACATACTTATAATAATAATATAAATGATTACGTTTGTTACATAAAAGAATATTTTTTACCAACAGCACCCCAACCCCTCTAGAGTCTTATCCATAAACAAATTAGTCACTCCTCTGTTATTATTAATATCCACAGTATGATCTTCTCCCTCAACAGTTTCCCACACTTATGATCTTCTACCTCAGTAGTGTCCCACACATTGTGATGTCTAAGACTATTGTTCTCTGGACATTGTGATTGTGTGTTGGACAAATGTGTATTATTATTTTTTTACTTGAAGGAATGACAGCAGCCAGCAGGCGTCATGAGTGCAGTAGGTTGGGGTCGGGCTCAGAGATTAGCTGGTCCTCATGACCAGGACTTGAGTCCACTCAGCCCTACGGCTAACATGGACGAATACATGACGCGCACCTATGGAACAGGGACGCTGGACAACAGGCCACTCTTTGGAGAAACCTCTGCCCGGGTGAGAAAGACAAAGTACAAGGAATGCAGGCTGGAATGGTTAAAACACAAAATATTCATAACAGAAAGAAATAAAGTAAGCAGGAATAGTGAGCACTGCACTTCAGTGCCAGATGCAAAAGAAGTGGTGGTTGCAATTGTGGTACAAATTTGTTTGGTGCAATTTTTTTCTTTCAGGATCGAATGGTCAACCTCGCTGTTGGTGGGTTCACATCACTTTTAGTCATAGTAAGTAAACTGCTCTTTTCATGCGTTCCCACAGTTCCAATCTCACAAATAATCCCACAGATACACTTACCTACATTTACATAGTCAAATATACCAGCTGAACCACATTCATGGTGAACTGCTTAAAGCTTCATTATGTAAATGAGTGCTTGTATAATAATTTTTCTAATGTGCATTTTTGATGCCTAACTGTGTTCCATCCCTTTTCTCACAAGGTAACCATCATCAGTTCATTTGTCTTCCCCACAACTCATCCAAAAGGCCTGAACATCTTTTTTGTTGTCTGCATTGTCATGATCTGTTTCTCTGTGTTGGTTCTGGTTAGTACTGGTATTCAGTCTTCACTCTCTCTCTAACAGTAACAATAAAGACTTTTCATTCAGTCAGAACATCACTGTAATCAGAAACAAAAGGCCATAATGTGAATTAGCCATTGTGATAACTTGTCATGTTTTACTTAGATGAACATTATTTGTCTATTTACAGATATTTTGGTATCGTCAAGGAGACTTGGAGCCCAAGTTTCGAAACCTCATCTATTACACCATTGGCTCCATCATCCTGCTATGTGTATGTGCAAATCTTTACTTCCACGATGTTGGGAGATGACAGCTGCTGTTCGCACCAACCTATTAGAATAATATTTTCATCTGCCCTTATTACTGTGAATTCTGACAGCAGTCAGAAAGTAACTGTTTATGCAGTGGATATGTCAATGTTAGGCAAAGGTTAGGATTGAACTGATTATGTGTGAATGTGATTACATTTATTGCTTTGTGTTACTGAAGTTGTAGTTAACAGGGAAGTCTGCTGAGCGCTACGTAATTAATGGTCAAGATGTAAACAAACTCATTTAGAGTGGTTTGATGTGAAATGCACTGAATGAATCTGTTTACATCTCAAGGACTGAATTATTTCCCTTTTGAAAGTCTACAGTATTATGCAGTGTCTATACATTATTATCTGATAAGTAGAATGCGCAGACCTCCGCTGATACTTTGACTACAATGTCTGATCTTATGTTTATCCTAGATTACTTCAAGTATATGAAAGGGGGTTGTTAATAAGCAAATTAAATTATTATTAGAATTATTTTTTTGCTTTTTGCAAAAGTGCATTAGTTGTCATCAACAACAGTGGAAAAGCCATTGTCAGTACTACACACTGTGCTGTATATGTATTTCTGTGTGATCAAGAACAGCCGCGATGACTAAGCAAAATGACCAGAAATGAGTCAGACGAGCATTGCAACATGAAGCTGAGGTTTTCTGATAATGGAGTTGACCCCCCCCCCTTCCCCCGTAGTGGTAAATTGAGTAACACAAAGGGAAATGACTCATTTTACTTGAACATGCTAATTATTAAACATTCTTCAGATTCTATTCACATATCTTTTGTGTATTTGCGTTTTTATTTAAAACCTTAAAGCTCTTTTGCTTTGCATACACTGCATGTTGCATGTTTGATGCTGGTATGACAGTCAACAGCATGACCATGCTGGGTGACTAGCTCAACCAGCACAAAGCCAGGATGTTTGATTGCATGCTGGTCGGCGCTGTTTTTTTTTTTTCTGCAGGGAATTTAATGGACTTTACTGCCATCTAGTGGTAAATGGCGCACCCTACAGGGAAACGACTCCAATTACACATGCACTGTACTGAGTATACTTCAGATGTTTACGTGTGAATAGGTGAGTGGAACTTTCTTGCCTGTCTGCTTTCCCTACTGCCTGATTTGCAGCTCACAGCTTCACTAAATAAATAGGCAGAGCTGACTGCCAGCGGATCCACATGGCTAGCAGATCAAGGAAACCAGATAGGTGTCATTCAGCTATTCTCACGCAGTGTCTTCAGAGTGCACTGATTTTGAAGCTACTTTGTTCACATCAGTATTATTGTGGGCTCAAATAGGCATTTTCTCCCCCTGAAGACAGTTTCTTTAAAGGGGAACCCCACCATTTTTTTCCCCAAAATTTCTAAACTCATTGTTTGAGCTCTAAACAGTGGTGTGTTTGCAGAGAAACCTACTGACTGTTTTTTTTTCTTTTTGCAGTGGTGGTGATGGGAACCAGGAAAATATATATATATATTTGTTATTTACGATCCCAAACCATCAGTAAACTACATGTATTCTGGAATCATTTATGTTATGTTAATAATAGTAAAATAAAGACTCTTCTTATGGGACTACATTACCTTACAACACCCTGCATGTATCCATCTACCATGCGTGGATTCAAATAAATTGATTAAAATGCATTTTAGTCCAGAACTACCGTAAAAATATCTCAGACATCAGGCAGTGTATTCATAGCCTGTGAAGAACCAATAACCCAGATCATTTTCTGTAAGGGTGCTTTTAGAGGCATTGAGCTCCTCAGGTGTCTGATTTCCATCACCGCCACTGTGAACAATTCTGACTTTGGAAGTTTCTCTGGAAGAAAGCTTTTCACGCTACACTGCTCCGAGTGCTGTTAAAATTTAATTATGCATAAATTCCGGAAACTCGGTGATGTTCCCGTCTAAGGTCACTCCAGGCTCGGATTAGCGTAGCGTTGCCAGATACTCACCCATGGTTTAATCTATCCACTGCATGTCAATTTAGCTTCTCACACTCAATGTAGTGACTGACTCGAAAGGGTTAAATCCACGGTGTGGCTTTAACAGCGTGCTCCAGTCCCCGAGCTGACGTCACAGCGATGTCTGTGAGGAGGTGAGGCAGAGTTGATGAAGGCGGAGGAGGAGAGTAGCTGCAGGCCGGTCACACGAAGCACTGTCCGCGCTCATACGGCTGTTGAATGGTGGGCTGCGTTCATTTCTTTGCCGGACGATGGATCACCTGAAGAGACCGCTGTGTTTTCTGAAGTGTTTGGTTTGGATCTACAGCAGCCTGTGTGTGATGGTCGTGGCTGACAGCCTACCTCAGTGCAACGAGGTGAGACACGAGCGCTTCCAGCAGCAGCATGCTCACTTTTCCCTGCTGGAGTAGTAATATGACCGTGTAACTTTACAGTCAGTCACACAGTGTCAGATCAGGTCAGCCCGCTGTGCATGTTCTTGAGGGCACCATTAACTTTCACATATGTATGCTGTCTACCTCGTATTTATGACTGTCATACATTTATTTCTGCATGTTATACCATCAGCGGTGACTCTCTCTTGTACTGTCAGATGCAATCTTTCCACCTGAAGCTTCCTCCCATTGCTGGATCTGGATCCACCTAGTATTAAGAAAGTTTGTAGACATGAAGAGCAAATATGATTGGAAGTGGGGCTGATAGTTAAGACTGATAAGGTTTTGAAGTAGGAAGCTTCATCTCTTCTTGCAGTAAAATAGGCTGAATCTCAAAATAAAGCCCACTGCACAGGAGAGGCGTAGACAAGGGATGGTCAGCAGAAGCACGGCCAGCCTAGTTGTGGAACATGAGGCAGCCAGACATCAACCATAAAGCAGTTACCAGAATACAAGTCATCCTGTCTATCCTGTGTGTGCAAGGGTTGTATTTAACTTACTCGATACAAATGCAGGATTACCTTATTAAATAACATGCATTGCATTGATTTGGTCTTTCAGTTTACTGTGGGCAATAATTGTGTTGATGGATTGTTTTATAGATGTGGAAATGACCAATAGGTTTAGTTATGTACAGAGTCAAAACAGTGCATCCTTTTTCTCCACACTAATAAAATGTTTGGGTCTGATCGGGCCACCCGAGTCTAAAATCTCTAGATACACTCCTGTTGCGTAGGTCATGAAACTATGGCTTCTATACAAAAATAGTGCTGTAAATATAGAGAGTTGTCCAGCTAATGACTGAATATAAGTGGCTTTCTCGTTGACATGTAAAGCAGTATTTGGGTGCAGATGCCGTTATTTCATGCCCTACATGGTGCGCTACATAGGGTGTAGGGAACCACTTAAAATCCAGCCATTGTCTTTGTCAGTGGACAAGTGCTTCCCTTTGGTGACTCTTTAGAAGTCTTGGTTTGGATCAAACAGCAGGACGTAGCTGACTTGGACAATATTCAGCTGAGTCATATGTGCCACTGTCCATTGTGTTCTAATAGAACATGCATTGTTTTTCATTTCATGTAAATTGGGTGATTAAGTGTTTATGAGGAAAATCTGGTCATAATCAAGTAAGGCTGCAGTTTTCAATTAGACCACTTAATAAAATAAGCCTGTTTCTGCTCCTGCGGTAAACTTCATGAATAGCCACAATACTCTCTTCTCAATCTCTTCTCGCATTGTGCTTCCTGACAGCATGGGGGATGGTAAATTGATTTAGGTTCAGATGTGCTCCATGTTTAAGGGTCGATTTCAGCAGTGTCACATTACTTCAGGGGTTTCGACTTATCTCACCGTTTTCTCTCTGCACTGCCTAAATTTCTGACATAGTTGTTGTTATCTTTAGTCTTATGCTAATGGATGACACAGTTTTCCATTGGAGAGTCAAGTGGAGCTTTTCACCACTTTGGTCACGGATGTGTCCCCATCTCAAGAGCTTGGCGATAAGAGGCCTAAAAATAGCCCCTTTAAAACAGCTCCCTTTTAAAATTTGGCACATCCTCGGGTGGCTGCGTGGATTAGAAGGGGAAAACGAGAAGACGTTATTGTACAGTTCATAAGGATGAAAAGCTCCACAACAATAGGACTAGGACTGTGCATTACAGCAAACATTCACCCTTCTTCTTGCTTGTTAGGAGTGGCTCCTTGTATAGTACACAGTGAACAATTCATTAACTTTGAATAAACTGACTTTGCGTCACTTGCCCATCTGAGTAATGGGTGAAGTGAAAGCATCAGTGGAGTCTACTACCATTCTATACGTTAATAATCAATCACAGTTACTAGTTTTACAGTGTACTGGGAATTATTGCTGTGTTTTGTCAAAATGAGCAACGTTGGCCACTTCTTTAAAGATGTTGGAAATCGAGTAGTCAGTAGTTGTCAAGACAAATTTACTGGAGCTAGATGCTTAGCATGCTAACTTCAGTAGATATCTCTGCAGCACAATACATGAACATCTTTGACATCCCATCAAAGCTGTTATTTCTTCAAATTGTGTTGGTAATTTTTCATTTGAAATGTTTTAAACAAATGGGATGTAACTGTTATAGGCTAAGCTGCTGGATGTACTGTTTTTTTGACCAAACAAAATGAATTAATTTAAAACAGGCTGTTTTGCAGCTTAATTTCTATATATGGACTGTTGAAATGAGGAGGATATGTTTTGAAAGTTTATGTGGCATATCAAATTATTTCATTTCAGTTTTTTTCTGACCTATGATGTTATAGTGGTTGCAGTTCAACATAAAACTCATAATTCATGTGAACATTTGATACGCACTAAGTTTAATCCAGAATCCATTGCTTAGGCAAATAAGGGTGCCAAGGAATTTGGAAGGAACTATGTTTATTCATCTGTGCTAATTGTCTTGAGACTGCTGTTAAACAGGGCTGGTTTTGTGGACTTCAGTGCCAGTGTTACTCCACCATTAAATCTGTCTGCTTTTCAGGCTGAAAGGTTTAGACATACAGGATTTGGGGCTATTGGGGCTGGAGTTGTGGAGACAGGAAGACTTATTGAATAACGTGCAAACCAGCAAAAGAAGACTGATTTTATGCCAGATGCATGTTTTATGAATTTGCGCAGTTTAACCTACTGAACGGCTTTGATTGTACTTGAGGAAGTTTAATCAACCTCAGTCTGGCTCAAGCTTAATGTCTAACTTCCAGTGTAGAGATAACAGCCACGCAGTTACATGCACAGCATTCTCATAGAAATTAATTCTGTCTCTGGAAGAAAGATGGATCTTTGATGGATTCCATGTTTCTTGAACTATGATTAGCAGTAATTTATTGGGTGTGGGTTGTTTCAGGGAAAAGGCTTTATTGTATTAAGAGCACCATTGTTGTTGCTTGTGGCTTTGCAGTGTTTGTAATGATCATTAACCCACCACTCCTCTGTTTGCCTTCTCGCAGTAGGCATTAGGTTGGCACACTTGTGGGCCATTATGGATCTGGAACAGTATTATCTGAGGGTAGCTGGTTGTTTAGTGCAGTGTGAGTAGGTAAAGCCGTTCTGTGCTGTGTGTGTTGACCTGCAGGGCATTCTCAGGGTTTATCAGTTTCCTCCTGATGGCAGCCTTTCCTTCCCTCTGTCTCAATCAACACCAGAGGAGAACAGTGGAGTTAAGCATGATAAAAGGAAAAAAAAGAGTCAACCACTTTCAGTTTTCTGTCAGCTAGTCAGAGCATTTGTGCCTCATGACTAATGGTAACAAATGTTGGTAACAGATATTTATCTCAATTTTTCAGCTGTTTCTATGGGTTATGTACCAAACCATAATTTGTTTTGTACATATTTTAAAATTACAGCAAAAAAAATACTCTCTTGTAACTCTTTGCAAGTAATGATGATTTTGAATGATTTTGAAAATGTACTTAGATATATGGATTCAGCTAAGAGGTCTCTAATTACAGTATAGTAAAAAGTTTACAAACACTTGGATTGAAATCATTAAAACTCACATTTATCCCCTCTACAGATTCCATGTCAACAAAGCATAGTTTTAGCACATAGTTTAGCATATTTACTTTGTACATAACACAAGCTAAACCACACGCGTAGAAACAAAGAATTTCAATTATAATTCACTGTATCCAAATTGTTGACTGCACCTTTAAATAGCTTGGAAGATTCCAGTAAACAATATCATGGCTGATAGACCAACTGACATCATTTAACTTAACTGGAGGTGTAGCTGTGGCAGTGTTTCAAGACCTTCTTGCCTCTTTGCTTGATATCATGGAAAAATCAGCCAAGACATCAAAAAAAAAAAAAAGATCTGTAAACCTCCACAAGTCTGGTACATTCATGGGAGCAATTTCCAAACACCTGAAGGTACCACGTTCATCTGTTCAAACAATAATATTGTTGCTGTCCAAAGAAAAACATGTATCTCCAGAATAACAACTTTAGAGGAGAAGGCAAAAACAGTTTTGGGTCATTTCTGAGGGTCCATTCATCACGAAATGCTGTGTTAAAATGATGCATAAAAGCAAAAATCAACAATAATGGAGATATATGTTTTTCAGTGGACAGCAACGATATGCTAGTTCAAACACCATGGGACCCCGTCGTCATCATACCGTTCAGGAAGGAGAAGCATTTTGTTTACTAGCGATGAATGCACTATTGTGGGAAAATTACAAATGAATCAAAGAACAAAAGCAATTGACCTTGCTGGGGGAAACGGGTATAAAAGTGTCTATATCAACAGTAAAACATGTGCTATATAGACATGACCTGAAAGACCACTCAGCCTCTCAAGGAAGAAGCCACCCCAAAACTGCCATAAAAAAGGCCAGATTACAGTCTGTAACTGAACATGGGGACAAAGATCTTTTTTGGAGAAACGTCTTCTGGTCTGATAAAACCAAAAGTAGAACCGTTTGGCCATAATGAGTATTGTTATGTATTGGGGGGAAAAGGGGAAGGCACTCGTGAAGCACGGAGATGGCAGCATCATGTTGCTCGAATGCTATGCTGCAGTTGAGAATGGTGGCATTTTGAGGAAGGAAAATTAGTGAGCTGGTTCACGTTAGCCAGCTAGTAGTCTGTCAGCCTGGACTTGAATCTGGTACCTATTTAAATTCCATGCACATACACTACATGGACAAAAGTAGGTGGACACTGTGGACACATCTGTAAATTAACTTCCTGGACAGCCCTTTCGAAAATCATGGGCATTAATATAGAGTTGCCCTCCCATTTCTCCACTCTTCCGAGAAGGCTGAGAAGACTTCAGAGTGTGTCTTTGTAAATTTGTGGCCATTCATTTAAAAGATCATTTGTGAGGTCAGGTATTGATGTTGGACGAGAAGGCCAAGTGATGTTCCAGTAAATCCCCTAGGTGTTCAGTGGGGTTGAGGTCAGCGCTCTGTACAGGAGACTGGAGTTCCTCCATACTAAACTTGTCAAACCATGTCTTTATGGACATCGCTTTGTGCACAGGGACACAGTCATGCTGAAACGGGAAAGGACCTTTCCTAAACTGTTCCCGCAAAGTTAGAAGCATATAAAATTGGTGGGGACAGGATGGTTGTTTTTATTCTCTAATATGCACAATATCTGTCTCACACGGTCAGTAGAAGGTGCAGTGAGTGTTCTAATGTTGTTGTAGTTGTCATGGTGTTGGGTCTAAAGGTGATAGAAAGGGTGGGGTGGCACCTAAGCATATGACTCACTTACAGTCTGTTTTTGAACTGTGAGCTTTATTTGCATTTTTTCTGTTTTTATCAGTCTTCAATTAGGCAGTATTTACACAGTGAAACTTTGTATATTGTGAGTTGCCTGCCACATGCAGCGCGTCCAGGTAGTCAGGTTGTCAGACAAATTAGCAGCTTGTATTTTTGCAGGCATCATGTCGTTCTTGCAGTAAGGTCACCTGTGTGGTGTGATTTTATATATTTGAAGCATTTTTATCATGTTCGTATTGTGGCATCGGCATAGAAGAAAAAACGGGAAACATGGCCCTGTAGACACGTACTGTAGACATGTCAATACTCAGTACTCATGTGATCCTCCATAGGCCCACAAACTACTCAACCCATGCATATCAGAGCCGTACACAGTATATTAATATATATTATTTATTGCAACTCACATCTCAGTTTTTTTAATGCTGCTAATTTATGTGCAATAATCTCACTGTTTATTATAATCAAGCACTTTACCACTTTCCAGTGTTAAGTTTACAGCTACAGTTTTATGTTTACATTACAGTGTGCAATAATATTATCACTTGGAAACATAGCAATATTTTTCTACACAAAGTGCAATATTTCTGTTAGTGCAAAGTATAATTTCGTATTTGTTGCTTCCCCCCTTCTATATTTATACTTCTGTCTCGTCTGCACTATGTTACTAGTATGTCTCATGTGTTTGCACTATGTTTACATTTGCACATCGGCGTTTGGAGAAACACAATCTCGTTCAGCTATGCACTCCTGCTGTAAAGTCTGAATGACAATAAAGTTCACTTTGACTTTGACATACTCTTTTATTGAACACAGCAGCAGCAAAGAAACCACCACCAAGAGCTAACTGAACAGCTCGGATAGCAGGCAGGTCACACGACCTTACATAAGACACACCAATACGGCACCAAATACTTTACAGTCCAGCAAAGAATAGCACATGAAACACTCACTAATCATCTTTTCTGTGTATCCTTCTCGGTTGCAAGGGGTGCTGGAACTTATCCCAGCACTCTTTGGGCAGATCCACCCGAACGGGTTGCCATTCCATCACAGGCAGACACACAGACGTGCATATTCTCACACACGCACACATCACACCTAGGGACAATTTAGCATCTCCAAATCACCTGGCTGCATGTCTTTGGACTGTGGGAAGAAGTCCGTGCAGACATGGGGAGAACATGCAAACTCTACACAGAAAGGATACTGGTCACCCAGCCAGGGGAAACCCAGCCAGGCCCTTCTTGCTGTGAGCCAACAGCACTACCTTCTGTGCCACCATACCGACTGCACCTTTCAAGTTCAGCGTCAAACTCATTCCTTTACTCGCCTTTAACATGTTTGACAAGGTTAGAATATGCTGTCAGGGCAGCAGTGCTACTTCAGCTGGATGCTACAGTCACTCACTTTTTGAAACACAAAGTGGTTTTACAAGACAGGACAGGCAGCTGTTAGCTGGTTATCAAGCTAAATTTAGCAGATGATCTGCAACACTGTACTGTACATAGATGTATTTTTTAACACACAATATTAGTATTTATTACATTGTATGACATACAATAACAGTACTTTCTTCACATTCTATTGATCATTTTAGTGCATGTGGAATGTTTTAAACTAAAAAGCTAAAGAAGGTCAGGGGTGGGGGTGGGGAGGCTAGTGGTAAATCTATTGATCTAGCAAAATTCATAAAAGTCCAATACCGCGATCATGTGATGCTTTATTGGCATGTTGATCGGCTGTTTCATGATATTGTCCAGTGAAGCTGAGATGTTTACCACTCTTGCAGTTTACAGTGAGTTGTAGGAAGAACAGATGTTTTATCTTTTTGGCTAGAAACAGTTTAGAGAGAGAGAGAGAGAGAGAGAGAGAGAGAGAGAGAGAAAGAAAGAAAGAGGAGAAAGAAAAAGAGACAGAAAATTAAACTGCCTGTGTGTTTGTGTTTACAGGGGGATTACTACTTTGAGTACACGGAGTGTGACAGCACTGGCTCCAGATGGAGAGTGGCCATTCCTCAGAGGCCAGGAGAGTGCACAGGACTGCCAGACCCTGTGCAGGGCACCGATTGCAGTAGGTTCATATTGTGGCTGCGTGGGAGCATGGGATGTAGTGAGACCAGATGGGCTTGGAAGAAAAAAGAGGGAGAAATTATTTGTATCATTTATTATTAATGCTTCAAATTAGAATGAATGCATTTTTCATGGTCAGTAAAAAGGTAGGGCCTGCTTGAATGTCACTGTGTGGGAGTATCAAGTGTAAATGTGAAAGGTTATAAAAACTGTAGAGAGTAAATCAGAACAAGACCTTCACAGTACCTCATTCGTACAGCATGTGGGTTTTACCCAATGTTTCTGTCACCGTACCTACACATTTCCTCTTATCACATAACAACTTCACAGCCTTCCAGTAAATGGTCTTTAACCATTAGCCCCTCTTAGCAGTTCCTCATCATACAGTGACAACAGATAGCAGTGTATTACTGTAATCTGCAACCAAAATTAATTTACTCAAATGCAGAAGAAACTAGAAAAACAACTTAATTTGAACACTTAATTAAATACACTATTTTCCAATTGGACAAATACAGTCATTGATGCCTCATTTAGTAAAATTCAGTCAGTAGGAAATTGCACACCAGCCATTGCAAGGATTTGTTAAATTCCATCAGCAGCACACCTGAGTCCACACTCATAAAGCTTCTCAAAGCAGGAATACTGATCCAGCATCAGATTCTTCTCTTACTTACTGCGATTTAACTGTCAGGAACAGGTTTTAGATAAGCACTCTTAGAAGCTTTGTGAAAACATGCCCATATGTAATAATAGGAAGGGTTTAGTTCCAGTATACTGTATAAACCATTTTCAGGAATTTTCTTTTCATAATATATACTCATCATCGAAAAAAGCTGCACCCAGAAGCAATCAACTGACAGGAATGAAACTTGGTGGGTAGGTTTGCCATTGTGAGACATGTGAATGGTTCAAGTTTCACACTCGGCAGCTCATGTAAGCAAGGACAGGCTTTATCTCTGTACCTGACTGACTATTTAAGGTCATCCTGTTGCACGTGCTTTCCCTGCTGACTCCTGCCGTTGTGTTGGTAGCATCCATTGCAAACATGTATGCCTCAGAGAAGAGTTCAAAAGCAGCTTGAGCAGTTGGAAGAGCTTGAGAGGGGCCGCACTGCAGGGCTACGGGAAGCGGAGAGGTGTTATCAGCGCACTGCGCACCATACTTGCAGATACTACCATAGCACGCAGTTGGTGGCAGTGGATAGAAGAAGGCACATTCCAGCAACATAAAGGATTTGGAAGACCTACACAAACCACTAAGAGAGAGAACGAATTTTCTGACATACACAACTACGTGTGAATTGTCCGATTGACCCAACAGCCATGATTGTGGACATTCACCGAGTAGTGATACCCTCTATGAGTCATCCTGTTAGTGCCAGCACCATTGGCAGACTTCTGACGAGCCGTCACAATGACTGCTCTAAACACTGCATCAGTGTCGCCAAAGAATCCAATGGTGCAATGCAATGGTGTCGTGCCAGACTGTCATGGAGTGACTTAGCAGTGGGTCATCTACAGTGATGAGTCCCACTTTTTCTTGGTGAAGATGACCAATCTATGTGTGGAGGCACAGTGGTCAGCGCCAAGACGAACAGTTTGTTATCATGCGTCACATGTCCAGAAGGCCTGTTGTCATGATGTGGGGTGCAATTTGTATAATGCCTTTGGTCTTCATTACAAGCACTTTGACAGCCCAAGATGATGTTAATCTGTATGTGTAGCTCAATAAATATTGTTAATATCAGTCTAAATGTATCATCATATATTGTTCCTGGTAACCTTTATCTCTTTCTTCAGAATAGTATTGCAATCTGACGCTTCCTTCTGGGTGCAACTATTCTTTTGATGTGTGTATATCAAATGTTTTCAAAAGTCTTTTACTTCTCACAAAATGGGCAAGCCAAGACATTGTGAAAGATTGCCACTGTGGAAAACCAAAAAGAGAGAAGCAAGGTTCTCCATCTCATTTCAGAAGCTGAAACTTCATGAACTTTTTTGCTCACAGCTTGGATCTCCATAACTCAGTCTTCCAGTGCAAAGAAGATTTTGCCTGCTCCTCACAGAATGGACAGACTGTGAGGAGCAGACATGGTGCAGCATTTCCACTTGGGAAAAGCCAAAACAGAAGATTTAGTTTTTCTCCTTTTTAGGAGCTAACATTGCAAGTGATTTCACTGGCTGGAGTCTCGAACAGTAATGATCTGATTTTGGAGATGCAGCTTTACTAACTAAGGTTGATTTATTTGCTTCAGTTCTAGACTGCTGTCAATTCTAGAAAAAAAATCCAAAAAATGTTACAAATGGATGTTACAAATGGATGTACAACATTTTGGAATTAAATTCGTAGTATAGTAATATGTTTAAAAACATCATGTTAGCATCTGGAGTGCTGTTCCAGAGTTTAAAAGCTGCATGAGAAAATGATCTTCCACCAGCAGAGCTGTAGGAGATCCTAAGGATATGCAATAAGCCTGCCTGCTGAGTAAAGTGGTTTAGATGTGCTGTAAGGCTTCTACAGATCAGGAAGACATACTGGAGCAAAACCATTAGAGCAATGCAAATTTATTTGTGCAAGTTTACTTTCATACACAGTGGCAAACAGAAATAAAAGCATTAAATAATAAAACTTTGATCCTGTGAGCTCTAGCACCCTAAAGGGTATTATGGGAAAATAGTCCCAAGTGCTTTAAATATAATAAGTAAGACCTCCTAGTCGATGGGCAGTTGTGGGCTGGAGGTTAAGGAACCAGCCTTGTGTCTATAAGGTTGCCAGTTCGATTTGACTGACCGGACATGACAGAAGTTCCCTTGAGCAGAGCACCTAACCCCAAACTGCTCCCTGGACGCAGTGGATGGCACTGCCCAACGTTCCCGGCAAGTGTACTCACTGCGCCCTAGTGTGTGGTTTACATTTACATTTACGGCATTTAGCAGACGCTCTTATGCAGAGCGACTTACAACCGTGCTTAGTGTTCCGTTGGATAATATTCCAGCTAGTACAGGAAGTTTAGAGCCTAAAACTCACCCTGAGCTCAGACACTGCCCGAACAGGGGGCCAGTGCTGATACCTAGATGGTTATGTTATATAAAGATAACAGTGATAAGACAGCAGGATTAGAAGTCTTTTTTGATAAGTAACCTGATGAGTTTCTGACTTTGTAAATGGTCTTGAATATCTAGTTGTGCCATCTAGTCAAATAAATCCCTGCAGCATACCCTTTCTTATGTACTTATACAGAGGGGACTCTGTGTCTTTCTGACAGCAGCTTCTAGCCTCTAGTCTCTTATCACTAAACATAGTTTGCCAGAATGTTTGCACAGCATGGTGAGAAAGGATTGAAGGCAGATACAGGAGTGTAGATAAGAGGACATGCAGCAACTGTGCAGAGCAACTGTTCCAGAGCAATAGTCATTCCCTAATATCCGGAAGCACAGTTTGGCTGCTCCGTTTGACCTGGAAACTGCTGTGTGTTTGAGAATGGTCAGGCTGTCTTTGGCCCTCCTAACACTAATAATCAGCATTATGAATATACAAGACTAGGAGCCTCTGTTCCCACTCAATTTAAAAAATATCTGCATAATAAGTCGTTGTGATTCTGAGTGGCACGACTTTCCTTCATATTTTTAAAATGTACGATACTGGTTCTTTTTTCCTCTGTTCCAAATGATCAGATATCTAAAAGAATAAATATAGTAACATATTATGTATCACCCACTTCTATTATGACAGAAATCAGGGTTCACAATACGTGGCACTTTAATTTCTATTCATAACAACCTGTGAACCTACACGTGTCTTCTGAGGTTATGATGTGCGATGCTGATGTTGGTGCAATTTGTAAATCTGTAAAGCCTGGACATACCTCTTTGCCATCAGTGGATTTTAAAATATACTTTTAGGTCAAAATCTTCGTCTTAAAACATCTAATGTAGACATTAGTTAACATACTGCCAATCAGACATTAGGCAACATATTCATAAACATTTCATGTAATAGCTATCTGAAAGAGACTTTTTAAAGGCTATTATTTATGACAGTTTTGACATTAAGTTTCTGTAAAATTAGGCCTTTCACATCAAACCACTCTGAATGACTTTACATCACAGTCTTTTAATTATGTAGAAAATAATTATGCAGGAATTAATATGTTTCATGTATTTATACACTAGATGTTTTGTTTACTGCCCTCAGATTTGTTTTCCTCTTGCTTTTTTAGTTCACTTCTTAAAACTTGGTCCAAAACTTCTACATGTGCCTTACATTTATGCAACATACAGTGCTGTCAGGTGACAATGTTTCTATCTCTCAGCACTAGAAACATTAAATATAACATTTAAATAAATACAAATGAACAAATACAGACTGAATACTGACTGACAGGGGTGCTGACTTTTAATAAATAAAGGGTTTAATAAATTCCATCACTACCTGATTTACTTGAATGTTTCTCTTATAACATTCTGATTTTATAGCTGTTGACAGTAATGAAAAAAACATGTTACGACAGCAACAACAACAGCAGCATCCCCTGTTTATGATTACTTTCTCCTAGTACATTGTAGTTTTCCCTGTTAATGCTTTAGTGTTTTATGGGTAATTAAACTCTCTGGCAGCTTTCTCTTGTGAGGCGGGTGAGTTTCTGGAGATGTCTGCTCAGGAGTGTACTCAGTGTGCAGCCGGATCCTATTCTTTGGGCAGCGGCATCCGCTTTGACGAGTGGGATGACATTCCCCCAGGATTCAGCAGTGTGGCGACCTACCTCGACAACACTCCACATCGGCAGGAGGGTCCTTCCTGTAACGGGTGAGTGACCGAAGGGCGTTAAATATAAAAGAAATACTTTGTGTTTTTGACCTAATATTCATTTTCTTATAGAAACAACTTTGTGTTTCTGTGTACTTAATAAAAAGAACAGAAAGCTTTACATTTTACCCAGTTCAGGGAAATTTTCATCCGAGATAGTCAGTTGTATGCTATGGATGTGGTATCAAAATTTAGGTTTGAAATCTCTGGAGTAATATCTAAGGCTCTCCTGGAATGTGGATTATTTTCTCACTGTTATGGACTTCTTAAGTGGCCGGATATCCATATGTATTATATTATTCTAATCAGGAACAGCAATTAGTTTTATGTGCGAGATTGGAAAAAGGAGTTTAAAGGGACTCAACCAACCATAGCAGTTTATAGTTGTGCTTAACTGTCCTGAATTTTTATTCAGCTACTGTTTTAGCATGCCTGTGTTTCCCAAAAGTGGCAATGCTTTGAATGCCTGAATGGGGGGGGTTGGTTCCTGCTGCCAAATGGCCCAAAAAAGTGAGAAAAATCTCCCACACAAAATATGTCACTCATTTAACACACACACACACACACACACACACACACACACACACACACAGGAGGGAAGGCAATTCTTTGTGTACAGGCTTTGCAATGAAAATAACTGAAAATTGCTGCATTGTATAAAAGGATTGATGAGCTAGGATTTGTAATCTAATGTCTGTGAAAAAGATCCAGGACCTATGGATCTAATTACACAATTTCTACATTACTCAATCAGGGCATTGTCATATGTGTATGTCTGTTGCTTTCTAGCTCCTCATGGATTGCTCAGGGTAGCTATGTGGAGTCAAACAGAGATGAGTGCAGTGTGTCTCTGGTCTATGCTGTACACTTGAAGAAGCAGGGCTCAGTCTCATTTGACTACCAGTATGTGGACAACAACATCTTCTTTGAGTTCTTCGTAAGTAGCTACTTCCTCACTGACTGGATTGAATTATATAACAATGACAGCAAGTTTTGATATGTACAAAACCTATGTCCAAAGTAGTTGTGGTGGTGTGTGAAATGCTAATAAAAATAAAAAACAGAAATGAGTAAATTCTGCTTGACCATGCATTGAAAGCCCTGCCAAACACAGTATTTAATGTTTTACCTTATGAACCTTTGTTTCCTTGTTCCAGCTTTTTTGGAAATGGGTTTGTATGTGTATATGAAATGTATTTCACAAAAAGAACAAAACGTTATGTAGACATTTTAGAGAGATCAACAAAGGTGCATGACACATAACATAGAACATACACAATAAGCAAAGTAATATGTGTCATCCAAGTGTTTTCCTTGCTACCAATACACCTGATCTAACTAAACAGTTTATTAGCAAAGTGGCTGTTTTACCTACAGAGACCATGCAGTTCAGTAGTCGGAGACCACCCTTCAGCTATTGTATTGTTTATTTATCAGGGTATATATCAGCAAAGATTAGATGGAAGATAATTCAATTCCATAAGGAAGGGGAAAGTCAAATGAAAATATTGGGGGAAAAACAGAAGCACCAAAACTGTTTCTTTCAGGTAATTAGTAAATAGAGCTTTACAATTGGCAAAACAATCAAAGAGGCTGCTGCAAGGTGTTCCCAGAACAATGGCCACCTCAGATCTCAATGTCACTGGGTGTGTTTGGGGTTACTTGGATTGTAAGAAGCAGAAAATGCAGACTCCTAATAATTATAGTTTCTTCTGTTACTGATGACAACTGTCTGTAAAGCACTTTGAGCTGCCAATGGTATGAAAAGTGCTCTATAAAATGTAAATATTTTATTATTATATTATTATTATTATCTGGGTAGTTTTCTGTTAAATATGTTTTCTGCCTTTTTTGCTGAAGCAGTGTATGAGTGTTTTAATGCCCATTTTGATTGGAAGATAAATAAATGAAGAGTGGTCTGTGACTTTCTCACTCTACTTTGTGTAAAAACTTTAAAGTCATCCTGCGATCAACAGACTACAACAGTATCATTTTCTTTAGTTGATGCTAAATCTGTGGTTTATTGGCTTTATTGTTCATTGTAACAGATTCAGAATGACCAATGTCAGGAAATGGAGAAGACTTCAGATCAGAAGTGGATGAAGCTGACAAGTAATGGAGAATGGAGCAAACACACGGTATAGTCATGCATATGTCGCGCATTGCGCATTTCTGTTTGAAGACATATATAACACATTTGATGTGTGGCATGTAAAGAAAAACCTTGCTGTTGTTGCTGTTGTGTGTGGATTCACTGCATTTCCTTTTTCACTCATGCAGGTCAGCCTGAAGTCGGGCACAAACGTCCTGTATTGGAGAACCACTGGAGTTACAGTGGGAGCTAAAGTAGTCAAGCCTGTTCTGCTGAAGAACATCCAGATAGAAGGTGCAGTGAGAACTTTGCTCCTTGTTTTTATGACTCTCGCTCTTTTCCCTCTAATGCAGCAGTTATTTTAACCCTTTTCTCTTTCGTTTTCTCTTTCTCTGTCTGTATCTTTCAGGTGTGGCATACATGTCGGAGTGTTTGCCATGTAAACCAGGCACATTCAGTAAAGCTCCTGGTTCCTCCTCCTGCGAACCCTGTCCCAGAAACTCCTACTCAGGCAGAGGAGCCAGTTCCTGCACTCCCTGCAACACAAGCACACATTACGCATGTAAGCAGACCACAGCACACTCTGGCACTTTGGTCTACACTCACTGGCCATAAAAGAGTCAAATAAAACCGTATATGTGTGAATGTAATGATGTTATATGTAAGTGATTACAATTTTAGAGTGAAAGGATACGCTTATTGGGGAAAACTGTACTATTGACAGTAGGCTCCAGTACCCTGTTAGTCTGCCTTTAGCCGGGATACAAGATGAGATACAGTTAGGCATGGAGACATACAGGTTCCGCATGGCATCCTGTGGCATGTTTGCCCACAGTTGTTGCAACTGGTCCTGCACACTTGTAGGTTTTCAAAGTTGGTGTCCCATAAAAGCCTGATTGGTAATACATCTGGCAACTGGGCACTCCAAGGAAGTGTTGCAGTCTGGCAGAGGCATTCGTGGGAAACCCTTGCAGTGTGTGTGGAAGCATTAGCCTGCTGAAAAATGCCAGCTGGAAGCCCTGGCATGAGAGGCAACACGTGGATGCAGGATGTTCTGCACATATCGCTAAGCTGTTAGTGTCACCCCATTACTAGGGGTGACCAACCTTTGGTTTGCTGAGTTGCGCTCACCGTGGGGCCTCAATACTTGTACCCTGACCATCGTCAGATTCCGAACAGAACCTGGATTCGTCGCTAAAGGTAATACAGTTCTAGTCGTTAGCCGCCCTTGCCCTGGATACCACTGCAAACAAAGGTGACCGTGGCTGCCTATAAATGGAAGGACACGTAATGGGTGCTGTGACACCAAATTTCTGCTGCTAAGTGCCTGGAAATGGTCTGGGTAGAGACAGGGGTGTGTAATAAAGGTGCCACCTGTGTCTGGAGGGTGGACAAGGAAATTTTGGCAGGTGCTCGTGCTTGTCTGTGGATCAAACGATCCTCTCTACTGGTGGTCTGTCTGGGCCATCTGGAGCCTGTTCCATGTGTGTATGTGCCCTCACGTAACCACTGCTCCCAACACCACCTAACAGCTTGGTCAGAACAGCTTAGATGGCGGGCAGTTCATCAAAACGATCATCCTGCTTCTCTCAGTCCAGTGATGCGCACCTTCTTAAAGTTTGTCATCTGGGCAAAATATCTTTGAGTGTTTCGTGGAGGCATGTCTAGCAGTCAACGATCTCTCACCATGAGTTACACTGCCCAAAAGAAGCCTCTGAGAGCTTTTAATAGGGCAGTGGGGAAGCACTTTTACACCCTCTTGTGGCAAGACCCAGTGTCTAGTCAGACCACACCTGTAAGAGACCACGAGCTTTGCAGCAATCTGACATTTCTATTTGGATCCGTTATTATCTGGGTGCCTTATTTTTTTGTCAGTAAGTGTATGTGGTGTATATACAGTACATTTTGGGTTCTGAGAAAATTACATTAAAAAAAAAAACATTAATTGGACAGTAAAGATTTTGATCACTTGCATTACAAAAAATACAAATAGCTTTAATACAGTAAGTCATATGTCTGTATCCACTTGTTTAACCATTTCCAGACCTCTACTTATGCAGCCCAGTACCAGTATTTGTTATAACCATGTCAACCTGTGGTTTGACTGACCTGTACTTCATTATGCTGAGTCAAGTGTGCTGTTAATGGAACTTAAAAATAATCAAACCATGTGATGGCTGGGTTTTGTTTTTTCAAACAAAAGTTCTTGTTGCTTTTAAATGTATCACGTTTATTTGTACTTATTCAGGTGATGCATGTTGTCTTTACAGACAAAACACACTGATTGTCCAGATATAAAGCTTTAACTAATGGGCTTACATGCCAAATACTTTTGTGCAGTGCTGTATATAACTGAAAATGAATGTTTTTAGACATTTCTGAGTGGTAGTTTATGCATGAAAGGGTTAATGGGTTAACATAATAAATGTTTTTTTTTTTTTTAGATTAGATGAGATTAGATGCTTTTAGTCATAGGGAGTTGATTAAAAAAATTCCAATATGTTTGGGATTCACAGCTGTCTGTTGACTCTGACTCTGTTGGCATGCTTTTCCCCCCACAGTGATTGGCTCAAGGAGTATTTTGACGGATGCATGTGTCATGCAGGAAATTTACTGATGCATATTTAACTACAAGCAGATACCTAAAATAGCTTCCTAGCTTGTTAGCACATGACAGTCGTTTTCAGTGCAAAACTAATAAAATTAATCAGATACCACTGGGTATAATTCTGAATTTCCATCATATCATTATAATCTGTAGAAACTCATTTAAGAAGGTTTATTTCTGTTATTTTCTTTCAGCACTGTCTTGGCTAAAATTAAGTGGAATCGAGGCAGGCAGGAGTTGAAAGTCAGTATCGTGGATCAGTAATTAACTTTATGGTCCATTACACTCAGAATTGGTCATTGGCTTTCCCTTATATGCATGTACAAGATAGCAGTAGTGATCTGTGAGTATTAGTGCTGATTTGTGTGCTTGAGGGTTGTTTGGACCTCTCCTTGTATGAGAGGGTGTACTGGATTATGGTCTGCTCTGCAGTGCAGCATTCTGCTCTGTGGGAAAGTTGTCCCACACAGCACTCTGGCCTACTTCAGCTAGAACTTCTTGCTGACTGCTGCCTCTTACTGCTGATCATTCACTGTGTAATAATTGTTTCGGCTTGCATAACTACTGCTGGGATGTATGTATTGTGCCAGTGTACCAGTGGACCATCCTACTGATTTGAATTAAACTGCAGAATAAAACAAGTATCTACCAGAGATTGTAAGAAACTAAAACTTTGCTAAATCAATGTTCATAGGGTACTTTCTATGGGAGGTGACTGTCCGAATCCTAACCCCTAAATTTACACTTGTGTAAACTGGGATTATTAGATTAAAAGCATTTAAGAATGTATTTAAAGACGTTTTAAGTTGAAAGATTTTTCAACATAAGTTTTAATTTTTCAACTTGGTTTTTGTTGATTTTACTTTTATGCGTCATTTGAACACAGCAGCTGCTGTGGACGAATGGACCAACAAAAATGGCCCAAAATTGCTTGGAGTAAAAGTCTGGTGCCAGTGACAATATACACTTTTTATGCAATTAAGTAAAGTTTTTGGCTTAAAAGTGTTTGCTAGTCATGTACTGGCTAACATTTATGAGTTCTGCTCTAAATGAACTTAAAGTGCAACTACCAAAACTGGCATTACCGTAACATTGATAAAGCTCTGACAGTGTGATGATTGTTTCATCATTTATTCAATAAAATTAACATAATTAAGGTATAAGATCATTCCAAGAAAAGGATTGTAGCATAAATTCCAAATCAGTTAAAAGTCTAAAATAGGTTTTGAACCAGTTTGATTAAATTATCATCTTGTGAATACTGTGTATTTCGTGATATAATATCAGATAGATAGGTACATAGATAGATACATACGTACATACATACATACATAGAAAATTTATCAAGAGCTGTAGAACAGAACAAAACGGTAAAATCAGAACAGTCCAATATGAAATCATTGTCATAGTGAACTTAACTATCATCTTATTCTGTAAAACCATAATACAGTATATTTGGAAAATATCAGTGCTGCCCAGCTCTATAGACAACTTTCATCATTGCTCAGTATGTCTATGTGGAGGGTGAAGTGCTTGACTGGTTATGGTTGTAAATGTAATTAAACTGTTTTCTGGGTGGCGACCAGTGGAAGGTTCTACCATGTGTAAGGCCAGGCCTGCCTGCTCTGAGAAAGACTACTTCCAGATACACAGCATCTGTGACGAGGAGGGCAAGGTAAGCAAATGTTTTCAGATATTATAAATACTTAGTGTCTGATGATGATGATAACGATATGACATTGTTGTAACTGATTATTTGAAACACCTTCCTCTGTTGTCTGCCTCTCTAAGACCCAGGTCATATATAAGTGGATGGAGCCTAAGATCTGTCTGGAAGATGCTCCTGGTGCAGTAACACTGCCCTCTTCTGGTAAACGTGAACCATGTCCGCCCTGCAATCCTGGTTTCTATAACAACAACACAGCTACCTGCCTGCCCTGCCCTCAAGGAACCTACTCTGATGGCCTCAAAGGTGATTTCATAGAATGCTGTCATCAGTGTTACTGACACCATTTTAACATATAATAATATAAGTATCCATATTGCTGTTTATTAAATGGGCACTACAAGGACACTTCTATTGAGCTAAATATAATGTATTTATGTGGGTTATAACCGTCACTGTTATTATCACTATGGAGGGGGGTTCCAATGGATGTATGATGTATTTGTGCACTACATAATGGGAATTATAGTGAAAGATGATTGCTTGATGGAAGCACGCACAAAAAATGAGTTCTGTCAATCACACAAGATTGAGTGATGCAATGCTCCACTCAACAATATCATATAACATGACAAAAAACATGAATAATGTGAATCCTGTCCATCCAGTGAGGCTTAGGGATGCAATGCTGCATTATAGATTTATTACAAAGTGAGACAAATAGCTGATGATAAATGCTTCTTTTAAGCCACAGTGACACTTTAAATGTGTCATATATGGTTAATGTCATATTTGGTGGAAGAAAGGAACAAACACATTTTGTCATCAGTGTAATCATTTGTCATACATTTTGTTGTTCATACCTTTTTGTTTTTGTTTATAAGAATAGCAGTTTAACTATATACTTTCTAAAAATGAATAGAAAGCCAGAGCTCATGAATAAAAGTCTGTGTGTGTGTGTGTGTGTGTGTGTGTGCGTGTGTGTTTGTGTTTTGTCACCTAGAGTGCCAGCCTTGCCCAGCGGGCACAGAGCCTGCTCTAGGCTATGAATACAAGTGGTGGAACATTCTGCCTGCCAATATGAAGTCGTCCTGCTTCAACGTGGCCAACACCAAGTGTGACGGCATGAATGGTGAGAGCGAGGGAGATCCCTGCAGAGAGGGCCGGTTTGATCAGATTTTTAAATGTATACCAGCAGCGCCTGTATCTGGGGGATAGGTGGCAGTGTTGTGCCATGAGTGACTGCTAGAGACGCATGTGCAGAAGAGCTGAGCCCCTTTTTGTGTACTTTATTTCTTGTGATTTTTTGAGCATATTATTTTTGCCTTTTTCCATCCAGTGAGCTCTGGGGGATTTCTTTATTGATTTGGAGCTGTGTTTGTGCGTGTCTTAGGGTGGGAGGTGGCAGGAGATCACATTCGTTCTGGAGCAGGTGGTTCGGACAATGATTACCTCATCTTAAACCTTAAAGTGCCTGGATTCAGGTGAGACTAAACACACTTTCTACACAGATGTAGAGACGATTCAGTGCAAAAATACATTAAGCAGCTTAAGCCATATCTACAGTGTCAGTAGATGTGCATGTGAAGAGCATTTGAATGAACAGTAGTTGCAAGAGTAAGTGCAGAAGAGCATTCACTTTAAATATAATAAATCCTATTTATTGAGTTAAATCACAGAATTCCCTCAGCTGGGTTCTGATTCCTGCAATAATAAGCTGGTAAACTTTTTTCCAGCTGGCAGTGAAGAACACAGTCCTTAAAAGGAAATTCTATGCAAATATAGCCTCTGTGTTTATGTTCCAGAACACCAGTGAACCTACATGTGTTCTCTGAGTTTTCCTATGCAGTTTTGATGATGGTGAATGAGCTTTCCACCATGAGTGGACAATAGAAAATACATTTTAGAACTATCATATTTATTTAGAACTATCATAAAACAATGTCTTACCATCACCCTCACTTAGAACTGACTTTCTGTGGTACAGATCACTTCACATCACATGTATGAAAGCTCCTTTGCTTATGCATCTCAGGTTGCCTACATCTGTCAGTGGAACCAGTGGAACTGAGATTGGGCGTGTCACCTTCGTGTTTGAAACCATCTGTTCGGCTGACTGCGAGCTGTATTTCATGATGGTGAGTTTTACTGCGCATGTTTCTGCATGTGCTCTATCATAGAGTTTGCCCTTTCATCAGCACTTCAGTGTTTAAACCTTCTGCAGTATCCATCTTTAGTTCTTTTGTTTTGTTTTTTTTGTAACCAGTTCAATGAGTGTTTATTGTTTTGCAGGACACAGACAGACGGAGCACCAATGTGGTGGAGTCGTGGGAGGGCAGTAAGGAGAAACAGTCCTACACCCACATCATGACTAAGAATGCATCTGTGTCGTACACATGGGCCTTCCAACGCACTAACCAGGCTAAGGATGTCAGTACACACACATACACACATGTTTACAAGTACACATCTCTTTTTGACAGTCGCACATCCTTTCAGAGCCATAGCTAGGGATGCGTATATAGAACCGGTCATTACCAAAATATCAGCAATAGAACAGCTACCATATTACTTGATCGAAAATATCACATCAGCATACTTGAATAAACAAAACCAAACAAGTATAAGGTATATAGGCACCTGGACAAATAGTGTTGCTTTAGAGTATTTCTGTAACATTAATTCATTCTGCATAGCTGGTGTTTACAAATGGTTGGTCCCCTTTTGAATTCGCAAGAGAGGTGTGGCAAAAGATGTGTGTTGGGTATAAAGGGTATAACAAACACCAGCAAACTCATGAAACACTTACAAATACAGCATTCTATAAATCTGCAGCAGTGCAGCGCATTGGCTTTTGTGTGCAGCTTTCCAGTGTTACGGTGCTGTAGAAAAGCCCTGCCATAAAACAATGTGTTCAATTTTAAATCACCTACTCCAGAATGCTACCAGCATTAAAACTGTGAAGCCGAAGTCAGTGTCCTATCTGGCAGCTTCTTGTTTGTGTGCAGAAGTTACTATTATAACGCCTGAGACTTCAGTATGTAAAATTCAGCTGATAAAGCCAATTTCAGCCTTATGGTAAAACTGCAGGCAGGTTAGTTTGATCATCTAAATGTCTACATCATCAAAAATGTTTACAGCATTAAAATAATAATTAGCATATTTTGATAAGACATCTTATTAGAGGGATAATATTAAGGTGAGTCTGTATTACATTAAAATTCAGTAGCTAACATAGCATAGCATAAATCGCTTACCTCTAGGTAACCTATGCTTATGAACTTGGTGTGAGCTGTCTTGACAACCGGGGTAGCTAATTTTGTATTTGTTATGGTTGTTAAATGTTTTTTTTTAAATATTAAATGTATAGTAAATGTATATATTATTAAATGGTAATAGTAATATTATATTTTAATTACACTATATTTCATTAAAAGATTTCTGCCTTTTCACATCTTTTCAGTATACATTTTTTTCATGTCTTTATTTTTGCACCATATTATGGAAGTAGTATCAGTAAGAGTACTTGTAAAGTATCTGTATTGATGAGCAGTATCAGTTTTGATAAAAGTCTAACACCATCCATGCCCAATGAACCAACACAAGTCTTTATAGGTAATGTTAATAATAATCAAATACAAGTAAATCAGTCAAAGAAAAAAAAACTATTTATGGGCACTATGTTACATCTGGTGTCTACGTCTATTTAAACAACTAAATAATAAAAAAGAAAATTATTAATTAAATAATAAAAAAGAAGATAAAAAAATGACTAAAATCTTACCACAAAGCTATTGTGAAATGCCTAGTTGCTCACTTCTCTGCTTTCTGTCACAACTGCTGTGAAAAATTCTGACAAGTTTTTCTGGAATGGCACACATTAACCTACTTACATTTTAATAATTTAAAATTCCAAATTGGAGAAATTCATGTTTAAGACAGCCATGATGTATTTCATAGTAGTTACTGTATAGGAAGCATTCAAGTTACTTACTTATCCTCAAAGTTTAAGTCACTAGCTCCCCTCTCTCTGTTAGGTGCGTCAATATATCGGTGACATGGTGAAGATCTACTCGATCACAGTAACGAATGCTCTGGATGGTGCAGCCTCAGCCTGTAGAGCTTGTGCTATAGAGTCTCAGCAGCCTGGCTCAGCATGCGTGCCGTGCCCAGCCGGCTACTACATAGACGAGGAGACCAACCAGTGCCAGGAATGCCCACCCAACACCTTCCTCTCAGGACACCACGTCTACGGACGAGACGCATGTCAGTCTTGCGGTCCGGGCAGCCGCAGCAACAAGGTACAGCTGTTTGTGTGTATGGTTTGTCATTGTGATGTTAAGGGAGTGTAGTATGGCGTGGTCATGTTTTGTGATTATAATTCTCAAAATGTTGTTCATTCACTCTATGGTGAATTGTGACTGTAGCATGAAGTGTCATAACTGAGCTTTGTATCTCTGAAACAGTAACTGACAGCAGGCAGAAAGGTGCCCAGTGTAATGGGATTTAATTCCAAGTACATTTGGGCTATTTGTGTTGGTTCATTTGAAATATTGGCACCATAAGGACAGCTTCCGGAAGTAAGGTTACGGGATTTTGACCTGCTGGCATCGGTGTCTTTTAAAGTAATTACATTTCAGAGAGCAGTGGAGATTTTACCTTTTAAAGTGCATTCGCAGGACCACTTTCATCTTTCTGCAGCCTGAACTAAAAGTAGACCATATATATTTATATGGGATGTGGATCTGGAGATGTGTTTCTTATTGAGATATATACATATATACCTGAAGATGTGTTTCTTATTGATCTGTGTACCTAACAGTTTTAAACTTGATATGAGCGGCTTAAGGCAACAGGTGGAGAGGAACAAGAGAATTTGTGTGCTGAGCTGATTTAGCAGTGTAATGGTTGGTGGATTCCTTGAGTGCGGTTCTGTGTCTCCTGACTGCCTCATCGATGTTCTATTACAATATTAAAGGTGTAGCTAAATGGCCAAAAATGAATCACGGTTTTGATGTCACAACCATAAACATGTTTACTGGAGTTACTGGAGCATTAAAGAGGCTACTTTTGCCTTTGCTCTACTCTTTTTCATTGTGATCTGGCAGAGCTGGGATCAGAAACTGCCATTTAGAGTCACAACAGACGTATTTTATCACCACTCTGTTTAAACAAATGAACATCAAATGAGTGCTCACCGACTCAGATTCAGTTCACTTTATGGGAGAACACATGGTGCATTCAGTAAGGAAGGAACCTTCTGCAAAGGCCTCTTCTTCTCTACAGGGCCAAACAGTTCTAAGCATGGAGGCTGTCCATTTCACATGGACGTGGTTCAACATTGAATGCTTATTTTAACAAAATGGTGGTTAGCTGACTGGTTCTATGTTTAGCTCTGCTCACCACAGAACAGTTTTTTCCGATAAACAAAACCTTTACTGGCACAAGTTTAGATGGTAAAGGCTTAAATATAAGGAAGCAAGTTTGAGTGGCTGGTATTAGAGGGCCAGAAAATCAAAAATATACCTATTCAGTGGTGTTGTAGCCTTCAAGCTAAGCCAATGCTAGCCATTATCTCCTAGCTAGCTAACCTAGTGAGATCTGAACCCCCCAGGCTCAGTTGACTATAATGACTATAATGACTAGGCTCAGTGACTATAATGTTGCTCTGCTATTACAGACGATTGAATCTAAGAGACTGATTGTTGTTGAGTGACAGAAAGCTGAAATTGAATTTGTTCTGTTCTGTTTTTGATTTGTTAAACTAAGCTAGCCCCAGTGTATGGTGCCTTGAGATCCAATTGGCTCAACAGTGGGGAAAACAGGTCACAAAGGGCTGGTTTAATACTGTTAAAGACAAAAGATTGCGAGGTTGGAAAACGACTTTGAAAAACAGGATTATTATTATTTTAATACACGAACATGAGAAGTGGATTTCAGTGTGGACAAAAAATGGTAGAATATGGGCCCTTGAAGAATGTTACAATTTCTGTCCCAATTTTACCAACAAGGACATAAAATGTCTTGCATTTTAGGAGCACAGCTTGTGTTTCAGTGACTGTTCGTTCACACACACGGAACTGAATCACACTCTACGGTTCGACTTAAGTCCTCTGGGCTTCACTGGCTCCATCATGAACGGCCCCAGCTTCACTTCCAAAGGCACCAAGTACTACCATCTCTTTAACATCAGCCTTTGTGGGCTAGAGGTACCCAATTTTCTATTGGACTTTGTTCTTTGTGATGTGTCACCCAGTCGAATAGTTCCTGTTGAAATGATCTCCGTTCTTGCTGTTCTCAGGGTCACAAGCCAGCAGTCTGTTCAGATAATGTTACAGATCTCTCTGATAAGGATCCTCATAGTGCTGAAGCCAACTCTGTGGAAGCCTTCATCTGTCAATCAACAGTCATCCCCTCTGATGGGCGGGGTTTCAGGCTAGCCCTCTCTTCTCAGTCCACCAGTCTGGCAGACACGTTTCTTGGTGAGTTGGGGGGTCAGTCTGAATAGTATGTTGAACATGCATGAAATCAAAAGGCTTATTTATTGTTGAATTTAATCAATCAAATCCATAATCACCTTTTGTTCAAAGACATTTTCTTTTTGCCTCCCTGTCTAGAATGTACAAGTGTTATTGAAGGCACTTTTGACTTGATTTATTACTTTTCTTGATTTATCACCAATACCTATTTTTAAATAACAAACTTTTTTACTTTAATTAATAATTTAATATGCAAAATGTAAAATTTTGGTTTAAACCCAAATACAGCCCAAGAGCTTAGTGTCCAAGTTCAACCAGATCAGCCTTCATCATTCAAAGTACCCAACAAATCCAGTCTTAATAACCCAGGTTAAATTACCATGTAGTGACATCAAAATGTCAGCAAAATAGTAAATAATCCTTCTAAAATAACAAAAACAACTTTTAAGCACACAAATGCTTTCAGTATCTTTGGTCTATATGTACTCATCATTGGAAAAAAGTTGCACCCAGAAGGAGTCAAGCGACAGGAATGAAACTTTGTTTGACATCATGAGACATGCAAATGATTCAAGTTTCACGCTTGGCCGTGGATGAGACATAAGCAAGAATGGGCCTTATCACTGTACCTGACTGACTACATAAGTTGCAAGAGTTGGAGAGGGGTCACATTGTAGAGCTCCAGGAAGCGGGATAGTATTGTGCGCCATACCGGTGGACACTACCATAGCACCCTGTTGGCAGCAGTGGATAGAAGAAGCCACACACTAGTGACATGACAGATCTGGGAGACCTACACGAACCACGAAGAGAGAGAACCGTCAAATTGAGAGAAGAACCAACAAATTGTCTGATATGCGTGGAGTGACCCAACAGCCATGCTTGCGGACATTTAGTGAGCAGTGATGCCCTTCATGAGTCATCCTGTTAGGGCAAGTATCATTGGCAGAGGGCTGCACAACACAGGACTACATGCAAGCAGACCGTTACAATGACTGCCCTTAACACAACGTCAACTTCGCAAACACTGCAATGGTGTTGTGCCAGACCCTCATGGAGTAACTCAGAATGGTAGTGAGTCATCTTCAATGACAAGTCCCACTTTTGTCCTGGTGACCAATGAATTGTGCCAAGATGAACGTTTGTTGTCACGTGTCACATGTCCAAAAGGCCTGGTGTCACTCCACCCTACCGCAAAATTTGCAGGAACTGTGTAAGAATATTTAAGCTGAATATTGAAGCTGTATGATGGGATTATTGCAGGACACCATTAGGAAGCTCTACAACTCCATGCCAAGACTTCCGGCATGTTGCGCTGGCAGACAGGGCAGGCCAATGCCATACTGAGAGACACTACTTCTGTATGTGTACCTCAGTAAATATTGCCCATATCAGTCTAAATATATCATCATTTATTGTTCCTGGTAACCTTTACCTTCTTTCTGAATAGCATTACAATCAAACACTTCCTTCTGGATGCAACTATTCTTTTGATGATGAGTGTGTTTATATTAACTTTGAGAACCCGAATGTGAAATTTAAACGCGACCCGAGCCCAACATATGATAATGACATTCCACACTGATGGGACCAAATTGCTTATATCTGGTTCAGACAAATATTTTAAGCTTTAATCTGCATTCAATGAGTCATGATTGTGACTCGTCAAGCTTATCATTTCTCTTTCCTTCTGTCATCCTTATTGAGTGTGTGTGTGTGTGTGTGTGTGTGTGTGTGTGTGAATGTTTGTTGAAGGGAAGATTTCTGAGGCTCTGTGTTCCTCACTAAGAGAGGCTGTGTTTGTTTTACAGGAGCCACAGTGGAAAAATCACTCAATGGAGTTGCAGCCCGACCAGAACTCTTCCAAGCCCCACCCAAGAGAGTCCCAGACATCAATTTCTACTATCGGTAACAGCACAGAGAAAGCGACAACTAAACCCCCTGTCCATTTTGCTAGTCCTAGACAAAAAGCGCCATGTGACCTGTGGGGTGGGAGTGTGTTTTGAGGGAGATGTTTAAGACAGTTTTCCTCAGGTTCTCTTCCACTCAAAGCCCAAAAGATTGATGTGTCCTTCTTTATTTTTACATTTGTTGTGCTGACTTTTGCTTCTGTGTGCAGATCTCCCCAGACAACGTCTTCCTGTGAGAACGGGAGAAATACAGTGGTCACGCTGCGCTGTAACCCTGAGAAGAGCGGAAAGGGGGAAATATCAGTGCCCAGGTGCTTTACTCTCATAAGCTGCATTACAGTGCAATCTGTAAATATTGTTCTACAGTTTAAGTCACTGCCGAGGCAACCACTATGATTTTCTGCCTTGTCTGCACATGGACTATCCTCATAGAAATGCGTAGTTCAGGCCATTTTTTAAACCCTTGGCTCCTACTACAAAGTGCAGACTATGCTAAGTGAACCCAGGCAAAAGCCTTCCACTGAGATGTGCAGAAGTCTTCTATTAGATCATATATCATACAGACTGGGAGAGTAGAGTTCAGTCTCTTGGCTCCTCAGCTAGCCCAAAAGGCAACATTTTCAACTTTTGTAATTTTACAGATCCCTGCCCTGCAGAGGGTTTTGGCCTATAGAGGTCTGCTTTTCTAATGAATAATTGCATCATCACATCATTTGCTTTCATGGATTATTAAGTAAAGTACTATAATGGACACTGGCAGCCTTTAGTCTTGAAATCCCCAGTCAGGATGTTTGGACAGATTTGACTTTGAGGTTATTATTTTTTTTTATTTTAATTTTTATTTATTTATTTATTTATTTTACTTGTCATATGATGAAAGTAGCTACAAAAGTAACATATTCACTCTTCTTATTCTATATATTTATGTATTTACAAGATGATTTAGATATTTCACAGCAGACAGTGTGCATTTAATTTATTGTTTAAATGCACAGATGTATCTTTAACCATTCATCAATCATATATACCACAACATGTATCTGACAAAAATTACACTACAGACTGCCTGGATAGTGTCAGTCTGTCATGTTATACAGACAAAAATAAAATAATATTTATATATATTACTGTGCAAAAGAACAAGTTATTGGTACAGTGTTTCTGAGATCCACTTGCATAAGGATAAGGGATACAGGATCTCTATAGAAAAAATGGGACTTGTGTCAACCATGCAGAGGGTGGTAGACCACCCAAACTGTCACCATCAGATAAACTGTACTTAAAACTTTCATCTTTGAGAGAGAGCGGAGAAAATCAAGTTTCACTCTTATGTCAGATCAGAAAAAATCCACAGGTGTTTCTGTCCATCCTTCCACTGTGAGAAGACACCTTAACGCTAACAGTCAGAAAGGATGTGTAGCTGTCAAGAAGCTTATACTGGGAAAAGGAAGTATACGGAAAACAAGAAATTTCAAGCACAATCAAATACAGAAGCTGCTTGTGTTGTGTTTTTTTTTTTTTTTTTGATTGACCACCCCAAAAGAAATCTCCACATCATTGAATATAAGATCATTTGGACTGTGAAATTGCAATCAATTTCTAAGACTGAACTGTGGAAAAATATTCCCTGTAGGGTTATTTGGAAAAATGGAAGCAAGTCTTCTAACAAGAATAGAAGGCAAGACACAGGCTCACTTAGTACTGGGAAAAAAAAAAAAAACTTCTGTTGAGTTGGTGAGAGTTTCTGCTTTTTCCTGATGCTGAAAAACGTAATAATCTGCTCTAAATGACTGGTTTGTCTGGCAACTGAATGAATTAAGGGTTGTCTCTGACACAGATCTGTTTAGCTTCGAGCTGACTTATCCTCTGTATATTTCTGCAGGCAGTGTCCAGCAGGCACCTGCGACGGCTGTACTTTCCACTTCCTGTGGGAAAGTTCGAGTGCTTGCCCACGCTGCACTGAGGCTGACTACCACCAGATAGAGGGAGCCTGCAAGGGAGGAGTGCAGGTGCTCTTTATTCAGTCGTTTCATCAAAGCTCCCTGAGATCTCTCTGTTTCTTTGAACCATCAATCTTCCCTGTGTATGGAAAAAAGGGAATTTTACAGATGGAGATTGTAGAACCTCCAAAACACTGCCTGGATCTGTCATGCTGATCAGCATCAGTGGGTAATAATGGATGGGGAAGTCAAGGTGTGGTTAGATTTGTGTGTGTGTGTGTGCTTCTTGTCAGGACACTGTGTATGTGTGGACAGAGCCGCGACTCTGCACAGGAGGAGTAGCTCTACCGGTGAAGAGGAGCACGGCATGTGAGATGATCGATTTCTGGCTGAAGGTGGGAGCCGGGGTTGGGGCGTTCTGTGCCGCCCTACTCGTCTCCCTTACCTGCTACGTCTGGAATAAAAACAAAAAGTAAGACCTACGTGACCTCCTGCACCCCAAAGCTCAAACACCCGCTAGCCCATCAGCTAACCATGATGCTGCAAGATTACTGATCATTTTTTTGCAATGCAATATTTAGCACCACCAAATAAAGACCACTAAATGGAGAACTAAAAAAAACAGTACATCAGTTAGAGACCACCATTTAAGTTATTTTATTTCCAGTCAAAATGGCCATTTTTCAGAGTCAGGAAAAGCAGGACATAACATATCAAAGCTTATAGAAAAGTTATCAGTGCACTGTACTACAACTATAACTCCATCCTTCTAATCCTACAATGGACTAGTTACAGCTGTGTCCTCCCAAAAAAGTGGATCACAGGGGAGACGCTGACATTAAATTACCCTTCAAAGATACATTGACTTTAACACAAGCATCTACCCAAACACACCTTAACTGCCTTATCAAAGGAGATGTTTCTGATACAACACAATCCTGTTGTGTATTTACAATAAGGGGTAAAGAAAACTTCCCAAGAGATATGGAGCAAGACTGTATGGCCTGATAAGCCTTTGTAATTGAGATTATTTTGTTTGTCAGAAGCTAAAAATCCAGAAGACTGAAGTTTGGTGGTGTGGAAAAATATCCCCCAGTTTGAAAACAAGTCTCCTGAAAAGAACTGAAGGTGTAATAAAGAATGGGCACTATAAATACTAAAAAAAGGTTAATCTTATATTTAGTTGGTAGGGCTTCTATATTATTTTCTGTTGAATATGTGCTTTCTGCTTTTTTCTTATGCTGCCAAAATTTTGACTTGTGTAATTGGACAAGTTACATAATATCAACACTTACTTAAATGATTCAATTAAATCAGTTATTGACCCAAAACTGTCATATGAACCATTTAATTGTTACATGTCAGAGGGAACATGGCAGTTTTTAGACTACATGAGTTTGGTGAGGACCGTCTGAATGTATCTTAATGCCAGTAGTGAGTCTCATACTTTTTCTTTCTTTGTCTGAATAGGTTGGAGTTTAAGTATTCCAAGCTGGTCATGTCAGCAAATAAGGAGTGTGAACTGCCAGCAGCAGACAGCTGTGCCATCATGGAAGGAGAGGGGGAGGAGGTGGAGGACGAGGTGGTTTACACCAAACCCTCTTTATTGGGCAAGCTGAAGGCCATCGCTACCAAGGTACATTAAACCTTCTCTGTACTGTACCTCAGTTTATATGGTCACATAAAAATTCAGCCATTAGGTGTCAATCAGGTATGTGTGAAGTACAGATTCCAAAGTATTGAGTAATTATTCTGGGTGACATGATAAGAAGTCATGTCATTTTTCAGAGTTTACCTAAATAACCCTGAAATGCCCAACAGATTATAGATATTAACTGAGTGTGCATGTAGAAGATTTGGGGGGAAGTTAAAGTAAGTAATTAGACAGTCTAATTTACATTGTAAAAACACGTTCTACACGTCCACACAAGTTCTAAAAGAGAATTAATTTAAACAAAAGGGCTATACACGTTAATTTTTTTTTATTGAGGAAAATGATCCAATATTACAGATCCGTGAGTGGCAAAAGTACATGAACCTGTGCTGTAAGTATCTGCTGTGAGCCGCTAGTGTATCTGCAGTAACTGCATCTGTTGATCAGTCCTGCATTGGCTGTGAGACCATTTCTGGTTCTATTATGATGATGATTTTGCTCTGTGATCTAAAAAAAAAAAAAAGCACCTTCCCAATACAGCTCCCAAGCCAGCACTGCCATAATGAAACCCCGGTGCCTCCTCTGCCCTCTGCTCATCATTTGCAGGAGGGGGACATGCTTAGAGAGGTTTAGAGATGGAAATGTGAAGTTTTAATTTATCATGCTCTGCGCAGAACGTCTCTCTTTAAATATGGACTTTTGAAGGAGGCAAATGCAGTTTGTCACACCCTGCATTTAATGTGTGTGGCTGTCGACTCAGCGTTTAGGAGGAAAACTCGCTTATCTGTGATTACTGCACAAAATGTCTCGGCACGAGAAATGCATGTTTCTCAGAAAGAGAGAGACCTTAATTCAACCTCGGACTTCTTGCCTCTCCCTCTCTTGATTTCTAGGTCCCTCTCCCTGTGAGTGCTCACAGCAATAGCAGAAATGTGTGTGTGTGTGTGTGTGTGTGCGTGTGTGTGTGTGTGTGTGTGTGTGTGTGTGTGTGTGCCTTGATGTTTAACTGAAGGCAGTTGAAGTAGCCACTGAGGGGCTTCTTTAAGATTAAAGACTATGTTGAGCTGCAGAAAGAGATGCAGTGTGTCACATCGTGTCTGAAGCCAATTAAAGAGAGAGCGAGACAGCGATGGGTACAGACTGAGAGTGGGGTTTGAGGGACTCTTTCTTTGGAAGTGCCATTGTCACTTAAAAGAAGGCATCAGCGTAGACTGCAGATAGAGGCTGTTTCAGTCACCCTGTGGGAACATGTTTAAATCTCCTTTGGCAGGCACAGACCTTTTTGGCTTAACCATTAATTAGGGCTAATGAACAATGAGACTCATCAAACTAGTCAAATAAAGAGAAGCTGTTAAATTTGTAGAGAACTGTTGAGGTATGAATTATCCAGTATTTGAATTCATAAAGTTAATCTTTATAATGTGAACATTATAGGAATATATATATATATATATATATATATATATATATATATATATATATAGACACACACACATGAATGTAGACTGATATGGACAGTATTTATTGAGCTGCACATACAGAAGTAGTGTCTCTCAGTGTGGTGTCGGACATGTCAGACGTCTCTGCATGGAGTTGTAGAGGTTCCTAATGGTGTCCTGCAGTAATCCATCTCATACAGCTTGAATATTCTCACACAATTCCTGCAGATTGTGCGGTGGAGGTGGAGTGACCCCAGGTTTTCTGGACTTGTGACACATGACAACAAACCATTTATCTTGGCATAGACCACACACGGATTTGTTGGTCGTCTCCACCAAGACAAAAGCACGACTCGTCACTGAAGATGTCCCGCTGCCATTCTTAGTCACTCCATTGCTGTCTGGCACAATACCATTGCAGTCATTGTAACACTCTGTGTTAATGTTGTCCTGCGCCGTGCAGCCTTCTGCCAATGGCGCTGGCAATAACAGAATGACTCATGGAGGGCATCACTGCTCACTGAATGTCCACAATCGTGGCTGTTGGGTCACTGTCGGCGTGTCGGACAATTTGTCAGTTCTCTCTCTGTGGTTCCCGTAGGTCTTTTTGTCCCTTTGCTAATAAAATAGCACCTAGTCTTCTCCTATAACATCTGATAATGCTGGAGAATACAGAACAGGGAATTTGGGGCCACCCCTCTCTACATAATCTCTCCAGATTGTCCAGAGTCCTAAATCCTCTCTTATGCACTCTTCTCCTAAACCCCACTCCACATGTTGTTTTCTGAGGGGTAGATCAAGGGCTCGAACGGCCATGGCAGAAGCTTGATTCTGCATTTTGCATCATTGTCCTACTGGAAACTTCAATGACAACCAGTTATGTAGCAGTTTGGCAGAGGCAAACAGATTTAGTTTAAAATGTCCAGGTATTTAATGGAGCCCATGATGCTGTGTCCTAACAAGGTGTCTTTAGATTAAAAGCAACCCCACAACTCCATAGACCCTCTAGCATTCTTGCAGTAGGCATCAACTTCTATTCTGTGTATTCATCCTTCTTTTTGCTCTCCTTTTGAATTTTCAGCTCAGTTTTTTCAGCTCAGTTTTCGTTTAATCTGACCATAAAACCTGTTTCTACTCAAAAGTCCCAGTAGCGTTTAGCTTTTTCCTGGCATGCCTTCCAAATAATCGGTTGGCATGCTCTGATGGTTTTGGAGACTTGGTGACCCCCAGGTTGCTTCATTTTTCTGTACCTCTCCAACAGTGATCCTTGAGGAGTTTTTTTTTCATCCTCCTCACTCAGTGTGGCGACTAAATAAACTCTGGTCCTGGTCCAAGCAAGCTAGCTGAACTTTTTAATTATGCCATGACAGTAATGGCTTTTTACAGCCATTCCCTCAATCATGAAGGTCAACACACTTTCCCCTTATTTGAATTGTATGTTATTCTGTCTTTCCCATGTTGAATTATTCCAAAGAGTCCAAAAGAGTTGATTCTTCGACCCCAGTGCGTCTGGAAGTCGGGTCGACTATTAGCCAATGACTCTAAGAGTCAAAATGCTGGTAGTTCAGTTCTGTGTGGACTCTGTTTGTTTTCTTATTGTAATCGGCTGGAAGGACATTCTGACAGAGGAGAGTGTAAAACAGGACAGAGTCTGAGTTTGAGTAGTGAGAGTTCAATTCCCAGCTTTAAACAACACCAGCGCTACTCACTGAAACAGGTTCTATATGGGCCTAACTCTTCATTTTCTTAATGATTTGGAGCACAATAAACAATTATTAGAAAAAGTACAATAAGCAAAAAAATGTTTCTCACAGAACTTTGTGAAAAGAGGATTTTTCCAGTTTCTCATACACATTTTTGGTCTACCTTAAATAGCGCTGGAGTTGGTTTTGGGCACACTAAAACTTATGCATCCGTTGGTGGACTGAAAAAGTAAAAAATGAAGCAGCCAAAACATGAGCAAACAAGATTCCATCCAAAAGAATTGGAAAAAGAAGTTTGAAAATTGTTTCTGAAAACAGTTTTGTCAGTATCGTGCAAGGGTGTGGGTTTGGTCACAACTGGTAGAAATACAACATCCCACCCCTTACCCACGTCATCCAACAACCAACTCACCCCACCAAGCACACACACACACACACCGGGATTATAAACACAAAACCAGTTAACAGGGAGGGTGCATAAAACGATACATACAGACAAACATAATTAAATTTGGGATATAATTTATTTTATAGGGCAAATATCAGTACTGTGTGAACAGGATCACTTCGAAAAAAAGATTAATGATATTTTGACTTTCAAAGCTTGTATTTGCTGAACATCTTTTGATGAACTTTAGTGCTGATGCCTCTTTTAAACTATAATTCACTATTAAGACCTCACCTAAAACCCTGAAGGTGCTCAGTCATCAGCTAACACTATTGTTCACAGTGAAAGGCTGGTGACGTCCGATAGCAGGTTTTAAATATATGTTCCTGCTGACTAGTTAGTTTACTGCCTATTACTGACACTCTGGATGGTGAAAAAGCTACTAATGACTTTTTTTGGTGACATGATATCAACAAAGTACAAACTGTGTTAGCAGTGCAGGCAATAGAGGAGAGGGGCGTAAGGCATCTAAAAGACTACATTTTCACCCATGCTTGAGGTATATGAACTGACAGCACTGATATCCTATAATTAGCACACTGACCAATCCTCACCTCCTCCAGGCCTGGCAGTAAGTACAGTATTTCCACGTCATGACATGATCCCTCAGATAGCCCCCCCTCCCTTCCAGCCAATCAAATGCAAGCTTTCCATAAATTAATAGTATTGAAGACGCGGCCTCTCCGGAGCACATCGAAATTACCTAAAGGTAGCTTTAAGCTTGAGACGTTGTAAGTGGTGCGAGGGAGCACGCACCAAAAATGACGCAACATTGCTCTGTCTTAACCTACGTGCTGGCCTCACGAACAGTTGCGGCCAAAATATTGGTAGGGATGTCTGAAAACCCACGGCTATGGTGTCTTGGTTTTCTCTGATGCTTTCTGTTTTCTATGCTGTATCTCTTTATCATTGCACCATCTCTGTTAACATTAAGAGAAGTTAAGGAGTCAATTCTATTGACTCCAGCAGCAGAAGTTGAGTCAGAGTCGACTCGAGAAGACAGTAGTGAATGGGTATTTTTGTATGTTTGATCTTTTTTTTCTGTTTGAAAAATAAAATAAGATAAAATAAAGTGAGTGACACTATTTATAGGTGCTTCTTCTCGTATTATCATTGCAGTATACTGAGTAGCTTTATCGAACACCACATGTCCACATGTCCAAGTTGTGTAGCCCTAGTTTGAGGCACATGTATAATTTAGGTACGATCTTTACATGGTGATAATTAGTGAATTGTAAACTTCTTCTATAGTCACTTACATTCATGCCAAAGTAAAGAGCAAGTAGTCTAGACTTTATGTTTATAGTGTGTTGATATTCAAAATCTCTAACTCAATGATTTCTTCTCAGTTCTATGGTTAGGATTTGGATCAGGTGTAGGTTTAAGACCAGAGTTTGGTTAATTTAAGGTGAATTTAACCTATCTTTAGTTGACTGTAAATTCAAGGTGAGTTAAGTACCTATAAAGTATGTTAAGTGTACTATGAGCTAAGAGGAAACTGATTTGTCCAAGCTCTGTGTTTCAGTATGCATGCAGTTCCCATCATTTGTTAAAACGGAGTGAATAACATGCCAGGTAAGCTGGTGATAACAGCCTGGCATAAGACCTCTAGAATTTTCCAGCAAAGAAAGGAAGCTGGTATTGAGTAGTGATGGCCTTGAGCCGTACAGGCATGTTGCTGGGCTCAGGCACTGTTGGAGGTAGATTCCTTCCTCTTTTCACGTCTGCTGCCTGGCTTCTCTCCACGCACCGACAAACAGGCTCCGAATGAGAGCCCTGGTTGTCTTGGTAACGTGTTGGTGTTGGTGGTTAGTCCTTGGCCTTGATCGGGGGCGTGCTTTTGAAAGCGAGCCGGGCAGGGCCATCCCGCTCTCCGCTCTGGTACACGGGTGAGCGGCGCGCTGCGATTTGTTCCGTCGTGTAAAAACTGCATGTCGCTGTTTCTAGGGCAACGAGCAGAGCTCCGAGGCCGTCCAGCTGAAATCCTCCCAGGCTGAGAGATGGGTGTGGGGATAGAGGGAAGAGGTGGAAAAAAAAGAGATGGATGGATACATTGAAGCCCCTCTACGCTCATGAACATGTACATATGCAGTGGCCTTAAGACAGAGAGTGGAAGGGCATCTGAGGGGATAAAAGCCACTCTGGGGATTGTGGGCCGACTCTGTTCAGGAGTGGAGCAGCAGACCCCGTGGGCTGGTTCTGTTTGATGTCATAATCATGTCACTGTGCAATCTGTCTTTGTTTTCCTTCTCGCTTGTTGTTGTATGTGTGTGTTTTTTAATAAAAACTATATCAAAATGTAAGACTTGCTTGTGGGACTGGGTTTAAGCACAGGGGTCATGGTACTTGGCACTGCACAGTAATACAGACATCCAGGGACAAAGAAATAAAATCTCTTGCAACAAAGCCTTTAGAAAACTGCATAAGGGGGAGTTCAGACGGCGCCTTTTCAAATGAAAGCATGCCGTGTCTCAGGGTAAAAAGAAGCAGAGCACGGCTTAAGAGTGGGAGTTAATGCATTTCATTGACAATTAGATAAACATGAGAAAGTGATTTGAGAGAACAGAAGAAAACTGAAAGTATGTTGAAAGAATATTCAAAAATACTTGGTGAAGGGCGTGTCTTCCCAAGATGTATGATCTACAGTCTTTATTTTTGAGCCTGTAAGTGTGACATTTAATATAGAAAGACGAATAATGTGGTTCAAAAACACCCGTGACATCTGACTTTACGCTTCTGACAGTGCCGTGCTGTCAAGTGTAAAGTTATTTAGCATGTTTTTTTTTTTCCCCTCATGACCCAGTAACTCTATTTCTTTATATTACAGCAAAGTAATTCTACATAGTGCAGCTTTAAACAGTCTGTGCTCTACAGGCTAGAGGAGAGCATTTCAGTTGCAATGTCTGTTCTATAGACCACTATGAAAAGAGTTTGAAAAGGTGGATCTGAATGCTCCCTAAAGGGTAAAAATAATGGTCAGTTTTGACTGACACATCAGCAGTCCTTGTTCAACCTCTCTGGGCAGTGTATTAATGGATCTGTTCAGTCACTTGTAACACCTGGTTATTTTTCAAGTATCAGCATTATATCCATCATCCACCTAAAATGCAGGTGTAAAGGCGTCCAACAGAAGACCTAAAATTTTGTCAAGTTACGATTGAGAGACAGGTCACACAAAATCACCTTGTATAAACAGGGTCTAGGTATCCTGTAGACTGTAGAAGGATGCCAGTATACTGTCTCCTTTAGAACAGAGAGACTGCATGTTGAAGTGTTGGGAAGCCTGCCAGCTCTGAAATAGCATGACTTGAGCATTAGCGTTTTTCAATGCTAATACCGTGAAGGACACTGCAGGACCACCTTCACTATGTGTCTGCATGCACAGAGAGGACCTGAGAATGAAGGTCTTGGTTCTTTCAGGGGGGAAAGAGTGCCTTGGCTAAGGTCCCGCGTTTTGTTCATTTTTTTTTTTTTTTTTGAGGATGGTGATGTAACTCACATGAATATGCAGTCTTTGTGGTCTTTTTCTTATTGTGTTTGGAGTGAAATGAAAGCCATTCAACTGTATCAAACTGAAATTCACAGATCCTTGATCAAGGTTTTATATATAATAATAAATGACTGTTTGCACTGAAAATGTGTCTTGTGAGGTTTTGTCATGTGATTTTTCCTTTATGGACCTTGGTTACACCCATGACTGGTTGAGGTGGATGTGGTTTGCTGACCATAGATTGCTGATGGTTCTTTGACGGATTGCTCCTTTTGTCCCAAAACAGTTCCTCCTTCCCACCCCCAACACCCTCCCCTCCTCACTTCACAAGCACCACCTTTTCACTTTCCTTCTTTCTTCACTTTAGCACCTATCGCACCCTCCTGTCTGGAGCTCTCTCAGGGTTTGGAGGATGGAGCAGCCAAAGGTAGCAGTGTTGTTAACCTGAGAAAGTTCAGTCGTGCCGTTCTTTCCCATAAAGCCCTGCACCAGGGCCATTAGAAGTCCACTGAGAGCAGGGGCAGTGTGATATGGACGTTCTACCAAAAATCCCTCCCCCTCTCTCCCTCTCTCTCTCTCTCTCTCTCACACACACACATACTCACACACAAACACTGCACGTGTGCTCACTCCCACTCACCTGTCCTCACTTTTCTCTGAAGAGGTGGTGTGGCTGATAAAAGGGAGGCTTTTCAAAGGCTTCAGCACTTCCACTGCATTATTCCAGCCTGAAAATCCCTGGCAAAATTTGCCTTCCATTTTCCCCGCTCATAATCTACGCTTGGGCCCTCTTTAGAAACCCTGCAGCTGGCTGATTGGACATCAGTGGAATAATTCACCGCATGAGAGGAAAAGAGAGAACGAGCAGACTGAAGTCTCTCGAGTAAGAGGCCGTGTGGCTTTTGTCGTTGCAGGCTGGCTCAATCTCACCTTCAGTCACCCAGAGCCAAGGTCCCTGTGGGGAGATATGGAGGAGTGTGTGTGTGTGTGTGTGTGTCTGTTAATCTGTTTCAGAACTTTTTCCCCCAATGTAGTCTTCACTCCCATCCCTCTGCACGAGTCACCAGTTGATTAGGCATACCTATATTGTAACTACCATCATCGGACGTGTTATCTGATTGATTGCCAGGTCCATGCAAAGTCTCCTAGCTCCCACACGCTAGGATATAATTTTATCCACTATGCTGTCTTACTCTAAAGGATGATCTCGGATTAAGATCCTGGCAGCCTTTATGTCACTGTTCTAAAACAAAACTATTTCCATTTTAATCGTTTGAGTTCGCCAGTCGCCGCTTACATCGTGTGAAAATGTCATATTTAATGGACCAGCGTAAGTGCTCCTGATTGCTTGGGATTAAACTACAGTATTTTACATTAATTTGCATTAAAAGCTAAGAATGTTTTTGTCTTTTAAGATGTTCAGATACACATCCATTAAAGTTGGGTTTATCTTTGGTAGTTGTTAATAATAACCACATAATGCACTGTGCTTTTATCAAGTGCTTCTCCCTTTTTTCTCCAAACATATCTGTGGTGGTCATAGAGTTCCATTTTTACTTCTTCAGTTCATGGCACTTGTAGATAGAGGCATTTTGGAAACATGTTTTTTTGCCCGCTTCAGACACTTGATGAGGTCGCAGGTAAGTCTTCCTTCTAATGAATTCCAGTTGGCCCATGCTGGATGCAGGAGAAATGGACAGGCTGGATCTGAGTGACTTTGACAAGGGCCAGATCATTATGGCTATGACTGGGTCAGAGTAGCTCCAAGATGATAAGTGTTATGGGGTGCTTCTATTCAGCAGTGATGAGTAGGGGTGTTTGAACCAAGCCCCATCAACATGCAAGTGCAACAAGCACTAATAATGGATTTAGGAGGAAATCTTTACAACACTTGCTGCATATATGGCTGCGCAGCCAGAAACGGGTCAAGCTGGTCCCTGTCTGGGAAAGTGCCTACAAAGAGTGGGCGAGCACCGGAACTGGATCTTGGAGCAATGGAAGAATGTTGCCTGATCTTATTAGTCCAGTTTTCTTTTTTTAATCACATGAACAGCAAAGTACATGTGTGCTGTTTATTCACTGTCAGAAGAAGACACGATAGTGGGTCCAGGCATTTGTGTGGACATCAATTTTAGACGTACCATTTACACAAAAACGTTGCCAACCAAGCACTCTTATTCATGGCAGTGGTATTCCTAGAGGAAAGTGGTCTGTTTCAAGCAGGTTATGCACTCTGCCACACTGCACACATTGTTCATTAATGGTTTGAGGAACATGACAAAGAGTCCCCGATTTGATTGAGCATTTGTGGGATGTGCTGGAACAAGTCCGACTTACAGGACTCAAGGGCTCTACTGCTACAAGTCTCACAGGTCTTGTAGAATCCTTTCCCCTGCACATTTTGTGTTAATTCCTCCTATAGCACTTAATCAGTGCTCAGTTTCTCTTGGCTGGATGTTATTGGTTCTCAACCCAGCAATAACACAGAGCTGTCTAAAAAACCTAGCGAAGCCCTGACATGTGATACACTCCTACCAAAGCCGCACCCCCTACCATGCCACTACTACATTGATGGCACTGAGAATGGACCATCACTAAAATATTACTTGGCTAGCGGTGGTCCCTTTTCCTTTGATGGGCATGATAGAGAGTGATTGTGTAGCCATGGCCGTATGCAGGATTTTAGAAATACCAAAATCCAACAATGGAGCTTGCCAGTGGACTTGGGGGCACGCACCCCGCCCTCTCCCATGTCAGTGAGCAATAGCATAAATAACTATTTTCTATCAAGCATAAGAATCAGGTGGAATGTTGCATTGAATGATTCACAATCTGGAAACCTGGCTAAAAGCTGTATTAGTTAAAATAATCATGGAACAACTGAAAATAAAGACAATAGTATGTAAAAAGTGCAAAAGGGGGAACAATTGGCGACGGTTGCTAATGTTGAGAACTCAAGCTTTTATCTTTCTTATAAAGGACAGATTATGGACATATTCAACATTTAAAGACTAAAACACTAACATAATATCATTATATTATACCTAGCTAGCTAATGAGTAGGCATGGTGATCTGCAGACATGATGGATACATTTCATATGTACCTTATTGTGTCTTATTGTGGTCACTGAGTCTTCAAGTTCAAGGTAAACTAGCAACTTGATGTACACTGAATATGCAGCAAGGCAAAAATGTTCAGAAAGGACAAACTCGAGAGTTATGACAGCAGTAGGTTATTGTTTATTATGATATCCTTGTTATTGCACACACTGCACCATGGGTACTGTTCTATTGCTTTTGTGTTCGATCAGAGTTCAATGATCAGAGTCAACACAGGGTTCCTTAACATTACGTTACACTGTTTACAGTTGGGGAGCTGACAGATAGACAGAGAGAGAAACAAATCCTCTCTGCAATAGCACTGCATCAAATCCACGAACAGCACACAGAAAGTATCTTCAACCTTCTTGAGAAGAGAGCCGGTTCCCACTCATGCTGGTGAGAAGAGTGCTAAAGGTGTCTAACCTTTGTCATCAACCATTTTAGCTTTGGACCTGAAATTTTGAACCAAGTCTGAATGTAGCCCAACAACTTTCTTCAACCTGACTCAAGCCTAAGCACTTTACCCCAACCCCACCTTAGAATCTATGGTGTAGCCTGACCAAATCCTTTCTGAATAATAGCAACAGAAACAGCCATGACTGGCGTACTGACTGAACATACCCAATGGAACATAAAATAAATATAGCCTCATGATCAGCTACCCGAAAATAAGTTCCAGTTTGACTAAAGCAGGGGCACATGCTGGCCAAAATCAGTTACAGGTGGGAGATGGCCTATGAACCTGACAAAGCCCTAGAAATGACTGAACCTTATCAATCTCGGACATGAATAGTCGGGTCTCGTCGGTTCAGATTAATTTTTCTAACTCTTGCTGGTTGCGGTGATAGTATGAGTGTAATTTGCAGTGAATCCTCATCCCTCGCTGTTGTTAGGAGGTGACTGCAGGGGCTGAACTTCACCCGGGGATGAGTGGATACGCTCTGATTACTGTCTCCCAACAGCCTGCTGTTTCCAAAATGCCTCTAAGCCATTCAGATAAAGCAGTTTGCTTCTCCACTCCCCTCGCTGCTCCTCTCCTGCTCAAAAGCATTCCTAAAGAGGCTGTGGTAAACCGCTGTCCCCTAGCAACTTGACATGCAGGGAGAATCAGTGAGTTGCAGACTTGGGGGAGTGTGAGGTATAAAGCTCACAACAAAGAGGGCCCAGACTGCAGAGGGTTGCAGAGCACTGGAGGAAAAAAAAACACGAATGTGACTGTATGGGGCAGGAGCTGCTTTCCATAATCCACTGTGCTTGCTCTCTCTGTCTCTTTCTCTCTGTCTCTCTCTCTCTCTACAAACACACACTCTCCTCTTTACATTTACTTCCAACACTAACGTTCTACCTTACCATGCCTCAAAGTGTTTGGTCTTGCACATGGCCTACAGTTCTATAAGATTGTAATAATTATGGTAGATTTACAGTGAGAAATGCAAAACAGAGCAAGAGCAATTCATGTGTCCAGATCTACTAAATGCTGCTGGGATGTATAATGTGTAAAGGGTGTACAAGCAGTGGCGTTAACTACAGAGGGGGGCAATCACCTTGGGGTCCATGCCGGAGGGGGGGCCCTCAGCAAATGGACCCTTAGATTTTTTTTTCAGGCTCCTCATATGGACACACCCATGACTCACAGAAATATCCAATCCATTCTTAACAACACATGAGTGATGACCCAAAAAGCATTTCAGATATCGCATGATTTCTGCTCTTTTTGCTTCACTGGCTATTTGTAAAGTGGTGTATGTCCACTTTTTCTAGCCTGAGGCTGGACAGAGTGTTCCAGGCTGCCAGTAAGTTGTGGTTGTGAAGTCACAACACAAGAAGGTTTGGTTGCCTCTGACTAGTCTAATTTATCTACAGGCACTTCACGTTATCCAAAACTTTGTCTTAAATTTTATGTGGGAAAATTTAATCCAATAAGATTACATTTCCTCACTTAAATTTTAAGACGTTTTTGATAATGTAGACTATGATTTTAAAGTATTGCAGCTCTTGTGATTCGAAAAAGTTCACGAAATAACAATTTTGATGGGATGTCAGAGATGTCTATGTATTGTGTTACAGAAATATCTACTTAAGTTAGCATGCTAACCAGCTAGCCCTGGCCTGTTCTGTTTCGTAATACCACTTTGTACTGCAGGAGGTGATAGTGAGTCACTATAGCATCTAGCCAAATCACTCCAATATGTCAGGATGAAGAAAATCATGGTGTCCATAAAATCACCATGGCGAAGATTAGCTCACCAATATTTGAATCTGTGACCTACACAAAAGCCAATCAAAATCTACATGTAAATGAGGTCATACATGTTAAAGATCCATGCCAAGTGAAGCTGCTGTCGGTGGCCAAAACAGATATGGAAACAAAGAAAGAAATTCTCAGAAACAGAGCAACACATTCTAAGGGCAATAGTTCTGGGAAATTATAAAAAAAGTATAAAAATGTAAGATTTCACTTGGTCAGTGGTAAAATTTAATTTCAAGTTTCACTGGTAATGCCATTTTTTTACTGTAAATTCAATAATGTAAATTGAAAAGTAGATTAAAAGTTACAACCACTTACACTAAAAACAATTCTAACATAATAATAATAATAATAATAATAATAATAATAATATATCTCTTCATTACTCTTTACTCTTGACTAATTGGATTACAAGCTAAACCTACTTTCCACAGGAAGGGGATTTTTTTAAACATTGAAATTCAGGCAAGAAATATGCCACACTAAAATTCTGCTCAAGTCTTTATCTCCAGCATTTGCAAACATTAACTGAAAGTAAAGTAAGAAAAGAAAGTAAATAAGGGTCTGTTAAATTTTTGCACTGGGGCCCATAAGATCATAGTTACGCCACTGTGTACATGTGTACGTGTATGTGTGTGCGTGTGTGTTTGTACCAGGTTTATACCTTAACGTGGGGACCAAAACCTGGTCATATACTAATGTTGGGGGGACCTTTTGTCCTTGTGGGGACCACAAGCTGGTCCCCATGATGTAAATCATTCAATTTTAGTAGTAATAGTTCCAGTTAAGGCTTGGATAAGTCTCCAGGAAATGAATGGAAGTGTATGTAATGGCCCCACAATTCGCAGTAACAAATGTTTGTGTGTGTGTGTGTGTGTGTGTGTGTGCATTATCTGGAAGACAAAGTCTATGTTGTTGATCTGGCAGTTACCTCTTTCTTTTATAACGATTGTAAAATGTAGTTGCTAGATTTATTCTACTTTTATCATTCCGCTGTTCATATTCACTTCCACGTCCTCCTTGTTAACTGACATGCAGTCCTACAAGTTTGCTGTCACAATGGTGAATAATGAATGCCGCTTTTCTAGGTCACTGTTCCGCGTCTGTTTGTCATGTCAAGTTATCATGTGTGCGTCATTCCACTTTAAAAACCTTAAAAACTAAAATGATTTTGACTTATGGAGCTTGACAATTGAATAAACTGCCATGATCAGAAGAGATGACTGGCTGTGGCTAAAAATACGATCAAGCTCCAAACAAACCAGTGACATGACTACACATTTGTCGTCGACCCGTCAAATAAAATTCTACATCCCCCACCACCCCCCCCCCAACCCAAACCCGATGCACACCGGAATGTAGAAATGTATAAAACACAGAGATGTAAAAAAGACAGATGTAAAAAAATTGGCTCAGCCACCCCTTGACTAGAGGTCTAGAGGAAGCTTTCATATCAAACTACTGAACACATGATAAGGCACAAAGAGCCATTAAACAATGGATCACCACTTATGCTCACTCCCGTCTCCTCAAACACTTTGTACGTCATAAATACACCATGGTTTCGTACAAGTTTAACAATCAAGACCACTTTGTAGAGGCGTGCGTATGCATTGTGAGAAGCAGTTCATGTAACACACTAGCAGACAATATGAAAGCTTACTAAAGGGACCATGTCCCCGCTTGGAATGAGACACTGTGGAAGTCGAGGCATGAAATTTCCTCATTTACACCCTCTGTACACTCCCGACGTCAACACCCTCTCAACAGAAGCATCGTTTTCTCTAAAACACTGTCAACTTGTGCTGTTAAAACCATCAGTAAGATTATGTACAAAATATACAACATAGAAATACATACATACAGAATAGATTATTACAATGAGGCCTACAAAAGAAAACGACCAGTTTGTCCAGTATTGCAGGCATAGCCACTTTTACCAGTCGCCCGCTCCCCCCCTCCCCTTCAGTCCGAAAACGCATCATATTGCAACGGTGCTCACATTTCATGGTCGTTTACAACAGACATAGTAAAGCTATCAAAAAACAAAAGTCTCCAAAATCACTCTAGAAAGTTTTTTTTGTTCTTTTGTTTCTCTACAACGTCAGTTAATATGTACAAGCCCTAAAAAATAATTTAATAATAATAATAATAATAACAATAATAATACACACTTTCTACACACTGTGGATGGGCGGAGTTCTTGGGGTGGAGCACAATGTGTGCTGATTGGCTAACAGTCGCTAGAGAGCAGTAGTTAGAGGAGGAGGGGTCACAGAGATGAAGTGGTGGAGTCAACGATTTCTCTGCCGTTACACACTGTTGGAACATAGTGGGTGCCCGCAGATGCTGCAGAGAGAAACAGAGAAAGAGATGTTGAGACAAGAACTTGACACCAAAGGTCAGTTCAGCTACCTAAAATACAGCAATGAAAAAACACACACAAGCAAACTGCGTAAACTTCTGCATTCATCGATTCTCTCCCCTGCTCTACTGACGCCCCCCCTCCCTTTTCACTCACCCCTCCACCAATGCCAGCCCAACAACACAGTCAGTGATTTCTTTTCTTTGTTGTGTATGTCAGACTATTTATCAAAGAGGTGAAACATAAATAAAGATGGAACTGCTTACTGGATTTTGTTTGTTTTGTGCCTATGAATTAAACATCAGAGGAAAAGCACCGGGCTCTGTTCATATGGGCTTATTACTGTGCAGTAGGCGGAATCACCACTGCTCCCTTCGTGCGTCAGGTAACAGTACCGACACCCCAAGCGTGCCTTCAGTCAGCAAGTAATCACTACAAACTGCTTAAGTAATGGCGGCAGGAAAACTCAGCCATCTGTTTGGCCTTGTGCCACACCTGGTGTTTTTTCCCTGCAAACTTATATACCCTGTAACAAATCACCTTTTTACAACTTTACTTGTTTAGTGTTACACATTCATATAAAGATAAGAACTGATCTTGACATTTTCAATGTATTCCAGAAGGACTATGCCTTGCTGGATGTAGCGAACAACACCTTCTAACACCTTGTATTTTTGTTGTTTTTTATTTTTTCAGATTTGAAAATGGCAGTTGTTGTTCTTTACGTTGTGTCATTTGATGATGAATGGAGCAATATAAACAGTCCAAAATGAGTTATTCCACTATGTTCTATTACAAGCTAAGAATGCTTCAGAATATGGTATTACATGTAATTAACCTCGAGCAGTGGAAATACCAGCTACAAGTTTATCCAGAGCCGTTCAGCCCAGTACACTCACTATGCACGTGGCCCCACAAATTGCAAAGAGGTCATGCCTCCCTCTCGTGTCAAAACTGAATATTGTTTACAACAATGAGAGGATGAAGCAGAGCTATCCATCTGGTCAAAAAGAAAAAAGTGAACTTCAAGAAAAGGGAAACTTGTGTTCTCTCGTCTCCAAGTTTGATGTCCGCAAATAACAGAAGCATTGATGTGCTACCGTGCTAGCTGGGCGGTGCATCTCTCTCAAGTCTGTCTGGGTCTCTGATCTGGCTGAGCAGGGCATCTCTCTCTATAGTCTGTGTGTCTAGCTAACCTAGCAGGGCAATGCATCTCCTGGTCTGTATGTGTCTTGCTTCCTTCCTATGTTCTGTGATTTTGTGCCTGATAAAAGTGAGTGTGAAATACAGATATTCATTTGATGAATGGGCAGCGGCGTTTCCAAACCAAAGCTTGTCACAAGTAGATATGTGCTCATATGTGTGTGCACAGAATAAACGAAACTTGTGCTTTGCAGCAGCAACGTTTTTGGAGACCAGCCCAAACTATATATGGCTGGATGGCATACTCCTCATAGGCATACATCATTTTAAAACAGGACCATGATTGCCTAGTCTCTCAGTTTAGCTACAACTCCGGATTAATGCAAAATGCAACAGAATGGATTAACTTTGCCTACTGAATGTTAATTAGCTGGGCAAACTGAAAAATACGGATGTACTCAGATGATCTCTCAGTAGAAGAGTTAATACTGATTTATGGATAGATATTGTTTGTTTATACCCCATTCTATTAAGTGATTGAAGCTGACAGCTATGGTCACATCCGGTTTGCTTGATTGCTTGATGTCCTTCACAGTAAAAGCCCCTGTCTTCACCGATTGGTTTATGGTTAAACAATTAGGTGGGCAAAAATAGGAATTAGCGTGTGGGTGCTCACCATGTGAAGCGTAGGTAGTGGCAGGACCACTGACGCTGAAACGGTTGAGGTTGAGCCGGTGGCTGGTCACGTTTTTCTGGGGTTGGAACATGATGATGTGGACTTTAGGGGCAAACATGCAGCCCAGTACCACAAACCCACTCAGACTCACTGATATACACATTGTGGTGGTCTGAACCTGGAAGAGAGAGAGGGAGAGAGACAGAGAAAGACAGAGGGAGTAAACAGCTCATTTACTCAGTACTTCAGTCACCTCCAGGATCTCCACAGATACTTACAGACATGCTGATAATCAAATGTCATTAGTTAAAGTAGAATATAAAGGGAACAGTGAGAGTGGTTGAGGGAACATGGGGGATAATTGCAATGGCAGTTAGCACTGTGGCTGCATAAATAGTATTTGATTAGATGTTATTTGGACATCTTCCATTAACAGGCTAATCTTCTCCACTCAAGGTGTAGATTTTCTCTCTTTTAGTGCCTCCCTGCCACTCTCGCATGGATTACTGCTGTGACTGAGGCACTAATCAGGAGAAGAATAGATATAAAAACTAAACTGGGTAGGAATTTCCTCCTCAGGGGCAGCTATATATTCACAGAGAACGGAGGAACGCCTCCACTAATGCTAATGAATCAACCTGGAATGCTTTCACAGAGAAGGGAGTAAACAGTATGGTATTATCTGTTTTAGATGGTTCTCTGTCTTCAGTATGAGCACTCAGCTAGATGCACAGGATACTAACTAGATTTCGATGAAAGTTGTTGATGGTCTTATTAGCCTTGCACCGTTTCTATCTGGGTGTCTGTCAGTACCTCTGATCTGGCCTTCTCTCTAAAGTCTTTCAGTGTTTCTACAGGCATCAGCACTCTGTTTAAAGCAGTCTCAGAGGACTAGGCCCTCTCGAACGGAGATGCTCTCTTTCCCACTTCATTGACTGTGGCCTTGGAAGACCCGCATAGAGCAGACGGAGCAGACTGAGAAAAGTCCTGCGCGCCTCAGCAGTACATGTGTCTATACAGCAGTGCGGAGTTACAGAGTGTGACTTCGAGCCTTCTGAATGTGTATGCAGTACATACGATACAGGACTGGGCTAATCACATTTCACTGTTACTTGGCATAATCCATGACTAATTCTGTTGGAAAAGATGCTGAGTTTCAGTGCTTGCATTACACTGACGCCTGAGGCTCGACACGTTCATTGTGAGGGGCTGACCGATTAAAAGCAATGTTTATTCTGGATTTAAATTCACTCTCTTCTTTTATTCTACTGACTCTGTGTGCCCTTGTGTGTCCTAGGATGTTCTACTGTATTATGCATATCTTACTCAACAGCAGGCAACTCTATGCCTGGGGAGCACAATTGCCTGGTGGTTTCAACAGCACTGTTAATTCTCCACTCCATTTAGGTTTTTTTTTAGACCAGTACAACTCAATTCAATTACATTCCATTCAGTTCTTTTCTTTACTTCCCAGTAGGCTGGGTTATAGGAAAAATAAATCCACATTTATGATTACATTGTTACCTATGTGACTGCTGGGGTTTATGCCAATGTTTGTCCTTTTGGTGATTCACCTAAAGCTACTTGAGATTTAATAGCTCCCTTGGGGAGAATCTTAAGCCTGCTAAATGTGAGTGAGTGAGTGAGTTACAGGCCAGCCCCAATAGGTATGTTTCACCTTAAAAAAAGGAACTCTTATGTCATTATAGTGCTCTGGTATTCAGTTACAAATAGCTGTTTATATTACCATGAAACTACCTTGCCAGCCAGTCCCACTTGTAAATAGCATGTTTTTGGGGTTAAAAGGTGAGAATAACACAAAGGACACATTCTATGCTATTTAACTTGGCAGTTGCACATTATATAATACAAGGTTTGTAAAAGATTATGGCAGAAAGATATGGAGTTAGATTTAAGCCAAAACGTATCATAAGCATAAATTGTGATTTGATGGTGTACATCAGCTTTTGAATGTAATTTTATTAAAGTGCACATATAAAAAGTGAGCTATGTAAGCACATTTGGGGACTTCACTTTTTATTCAGATCAGAATGTACAACTTTGCAACTCAAAATTTGCTACATGCAAATTTTAGGCAGTTTTGTTGTACTGCTCACAGAATCACACTCGTACAGTGTGCCATGTACCTTACTTGTATCTTACTTGTAAAATCTGAATTGTAGATGTATTACAGTTTGTGTACGTGAAACAGAGTTTTGACATTGTTATTGAACCTCTCTCCAAATCATAATCGTACGGCCCAAAGAAGTGATTGAAACTGGCAGCTATGGTCACTTCCAGCTCATGAGTGCTTGATGCTCTTCACAATAAAAGACTCAGTGTTTTTACTGATTGGTTTGTGGTTAAACAATTAGGTGGAAGTCATAATATGGCCAGGGTGGAAAAGGTAGATGGCTTCACTGGTTTCCTGACAGAACAAGGAAAAGTCTTTTATTGTGAAGTGTGTCAAACAATCATGAGCTGTAGGTGACAATGGCGGCCAGCTTTATACACTCCTCTGGGCCATACAATTACTACTTGTGGGTAAAGTTCAAACCCGCCTTTTTTATTTTCATGTTCACAAACTGTAATAGATCTAAAATTCAGCGTTTACCAGTAAGATACAGATTACATGGCACACAGTACGATTGTGATTCCGGGAGTGGTGGCAAAATACAAATTTGCATATCAGAAAATGGTCCTGAAAAAACGAAGACCCCAAAATAGTCTTAACTAGTGTGGCACTTTTACTGTACTCTCAAATATTCTGAGACATACCCTGTAGTCACTGGACGTCACATAGAAGATAGGCAGGAAGGCCAACCAGATGATGCAGGTGGTATACATGGTGAAGCCAATGAACTTGGCCTCGTTGAAGTTCTCGGGGCACTTGCGGGTCTTGAAGGCGTAGACGGTACAGAGAACCACCAGCACCACATCATAGCTGAGTGACAGCAGCATGCTGGAGTCACGGACGTTGCACTTGAGGATGACCGTCTGACGCTTCTCAGGCAGTGTGAAGCGGCGTGTGCCTGGCACCTCCAACAGCAGCCAAATGGATACGAGCAACAACTGCACGGAGATGAGTGACAGACAAATGAAGACTTGTGAGCTGGGGCTGATGAAGCGTGGTCGCTGTGCCCCGCCTTCTTTCACTCCGCTGAAGATGCGGGCAATGCGGTTGGTCTTGGTCAACAGCGCTGAGTAGCAGACAGCGAAGGAGGTGCCCAAGCCCAAGCGCCGCAGTGCACACACGGCCGGTGAGGGCTTGGCAATGAAGACAAATGTCATGGTGTAGGACATGAGGACACCTAGCAGCAGGATGTAGCACAACTCCCGGCCTGAGGCCTTGACCAGGGGCGTGTCATTGTGCCGGATGAAGACGGTGAAGACTAAGGAGGTGCAGACAAAGCCCACGCAGGCAATGGAGATCGGCCCGATGGCCCAAGCATCCTCCCACATGATGTAGTCTTCTGGTAGGTCGTAGCAACCACTCAGGTCGGCCCGGGGCCACTGGCCCAGAGAACACGGTGCACATGTGAACTCGTCAGGCAGGTACTCGTGAGCCTCACAAGCAGTGCAGATCCAGCAGCAGTACTCACCCGCCTGCATCTTCTTCATCTCGTTGGGAGCACAAGGGTCACTGCACTGGGAAGTGGGCATCACACCACCCCGTGGCCAGCCAATCAAGAACTCGTTGAGGGAGAGAGTTTCTGCCCACTCACCCACCTGGACATAGGTGTACCTGTCGCTGCCTGGCAAACGTTGGTAGTTGAAGATGTTGTAGCGACCCATGCCATCTCCATAGTGGTCGAACTTTACAACATTCTCTGATCCAGGAGGGGAGAAAGGAGCTAGAGACAGTAAGTAGGGGGGAGGAAGAAGAAACAAGGAATCAAGACAATGGGTAGGGTGGAAACCTCATAACCTCATTTGGTAACAGTAACTCAGTAACAATTCAGTGCACTATAAAAATTCGCTCAAATTTCCCAAATGTAATTATATAATTATTTAACTACTCATATTTGTAACATGCATTGGGCTTATATGATACCAAAAAAATTGAAAGCAGATCCTTCAAGGTCACATCAGTTACCATGGTTATGCATCACACTTCTCACTTTGGGGAATACGCATGTATACACAATGTGAACAAATAAGCAACAGTCCTTGGTTCCAATGCAAAGAACTGAACTAGTAACTGTTAAAACTCAACTTTACTTCAAGGATCATTTTGGAGTTAGAAGAGCCTCAAGTCTCCTTATCCAGTATATATTACCATTATGGTACAAAGTTTGTGCCCTGTTGCTAGTGTTCTTCTTTATGGCAAGTTAACAACATAAGCTCAGCTTTAAATGTCTGTTTGGTCAGCTTTCTGTAACTTTTGTCCAGCATGGTGTCCTCCAAGTTTAAAATATCAGTTCACACATGTTAAAGTTCAATGTCACATGAAAGTTGTTTATTCATTTTAAGGAAATACCAAGAATTAATGGATCAGATTGTGATCTGTTCAGATGGATATACACTACCAGTCAAATGTTTAGATATGGTTACTTACATAAGGTTTCCTTATTTCTAATGCTCAATGCTTTGCTTTGAAAGTGAAGACATCAAAGTATAAAATAGCACTAATGGAATTATACAGTCACCTTAAAAAACAATCCTTGCAGTGGAGGCTGATATAACAAGATTTTTTCTAGGCATTTTTGGACCAATTCTATTGGTCTGTTCATCATGAATATTCACAAATTGAATTTACAAACTGAAAAGAGCTTTTAAATTGTGCGAAAAAAAAGATACAAGACAGGGGCAATTTAGGTCTAGTAATGAGGTAAAAGACTAAATAATGAAGTCATTTCAAACTGGTGATGTGAACAGATGATTGTAGTCAGGATTTGGTACAAAAGCAGTATCCATGAATAGATCTTTTGTCTTTGAGGAGCAAAGATGGGATGAGGATCTCCAGTTAGTCAACAAATGCATGAGATAATTTTTGAAATGTCGAAAAACAATGTGCCCCAAAGAAAGATTGGAAGGGATTTGGAAATTTCTCTCTCTACAGTGCAAAGTATCATTAAACAATTCAAGGAATTGCTGAGGAATTTCAGTGTGTAAAGGGTCAGGGTGCAAGCCTTAGCTGAACAGCCATGATCTGTGATCCCTCAGAAGACACTGCATCAAGAACTGTCATTTAGCAATAGCTGATAGTTACATTCACATATGCCACTTAAAATTTTACTGTGCAAAACAGAAGCCTTATGTTAACCATGTCCAGACTTCTCTGCGATCAGAGGCATCTGGGATGAACTGACACATAGTGGAAACATTTATTATGGTCAGACAAATCAGTATTCCAGATCATTTGTGGAAGAAATAATCATTAACAATAATCCATGTTAAATAATATGTGTTAACTATGTAATTAATTTTTAGATGTTTTTCTGTAATTGTCAATTTTATGTTGGGTGTTTTGTCTCTGCACAGTACAAATTGCCCCTCAGGGACACATAAAGTTCAATTAAATTCAAATCGTCAAGTCTGTCATGGTATGGGGTCAGTGTGACAGTGTCCTTGGCAGAGGTCATTTACACTTCTGTAATGTCAGCATTAATGCAGACAAGTATATCAAGAAGACATGTTTTGCAGGGACATCAATCCGTGTTTCAACAAGGGAATGCAAAACACATTACAAGGGCTGGGCTGCGGAAGAAGAGGGTACAGGTACTGGACTGGCTTGCCTGGTGTCCTAACCTGTCCCCAGTAGAAAATATATGGAGATTTTGAAACAAAAAATCCAACAACGATGACCATATAGCGTTGCACACCTTAAGACGTGTTTGCAGGAAGAATTGGACAAAATAACATCTGAAACATTTCATCACCAGGCATCCTTGGTGCAAAATTGTCTTTTAAGTATTGGGAGAAAGGAATGGTAACAGTGGTAGATGCTTCACCGTCACAATTTTTTTGGAATGCATTGCAGGCCTGATATGCAGGAATGGATGAATATGAGAGGGCAAAGTACATATAAGAAACACTGAAACACTGTGGGGTTTTTTTATTTGCATTTCCACACTGTCCCAACGTTTTTAGATTTGGAGTTGTAAATACGTATGTCCAAAAATTATTATTGCAGACTTTACAGGGTGACTTGCACACCATATTTTAGGGTGTTTTTTCTCCATACTTACTAATGTTAACTTTTCTTCAACACAACACAACCGTAACAAAGTGGTGCATTAAGATGAACAACATGGAAGATAATCAGAATATAGAGTGTCATAGATTGCAACAGAACTGTATTGGGACTCATGATAATATTGTATTGTGAGGCCCCTAGTCCTACCCGTACTTCTTCAGGGTGTCAGTGTTATAATCACTTCAGTTACCACAAGTGTTACGACATGCCTGCAGGCCCCCAACAAAACAGTTATAGAGCAAGCTCTTAAAACCATAGCGGAACGTCATGAACCCTCACGGTAATAGATGCTAAAATGGCTGTACACTCAAAAAAACTCTCTATAAAAAGTACCATCTGTGAGAGAAAATGCAGTTACTGTACAAAGATGCTGTGGCCATTTTACGATTTTCCTCATAGTGTTTGAGTTTATGTGCCACTTGGCTGACACAAGTTTTCTCCCAACATTAACACCCACAAGACTGAGAAAAGTATCCCCCATCAGAGATTTCTACTGCCGAGGTGAATAAGCCTATCAAGTGTATTACACAGACAGTTGATATTTCACTCAGGAGCCCGGGCTGTGGAGAAGAGAGATGAGGTGGAAAAATACAATATAAAAAAGTCCCAAGGAACATTGAGTGTGCGGCAAAGTGAAACACTCTTCTTTAGTGTAAACTGATCAGCGGCACAGTAGAGTCAAGTTTAACTTCAACTTAAAGAATGATAATGAACAACACAATGAGAAGTTTCTTCCCAGAGGTTCAGCCTGTCAGCAGAATGGACACGAGTGGGATCACTACCAGCTAACTCTGGTCTAAGGTCTGTTGCTTGTGTGATTTATCATACGGAGTGTAATGGAAACTCTACCGAGAATGATGACTCGTCAGATAGGGAAAGGAGGTTAGGAGTTATGAACTGCATCAATCATGAAGATAACGTCAATGTCAGCATTGATGCATACGCCAACACATGCACATACTCTACACAAACACATTTAAAGTGCAGTGGAATGCAAAAAATACCCCCCCCCCCATATATGCACACATGCACATTCGAGTACTTCATCTCACTGAAGATCAAATTAACCTTTAGTTGCCCGCAGTTCATCTGTTCATTTCCCTGTTTAATATCATCCACACTTATAATTAATAATCCTCATACTCAGCAGACGCCCCACGCACTCTTAGATTAAGTAATCAGCATCTGGTAACAGGATAATTAACCACAATATAATTACTTGCGACAAACACAAATTGCAGTTAATCAGCTTGTACTGCACCTCCAGGGGACACGGTGAACATTCAGTAAACCAACAAAAGCTTCTTAATACAGGAAAGAGGATTTACTTCCCTATTCATGTAAACAGTGTTCTGTATGAACAGTATATAAATGTATAACAACTGTATTATAATCTTTTAGTCCTCTTAATGGACATAACAGGTGAAGCCCAGTGCACAGAAAGTGCTTTTAATAGCTCTATTGATCTGAATGGGGCTGGAGGAACAGTCCAGTCCAGTCCACAGTAAACATTCCCCGCGCTAGAACGGAACAAGAATCTTAAGCATCCTTTTATCTCTCCTTTCTTTTATATCCTTCTTTCTCTTTCTTTCCTGCTTTCTTCCTTTTTTCTTTCTTTCTCTCCATCTTTTTACTGTCTTTCTTGCTTTTTTCTTCCTTGTTTTCTTTATTTTTTCTTTCCTTCTTTCTTTCCCCCTCTCTTAGTGTTTCTTTCCTTCTTTCTTTCTTTCTTTCTTTCTTCCTTTCTTTCTTTCTTTCTTTCTTTCCGTCTTTCTTTCTTTCTTGTTGTTGTTGCTTGGAAATATTACTATATTAAATATTAAGTATTAAATATTAAGATGACATTTCATCACATGTATTTACTTTGAGGGAATAAAAAGTTGAAGTTAGTTGTTCTCAAAACAATTGGAAATCAAACTCTCCACTGTCTGGAAAATAATTTACAAGTGGAGAACATTTAAAACAACTGATAACATTCAGCCAAAAAGCAGACTGCAAGATATGTGCAATCTCCAACAATCCTAAAATGTCATCACAGGACCTACAAGTAGGTCTTGCCACACTTGTTGTCAAAGTACATGCATCTACAAGCTGAAAAAATGCAGATGTTTGATTTTCATGGGATGTGCCAGGAGGAAACCCTTGCTGTCAAAAAACATCAGGGTAGATGTTTTCCAGAGAGCACCTAGACCAAGACCAGGACTGGAACAATGTGCTTTAGACAGATGAATCTAAAGTTGAATTATTTGGGCGCAGTAACAGAAGACATGTTTGGAACAAAACTAAACACAGCCTTTGAGCACAAGAACCTCTGTGAATCATGGAAGTGGAAATGTCATGGTTTGGGGTGGCTTTGCTGCAACAGTGCCTGGCAAGCTCTTCATCAGTGAATCAGCTATGAATTATCACCATGGTACGTGATAATGACCCAAAACATTCAAGTAAATGCACCATCCATGAGGAATGGTTCAAAATAAAGAATGGGAGCGTTCTAGAATAGCCTGGTCAAAGACTGGACCTTAATCCTATTAAGAAGCTGTTGGGTGATTTGACACAGGCTGTGAATGCAAGAAATTGGCAATTTTCATTGTTTTTCCTATTTTTGCAATCACATCACTCTTATAAACAGATATTGTTTGAAAGAAGTTCAAATATTTATATGTCTATGATTCTTAATAAAGAACTCCTTCATACAACAACACTGCTTTTTATGTTAATGTTAGGCTACGTAACATATATATACGTATATAGAGATACATGTATATATAGAGAGAGACAGATTTCTTTTAGATTCTGATTTGATTTTCTTTCCTCTAATATCCAGTCTAGCAGTTTTTGTATTGGCCTGATGAGGCCACTGTGAATCACATTACTGTCATCTTTATAAAAATGCTTTTGGCATAGACATTGACATTACATGGAGTATCTGGTATTTCTATGATAACAATTCAAAGAACACTTTTCGGTGTATTTTATTTAATAGTGCAGAAGGGAGAGAGAGAGAGAGAGAGGCAGAATGCAAACACAATTGTAGTTAATGTAAGACTTTGAAGAGATAATTGTGGATTATTCTGAATCATATTCAAAGCACACACAGAGACACCAAACTATGCAGAATTTCCTGAAAGTGGCTCCCACTCAAACACTCAGAGGCAGATGAGTCAAACATTATTCTACCTTTGACAAGAAACATAAAATATTTCTCCTTGTGTGTCGCAGTGAGTGCCTCATAATTGCTCTCTCTCTCCCTCTATCTCTCACTCTCTCTCTCGCCCTCCCACAGCCAGAGTATTGTTTGTCAGGTACACTTTAAACTCCTTAGACTCCATGGTGACACTGTGCCCTGTTGCCTGTCAGTCTTGTCATGCAGAAACGGAGCAGGAGCGATCTGCGAGCCTCAGGTGCCATAACATCTCCTTCTACAGGAGGAGACAAGTATAAAGCGCTGCTCTTACAACAGCCTCTCACATCCTCTCGCTCACCTCCACTGCTGACAGCCTCCATTCAGACCTGACGGCCTCTTCACTCACACACACAAGTGGGTGCTTCCACAATTGGGCTGCTATTCATGCCCCACTGATATTGCATTTACATATTGTTGCAGTCCAAAGAAAAATAAGCATCTCCAAAATAACAATATTACAGGAGAACTTTCACTGTAAATTAATGTAAAGAGATTTTATTCCAAGTGATTTTGGAACTTTCCTGTTGGTACATTCATCATGAATTTTTTACACAGTGTAGAGAGTGGTTGTGGTTGTGTGGTTGTGTAGATAGTGGTTCTGTAGATAGCGGTTGTGTTCAAATGCTGTAGAAAAATAATTGGAATTTTTTTTTTCTTTGGACAGCGATTATACATGTATACAAAATGAAAGACATTTTATACACAGGTAAAGTGTAAACTGTTTTTGTTCAAGTTTCAGAGAATTAGCTTAAAACATTAATGAAAACTACTAAGGTCTCTAAGGGATGTGTAAGATTTTTTAAAGACATGAAAAGTTATAAAAGTAAAACAATATATATATATATACTGAAACTGAAACACCTGGTTTTAGACCACAATCATTTATTAGTATGGTGTAGGGCCTCCTCCTCCTTTTGTGGCCAATACAGCGTCAGTTCATCTTGGGAATGACATATACAAGTCCTGCACAGTGGTCAGAGGGATTTTAAGCCATTCTTCTTGCAGGATAGTGGCCAGGTCACTACGTGATGCTGGTGGAGGAAAACGTCCTTCTTGGTGGTATGCTGACATTACCCTGGATACCGTGGCTCTTGATACATCACAAAGACTTGCTGTCTTGGTCACAGATGCGCCAGCAAGACGTGCACCAACAATTTGTCCTCTTTTGAACTCTGGTATGTCACCCATAATGTTGTGTGCATTGCAATATTTTGAGCAAAACTGTGCTCTTACCTGCTAATTGAACCTTCACACTCTGTTCTTACTGGTGCAATGTGCAATTAATGAAGATTGGCCACCAGGCTGGTCCAATTTAGCCATGAAACCTCCCACACTAAAATGACAGGTGTTTCAGGTTCATTGTCCAACCCCTGTATATTTGATATTTGATTATATTCAATATTTGTGCTGTAAATTAGCTTAAGTTATACATTGTCATAAGATCCATGGTAAGTCTGAACTCTGCACCCCAACACAAGTGAAGAGCCTGTGTCTTATCTGTTTTGTCCAAAGAAGGAAGCACAGATTACTAAAGCCAGTTACAGGCTACCACACATCCGATGGGTAGCGCCATGGTACACCACCAGAGGGGCAGAAAAGCAATGATAAACATCAGGCTCCAGCTCAGTTTACACTCATATAGATTTAATGCAGTGCCGGTTCTGCCTAATAAGTGACATAAGCAGCTGATTTGAGCCCCACAGCCACCAGGTTCTGGACCATTACTGTATCATTATGTTGTCTAAGATTCTCGACTGAGGGGAAAAAAGGGCAACTGGCTAAACAAAATCTAATGTACATATAGTAAAGAACCAAAAGATGAGGAGAAAAGGCTTGAAGATGAGTCTATACTTTATTTTTTAAAAGTTAGTGTTATGCCTTTCTTTTGACTTCTTGTAAGACAGAAATAAGTGGTTAAATAGGGGTCTGTTTAATGAAGCAGGTATAAATGCCAACAAAGTTTCAACTTCACAAAACCCAATGGTTTACATTAAGTGTTTACTGACTAACATGAAGTAATGCATTAGTTAACATGAAGTAGTGCATTGAAGTTACCTCGGTAGGTAAGAAATGGACAGAATGGTTAGAAGGTTAAGAGGATCTTGCACAATAAGCCAGTAATAAATACAGTATTCTAATAGTTTTTGAATAATGTCTTACAGATCCAACTATTACATTTGACTGAAATGCCTGTACCTACTATCTACAGCATTTTTATACAGCAAATATGTATATTTATTATGGTTATACTGGTATTAATTTAATTAAAAACATTTAAGAAATGTCCTCATGGTATTAGCATACACGCTAGTTAACCAAACTGTGCACTATAATTCTATGCTAAAAACTCAAAACTTTCAACTCTTACTCATTCAAGCCATTGCTTGTTGTCCCAAGATGAAATGTTAACTGCATGTTATCTTAGATTAATGTTGAAAAAGGATCATAAATAAAGTTACTAAATGTGCCCTAATCAGGCAATGCCTGATGAAAATCTCTCTGACAAAGAACTGCATCTGATATTTTAATATTTTTTGTGTGTTTTTTTTATGTTACTCCTTGAGACAGAAAGAGAAGGAAATGAAACACCTCGCGTAGACGACTGAGCAAGTGTGTGCAAGTGTTTAATTATAATTTAAATAGGTGTATTCACAACCATCAGGTTTTTTATTATGTAAATAGTATTTTCCTCATCACGTCTTGTCTTGCACAGCTGCAGTGAAGGACGTCTAAATACAGCTATCACACACATACACATAATTACCCATTCACATCCACCCATTTCAGGCACTTATGAGCATTTGCATTATTGTATAAATGTGTGACTGTTTATACTGACCAGTTTCCTCTTCACAGACTGCCTAGGCAGCAAAGCTAATAAGCCATATAATTTGTACACAGCTGTACACATGCAAACTACCCAGGTATGGCAGACGTCAGGCTGTATGGTGCTTAGATTTATAGCATACCATTACTGTAGATCCACTGACTCAATGAAACATGCAGTCAAATTCTTAGCAGATAATTGGTTTTTAAATAACTCAATTTTGAGAAATGAGGCCTTGCTGTGTCAGTTTGCATTCTGTTGGTTTATGGCCCAGAACCATTGCAATCAAACTGTAAACTTGCCATATCATAATGAAGCTGGAGCTCACGGACAGTTAACAACATACGCTATTTGCCAGCTCACACACTGACTATAAAAACTGTTCCAAACAAGCAACAGAGTTCTGAGGTTTACAGATGATAACATGCCTAAACAAGGACATCAGGTCTGAACGGTGTTTTTAAAGGTCCCATAGAAAACTGTAGTTCTGATGGCATAGACGAATAAGGAGAGTTCGGTACATAGAACTAACTAGAACATACCATGAACACTGTTCTCTACTCCTTCAAATACGAAAACCGTAAAAGAGGCTGTTTCCGAAATCCTACACTGTTACAGAACAGTATTGACTTATTAATATTTACGTCCCCATAAAGTACATGCAACAACAACAGAGTAACAGCAATGAAAATGGCAGACTGTGTGGAGAAATCTGACGTTCCAGGCTTTGAAGTTGATGTTGTCACTTTTCATACTCTTTCCAGGGAACTTAATCATTAACGGATATGGTTGATGTTTATGAGGCTGAAATTGGCTTCCTATTCACCGGCTTCTTATCGAATGTTCCATTCCACCTTAAGTCCTACAGCTTGTACAAACGCCAGAATTGCAGCACCATTTAAGCAGGGACAGAAAATTTGCGATACAAGCTGGCAAACAGGAAGCCACCTTCATCTTACACATATTTAACAAGAACTTCGGATAATATCGAGCAGGTTTCACTCAGCGTTTGACACTGGAGAGACTGAGGAGAGGAGCGGTTCCAGCTTTATTAGCATCGCAACCTCAACAGCAACCTGTTTCATAGGTCATAAGTTTCATAATAAGTAACAACTAACTAATGTTAGCATAGCTAGCTAAATAGTATGATGACATCTTTTATTTACAAGGAGATTTTTTTTTATTTTCTTGTCTGTGTCTATTTCGACATGTTGTGTCTGTGTGATCATCACACTGTAAGCAAGAGCTCATCAAATTATTAATGAGCTCACCAACAATGGCAGCTTGTTTAGGTCTAGATTTAGCTCTATTTTTTACCCCCAACCAAAATTACATACATTCTATGTAGACATCAGAGAATAATACTAAATAAATGCATTCTATGGCAGCTTTAAAACGATCTAGATACAATTTCCTGTGAATGTCACTCGGTCCTCTGAATTACACTGTCATTGAGCAGTCCAAATACAAAGACTGTTATATGCATGTTACAAACAGTATGCTGGTGAATTTAACTGATGTTAAGAAGTAAAGGTACCACTTCAGTTATGTACATCTTTGACGCTACTGCAACACCAGCTACTCTGGATACCACCACCAAAGCCACTTGACTACCACTCTTAGCAAAGCTCCCTGGTTTCTTGGAGTGATTTGGGGAGGTTACCAGTCTGTCAATTAAATCTGCAGTTTTAACTTGCGTGTAGCATCTATGTATTCTTATTTTGACTGTATAAAAACATCTTAATTCACATAACAAAGTAATATTTGGGAACAAAATGTACAAAGGATAAAGCCTTCAGTTAAAAACACGGCTTGATGAGGGATGGTTTTCTAAACGTGTAATTCATGTTTCACACAGACAAAAATAGCTTAGACCCAGATGCTGTTTTATCCAGATGCTAATAGTGAACAACAAAATGATGAAACATCCTCAAAGCATTCTGCGAAATACCCCCTTCTATTCGGGTCCCATGGTGAATGACTGCTCCAGCATTGGCTGGCTGTTCCCTCGTCAGAGCGACTCTGATGCTAGCTTTAATGGCAACATAACATTTGGCTTAAATTTTCTTCTACTGGAAATGCTGTTTTCTAGTTTGGTATGGTAATGTAGTCTTCCACACATTAACTGAGAATTATACATTTCTTCTTTTTTCTTCAGTGTGCAAAATTCCCTCTTAGGAAACCAGGCAAGTTTTTAGTTTTACAAATATGTTTTGGCAAGATGTAGGCAATCTGGCAAAATTTTAATATAATATAAACATATAAATATAATATTGAGATACTTTAATTTTCACAATACGTGATATGTCATGATGCTATATATGTTTTCAGATATCTAATCAGTTGTAACAGAGGACAACAGAGCCAGTATTGCTATGTTATAAAAATATGATGACAAATTGTGAATTCTATGATTTTTACAAATTACTAAAACAAACTAATTTTGCTCTCTTTATAATGAAAAATACAGTTGGCTATTGTTCTAAATTACAGATGATATCCAAATCGTACTACACTCATCATCAAAAGAATACCTGCACCCAGAAGGAAGTGTCAGATTGCAATGTTATTGGGAACGAAGATAAAGGTTACCAGGAACAATAAATGATGATCAATTTAGACTGATATGGGCAATATTTACTGAGGTACACATACAGAAGTAGTGTCTCTCAGTACAGCGTTGGGCCGCCATGTTTGCCAATGAGTACCTAATACAGCCCTTGTTACAGCATATTGTTTTCCAGAGCTGTCCTGGAGTATAGTTACAGTTGCTAGGCTATGAAGGATGAACTAGGTGAACCAGCACTGCTGCATCTCTAGTTAGAGTTAAAGAAGAATACTAAAGACGGCATCTCACTGACTGAGAGGTGGACTGAACAATGACAGCATTAAGACATAATATGTTTATTTTCAGGGACCGCCCCCCAAGAACCCCCATTATTTCTATGTAAGGCTCAGGGTGCCATGTAATTGTCTGTTCAAGATACTGTCTCTAGCATGCTAAACAACATCAAATAGCAAAAGTCAGTTAACATTATGTGGTAAGCTGATCAAAAATCACAGGTTCTTGATTATCTATGCCACGCAATCAGTACAAAGTGGTTAAGTGCTTACGGGTGACAACTTGAGTGCCCACTCTGGTGGGTGTGTGAAAACTGCATTAGCCAAACAGCTTCATTAGCCATGCTAACAGCATACATAATGAAGGGCCTGAGATTTGTGTTTTTAGGATAGCATAATTTCCAAAACTTATATCACATCTCATATAGCTCATGATGTTTTATGGCTAATTGGCAGAGTTTGGTAGTTGGCCAAATTTGGGCCTTCGAAATGTATCCAAGGTTTTAAAATCTGCATGGTTTTGTCTGATATGGAGCCGAGAAGAGAGAAACACACACACACAGTACTTCCTTAGCGTTGTCCCCGCACATATGCCATGCAAGCATTTAGAATGTCCCTCATAAAAATATACATGTAGGCTACACCCTGATTACTTTTTCATTGGCTTGCAGCATTACAGTAGGGGTAGAGGAGGGGGCTGGGGAACACAGCATGCAATCTGATTTAAATGAGCAAAGATGCGGTACCCAAGCTCACACTAAGAATGCAATATACAGATTATATCCAGCACTGAGTGTTCTGCTTTGCTAATTGTACTGCACATAATGTTCAGCAAGGCAACCAAATACAAAGTCCTTCGTTTGATTCAGCTGTTTCAGGAAAGAAATGAAGGAGGAAGAGGAGGAAGAAATCATGTGTAAAGAAAGAAAGAAAGACAGTACGAGTAGCATGAGAAGTAAAGGATGCGTGTAGTGAAACAATGGCTCTAGCAGTTCAGTGTTAAGCTTCTAGCTCAGCATAGCCTGAGGGTTTTACACCACACAAACACACAATCCACACCAATATCACACTAATAATCAACATCCATGATTATAGGATATAATAAATCATATTCCACCCAAATCTGTATAACTGTGAGTCTGTGGATATGTGTATTTTGCCTTGTAGCCAGATATGCATTATAGGGGAGGCCGGGTTGAAGGAGCCAGCTAGCAAGCATTAAGGCTCAGAGACATTGCTATTGTGTGAAGGCAAACCACTAGCTAACCAACATAATTTTGCCTAAAACATATTAAATACTGAACAGATGATTGTTTACCTCCTATTTAACTGGCTAACATCAGTCACCTTAACAACAACTACATGGTTGTGACAAAGTTGGAGCTACTGGACTCTGAATTTTTCATGGGATTAAAAAGTCCTATTGAACTTTATGTAGATACATAAACAACATCAAAACACTTTAAGAAAAGGAAAAATTAAAGAAAGCATTCTCTTGCTCGCCGTTAAAGTTCACTAGGTTTTGTTTACTTACTTGCTCTTTTTACTGAAGTTACTGCTAGGTACTAAGTACTAAGTATTGTTGCTGAAACAGTATTTAATTAGTATGTAGTTCCTCTGAACAATCTAAAAAAAACAATACAACACCACCTTATAACATTAACACCAAATTCAAGCGAACAGAGCTTGGACGATTCAGCAAAGAATATTTTGCACACTGCTTGTTATTCAGTCAAACTAGCTCAAATTACCTAAAGCCTAAAGTGACCAGATTGAGTGACCAAATGAAAACTGGAGACATTTTCAGTTCTATAGTCATATTTTGCACATGGTGTGAAGACAGAGACACTGCTGCCAGAGGAGCTGCTGGCTGAGATGTAAATGTTACTCTGAGTAGGATGCATGGAAATAAATTATAATAGACCTATAATAGATATATATTTCTTGCCATCCTCCAACGAGACTTGCCGCATGTCGCTTTTCAGAAATAAACTCACTAAGAAAAAAGCATCTCAAAAGTCTAATGGCCTAGGCAGGGATGACGCAATGATACATTTCCCACAAAAGTCATTGAGCCCACAATTCATATTCACATTCAACATTTTGGCAGCGAAAAACGACCCATTGCTATAGCACAATAGCAAGACCCTAAACACTAGCTCTAGCTCTAGTTGTGGGGAGACAGGGACAGCTGCTATCAACACATGCCATATGTCTTATGGGATTTTTTAACAGAATGCACTATTTGTAGATGGCATGGTAGCTTCATTCAAGTACACTGTATGCCTATACAAATTAAGTTCTGTAACACAACCCCTACTTTTAATCTATCTTCTAGCCTTGAAATACGTTTGTGCTAATGGTGTGGACTCACAGCAGTACTCTCTAAAACCTGGCGACCAAGCTGTAGAAGTGATGAGTAGATAGTAGCAGCCCTGTCGGTTGGCCAAAAAACAGCACAATGGTAGACGTTTACCCATCTGCTCTGCTGCCAGGTCTTTCTTAGAACTTTCTGGTGTGTTTTTCTCTATATAGATTACTCATGCCTGTGATGGTATGTGATTTGTGCATGCATGTCAGCTGACTGCGCAACTCTGTGAATATGAGCTGTCAAAGCATCTAATATGAAAATGATGGATAAAGATCTCCATGCTGAAGAAGAGAGAGCCTCAACCTCACCCCAGCAGCTCTGTAAGCTTTACGTTTTATTCCTAAATAATTTATTTTGATGAAGCTTCATCACTTTTTCATCAAGCATGAGGACAGAAATGGCCACAACAGGTCGTGTGCTATTTAAAGGTAAGAGCTTTTAAATGGTGTTTGAGAAACAGTGCTTTAGCCAGTGACGGCATGTTCCAACATTGCCATTGGCCACGGACAACCACTGCAAATTGTGGTGGAGTGGGGGCTGCCCCCCCGTAGTCACACCCCTGCTGAGTGTGTATGTGTGCTGAGTGTGGGTCTAAGACAATGTCAGATGATCTAGTTATCGTAGATGGCTTGTGCTGAGCATTCTCTCTGAGATCAGTATACGTGAGTGTGCGTGTTTGTGTTTATTGTGGGTGGATGAGTGAACACTTTGTTTCATGGCGTGTGGGTTGCGAGTGTCTGAGATTTTATGGCAGGAAAGCAAAAAACAAAAAAACAAAAAACAAACAAAACTCGTCCCAAATGGCCTGGGTGTTTGAAAACGGCCTGTGTGTGTGTGAGTGTTTGTGTGTGCGTCCATTGCTACATGTGCATGGGCATGTGTTTACTCAGTAGGTGTGGGATCACTACAATTTGAAGCCGAATCTCTCTCTCTCTCTCTCTCGTTCACTTGTTGACAGAATATCCCTCTCTATTGGATTACTTCACCAATTGGTGCCATGTGCAGACCCAATTACCATAGCAACGGCATGTTGCCTGCATTAGTGAGAGGAGCACAATGTTGGGAAAATGACAAACTCTGCGGAGCCGGGAGACACACTCCGATACCAAAGACCAGTCTTTCATCAAGTAGACAACATTCTGAGCATCATATATGACACATGAAACCATCTGATGTTTTTTTTCCAAAATGTGTCAGAGACTGCTTTCAAAAGTTCTTTTGGTTTTATTATATTCATTGTTGGGCAAGGACTGCGCACATATGACATACAAAATCAATACTGTTTCATGATTAATACCACATTTTATTAGAGAAATAAATATATGATATCCATCATACGTCAGCTATTCCTCTCTTTAATTTCAAAACCAAATTTTTTTTCTCTGTTTGAAATCGCTGGTTCCCCTTTATAATGTTTCAGTATTTTATGATAATAAGAACAACAGAAAACATCCAGACTTTCATTAGAAGAACATACTTTATTTTTAAAGTCCTGTGATGGACTGGCGGCCTGTCCAGGGTGTTTCCTTCCTTCCCCCCAAAGAGCACTGGGATAGGCTCCAGCCACCCCCCACAACCCAGAAGAACAGAAGAGTAAGTGACTTAGAAAATGGCGGAATGAATAAACCTATATATATATATATATAGCGATATATTCAGGAATTTTCACCAGACGACTTCAACATTATTTAGAAAATATTAGTTGTTGTAAAACGATTGGGGGTGGAAAATTCTAAGAAAATTTTAACACTCACTTAAGTATGAAAGAACTTTTCTTGAACTTTAACGCACCAGAAACCGGTTTCAGTGCACGAAACACAAAAGCAGGAAAGCACTGTGACTACTCTTTTCTGTGTATCCAAGGAGCCTTAAATCAGAGTCAAGGAACCATGCAAGTTTTTCTTTTGCATCAAGCTGCAAAAACAGCTGTAGCATGACATGTTTCATTTAATTTGTCTTACTACACACTTCACGTTGTGCGATGTGAGCATTGAGCGTGCACAATGCATTTACAATTTTACTAAATGGAGTTATAAAACAACAAAACATTTGTGCGGTGGACTGTGCCCAAAGCTCCTCTTCCTTCCAGACCTATACATTTCTATATCTACTATATCTACTTGCTACAACAGTGATGGTCTTCTCCAGCATTCTTAAGAAACTAAAACAGGTACATCATTGTGCACTCCCTGCAACACAGTACTTAATTTGGGAGCCACTGCCCATAAAATTAGCCCATTAAGAGACTGGACCATTCTGTACCCCTAGAGCAGATGAGGGGTCCCTGTTAATGACCCCAGAGAGAGACAAAACCAAGCTGACGCCCCAGCCTAATCATTTAAAAAGGCCCTAGTGATGTTCCATTACCAATTAAGGCCACAGGGATACCAGAGATGCTTTCTGCCAAGAAAGGAAGATATGAGTTTCAAAGTGAAATATCAGTTGTTTCAGCAGCGAGAAACAAAGAACAAAGCGTGGGAAAATGACTTGGCGGAGAACAAAAGGCTAGCTAACAAAAGGCAAAAATCCATTTTCTCATCAAACTAGGTTTAACAACACCCCAGGGAGATAGGCTCCTCCAAGCAAGAGCAGGTAAATCATCCAAAAAGTCCAAGTGATGGGAAAAAATTGGCCAAGATTTGTAGAGACAAGGTTTGAGTTTCAGGCTTAGCAAAACAGAGTCACATAGTAGGTAGGGAAACATAAATTCTGAACGAGCTGCAGTCAGGCCTCGGGTTTTAGGTCAGCCGACGATCCGCCAAATTCTGCTGCCTAGAAGCCAAACGGAATAGAAACGCTAATAAATCAGGTGAAATTTCAGGTGTTTGTACAAGCTGAGCCTGAACTATTTAACTGGCAGAGGAGCCTCTGACCATGATGAGGAGTGTAGGAATCTAAGCGGGGCTACTTACTCCATCTGCACCTTTCCTAAGCTCTCTTTCTCTTCTGCTTCTCCATGCTAGATCAGTTAGCAGCTCCTCTTCTTTGATGGTCCTTTGCGCTGCTGCTTTGCACATTAAAACTTCCTTGCTCCACAGTTCCCTCCTACTCTTCTCCCTCCCCCACCCAGAGTCCGCTTACTCTCTCAGCTTTTCGCCTTCCTGCTTCTCTATCTTTCTCTCTTCTCTTCCACCTCCTCCTGTCTACAAGCTACTGTCATTTTTTTTCCTCCTGCATCGCTCGCTCCTGCCACCCCATCGCCCCAGACAGCAAACCCCACACGTCTTTGATTCTGCGCTTGAAAAATGAAGATGGTGAATTTCAAAGAGAATCTTCTTCTGCTGACGCATACCAACCCACTCAACCTCTCGCGCATCGTTTTATCTCTCCAAGTCTCTCTCTCTCTCTCCTCTCTCTTACTCTTTCTTTCTCTCTCTTCGTGAAACACACGCATACACACAAACACAAGAGAGTTCATGCACACACCCTTCTTTCTCGCATACGTATGCACAGACATGCACACTACCTCCGCACTCTTTCTCTCACTACATCAGCTCCCACATTTCTCTCTGCATGCCCATCCCAATCTCCTTTATATCCCTATATCCTATCTTCATAAACAGTTTGCAGCCTAGTTGTATTTTTCACCTCTTAATAACTCTCTTTCTTTCTCTGATGCCTTAAGGGAGTTAGGATTCTCTCCGCCCCCTCGCCGCTTTTCTGTACCTCCGCCGCTCGTATGTGTTTGTGTACAGTCACGGATAAGTGTGGCATAAGCTCATCTAATATTGACGCGCCAGTTTGAGCACTTTTACATGGTTTATTTTTACCTGCTCCCCTTGCTCTCCACCTGTCAGTCAAAAGCAATCCTCTCAGTGGCAGCATGCGCGCGCGTTAGCCTCAGCTCGTGTTCTCGTCACAGCCACAGGCCTGCCAGTGTGGCAATCAGTTCTCACACTGGCTCTAATTACACAGCCACTATGCACCTCCACTCACATTAACCACAGACTGACAAAAGAAATACAGCGTGAGCCTTAAGCACCTACACACACCCTGCTACATACCGCTGTGGAGAAGGAGAGAGGGGGATACGGAATATGAATAGAACGGAGGAAGATAGGCAGGCAGAAGTAAGGTAGAAAGGTACACAGAGCTAGAGGTGCATTTAGGGGCATCCCAATCCAATCTAAAAGATCGGTTAGTGAACCCAGTGAGTCAGATCTTAATCGACCCATGTGGGTTATGTTAAGTCCAGATTCAATCCGTTCTAAAGCCTGTTTTACGTCACTGCACTCTACGCAACTGTTTTAGAGATAGGCTGGTATGATATATCGATTTGATTGTCCCTGCACAATCTGGCTTGATATCCTGTGACACTGACTTCCACTGTATTATTGCACTAACTGAGCAATAGGCCATAGAATGGAAAACTAGATTTCCAGAGCATAGCTAAGAAAGGGGTGTTCAGTTCATAGAATTGACATCCTGTAAACTTTGTAAAAGAGGAAAGTAAAACAAACGGATGCCTATATCTTAGACGCTTACATAACAGTCCTGACTCTGGATCGGTCCCTAGAATTGCCCTCCTATTCACCAGCTTCTTAATCGAATGTCCTGTCCCACCTTAAATTTTGCAGCTTGTACAGTGTCAGAACGTGACTGCGGTACCAGTCAAGGTCTAATGGAAAAATTACAAAACAAGCTGGTGAATAGGAAGCCAGCTTTAGCTCCCACATCTTTAGCAAAATTCTGGACATCTCCAATTCATAGTTGTTAGTTTGCTCTGCACATTTCAGTCTGGACAGTTTCTCAAACCTTTGATGAAATCCAGGAGGCTTCACTCAACATATGACACTAAAGAGACCAAACACAAGAACAATTTCCCCTTTATTAGTATCACAACCCCAACAGCAACCTGCACTTTTTGCTTCTGTGTGATCACTGCAGTGTATAGCTGTTAACTAGCAAGTCAGAGCAGAGCTCATCAAACTATTCATGAGCTCACCAAACAAGGCAAAGCAGCTTGTTTTATTCAAAGGCAAACTCATTGGGTGTAAAGGGATATATAAAAACACATTTCTCGCCCTGACCAAAGCCCCATACCTTTGATGCAGACACTAGAGTACAATTTAAAATGCTGAAAACAATGCATCCTATGGCACTTTTATGTAGCTTGCTGAAATACTGTGGCGGAAGGGTAGATGAAGAGGACAGGAAACATGGGCAAGCAGGCAAATGCTCTTTTACTGAACAGTAGTAAGGGCTCAACGCTCAACCCCAAACCCTAACGCTACAGGCTGGGGCTAACATGGGAGGACAAAACAAATAGGGAGGGTTGACAGACAGTCCACCATCCCCAGACCAATTTAACACACCAGCATGACTGCATGGCCATGCCTTCCTTACTTCATAGCATCCAATAAAGGGATTCTACAATATCTTTCTAAACAAGTGCCATGAGCTTGTTATGAACCCATCTGTTCTGACCATAATTGCAGAAACTCATTCAGAAAAATAACTGCCTGATGCTCCAATCTGGCAATTTTTTTAGATTTAAAACTGATGAAGAGGGTCAATCACCACGCAATCCAAAAAATGTGACAAGTTAAAAACTGTAACAAACAAGTCATTACCAAAGATGAGAACACTTTGACTTCCTGGAATCGTCTGGCTAAAAGGATTCATGTTGATGAGTGTTTTCCAACTTCAAGTATGAATTTACAGCCATACGTATCTGTCACACTGCACTCCATCAGCAGGGAATGGAAAAAAACAGCAAGACCAGCTGTTTCCCAGAGACGCATGTTAGTGACAATAGCTGCTCTATAAGCTTCCTAGGAGGAGTGGAAGCTGGAAGAAAGTCACCAACCACAATAATACCGCAACCAATAACACCTCCAACGCTGTGGCAGCCGTCAAAAGTCAACTGGATCTGAGTTGTTTGGCAAAGAAGTGACAAACTGAGAGCTCTGATTGATGTTTTCTCACAGCTAAAATGTGAAAGGCAACTTGCCATGGTCAAACTTGAGCTTGACCTCCCATAGCATGCCCTCATAGCAGCACAAAGCTTTATTATTGTTATTATTACTACTACACTTACACTGTTATTACATTTTACACATAACTGAATATAAAAGCCTGTTCAAGATGGCGTTAATCATAACTGTCTGCTCAACAGAAACGTGCTGTTGTGATGCCTCTGTTGTTTAAACCTAATGACACTCAACAGTGCCACCCCATGGTTTTAGGTTTGATTTCTTGAGCTAATTTCTTCCTGTTCTAAACAAGCATCAGTTATAATTTGCAGTGCATGAAAGTTCACAGGTCTAAATGTTTTTTCTTGTTTCAAAGTTAAAGGGAAATTTTGCTGATCTGTCAAAATATCTGCATAATTATATGTTTAAGATGTAAACAAAGTCATTCAGAATGATTTCATGTGAAATGCTCTATTCTAGAGAAACTTGCAAGGTCAGAATTAGTCACAGTGGTGGTGATAGGAACCAGGCATCCAAAGAGTACCAGTAGGTTTCTCCACATTGGGCCATTTTCACGTTGTATGACTCTTTGACTGAAATATACAGAAATTCATTTAAATATTTTCAATTAGGAAACAACTTTAAACTGGAAAATGGAAACAGCTCAACAGCCACTTGTACATGCAACTCTCACAAGCTATTGCACATCCAGTGATGCAGACAAACGACAAATACGAAAGTAGTGTTCATAGCACCATAACATATTCGCTAACACCATCTGTAGGCTACTCACATAGGGACTTCATAAGACAGGACACATAGGCCAGAACAAGACACTGAACTGTCCTAAGGGCCCTTAAACAAAAGTCACAGACATTCGTCCTGTTACACCACTGTTATGAAGAACATAGAAGCCTGATATCAAGACCATGAATAAGTTGTATGAAAGAATTGAATGACCTCAAATTAAGGAAGTGAATTCTGACTAATATTGATATTCTATTTTGTGTAACCATAGGTGAACCATAGAGAAGGAAAAAAACTATTAATGTAGAGCTGTGGCTTACCTTTCTTAGGTGACAGCACTGGTATTGTACAAAAATGTAGCATCATGCAGAGAAACACATTTCAAAATGTTCTATCATTCAAAAACACCCGAAAAAAGAAATTAGTATGAGTGTCGGATGAGTAGCATAACAAAGGCTGCCTCAGTTAAGTTAATGAGCTAAAACTACAGCTAACCAGAGCTAAAACTACAGCTAACTGGAACAACCCTGGATTCTGATTTAGGTCTTCTACAAGTGTTTTTTCTTTTCAGTGGACAACATGCCAACATCTTTGTCTGTCACAGAAATACATTTTAATGTTCCTGGACATCATGTCAGCCTAGACTATGCAGCAATAAAACCTGAATAGTGATTCAGTATTCAAATACTGGCATCTTGAATTGTTTGAGAACCCATGCATATCCCTACCTTAAACTAATGTAGTCATTTTCATGCACATTTTCCCCTAGCACTAGTAGGGGTGGGGGAAACCTCCATACAGCCTAGTATGGCAATATTTTGCATGGCAATATTGTATTAAAAACTGTATTAATTTTATGACAGTGTTAGTCAGTCTGTTAACCTGACAATCCTTGTTTTGCTGCAATAAATATGACGGAAGTGAGATAAACAGACTAAAAACTTGATCTCATTAGATAAAACAGATGCTGAATTTAGAAAATGTGTTCTGCATAAAAAAAAATGAATATATTGCAGTGTTCAGCATATCACTGTATTTTTAAACCTACAGTGATTGTGGGGCCATCCCTAATGACTAGTTTGAGGGCTTTTTTTCCAGTACATTTTCCCATATCACCAGTTTGAGGGCATCTTTCATAAAGCTGTATAAATAACTAAACACTTTTCTTATAAGAGCAATCACTTGGAAATGACACTTCATAACAGTGTTAGTGCTTGTTCAGTTTAGGGTTCCTTACGTCACTTACTTTGCCATTTGCTTCATAAAACGTGTTATTGTGTGATCACTTTCATAAGTTTTTCATGAAAACTATAGGGATTCCTTTTTAAAATATGCTAATCGAGGTTTTTACATGTTTCACAAAGTTCCTTTATAGGTAGCCTTCAAATTTATTTTTCAAGACTGTAGTCTAGAAACCCAATTTTTGGCAGAAAGAGCGAATGATTTAATTGATCATAACATTACCTCTGAAGCTGACGTGGAGCAGAAAGTCCCGGTATAGCCTCCTTCCATCAAGGCTGCGCATTGCGTCACACAGGCGTGTGGTATTTGCACATAGTGTCCGCTGCATCCGGTGCAGGGCGTGTGCCATGGCATACACTGCATTTACCACGAACATGATTTTGGACTCGGGTTCAAAGTTGGAATCATCCACTGCCAGCCCTGGGTCGCAGGGGGGTTTGGGAGTGCCCAAAACTGCTAATGACAACGTCCCACCCAAAGAGCACTGAAACTTCTGTTCCCAGAAGTCTCTGTACCAGGGGTTCCGGTGGTTGTTGAGTGGATTGAGGCTCTGGAAGTAGCGATTGAATTCAGGGATGGGGTGTGCGGCCAGCTCCAGGGTGATGGCCCCGTCAGCTGCAAACTCGCTGCCTTTGACGATGCTCTCCTGTGCACCCCAGCCGTCACTGGCCACCCACAAGAAGGAGGCATTGAGACGTGTGGCAGCACCTAGGAGCTCACGGGCATCATCGCTGCGCAAGAAGAGCACCACCACGCGGGCCGTGGGCTTCTGTAAGAGTTGCCGCACCACTGCTTCATATGAGGAGCGTTTAGCGTTGGAGCGGCCCACTTTCTCTGACGTGGCAATGCATATATTCCGCAGACGGGCCTCCTGCTCGAAGGCCTCAATGCCAGTCTCACCATAGTCGCCTTCAGACGCCACCGTGGAGACGTAGGTCCAGTTAAAGGCGCGCAGGATCTCAGCCATGGCCTTCGCCTGGTAGAAGTCTGGAGGGACTGTGCGAGCAAAATAGTCGTAGCGTGATTTGTCACTGAGCTTAGCACTGGTGGATGCGTAGCTGATCTGAGGGATTTGGAAAAGGCGCAACAAGTTGGCAACCTGGTGTGAAGAGAAAAAAGACACACACACACACACACACACACAGGCACTGCATTAGAAATACTGTTTAAATCAATAAGTCAGCACCTTATGAATTAATTATCCAAAGTCTATGATACATAAAATATTCTTTTTTAGCCACTTGATTGGATCAGATCATATTAGCTCAATTAAGAGTACGCAGGCAGTCCCAGCAGGGTGAGGCAGAGATGGGATGTTTCTTTTTGGTCAGACTCAGCTTGGCTCTCGCACATCACACACTTCTCACACTGAGTGCGAGGCGTAAGCTGCCACTGCCATACACTGCTGCAAAACTGATAGTGTATTGAGCACTTCACTGTCAGTCTGTGTGAAATCCACACAGTCAGTCTGTTGTAATCCATCAGAATACCCTTTATCTCATTGTGATCAGCCTTTTTGCAGCATGGTCTGTTTGTACGGTACAATGGGTTTACTTTACATGCTGTCAAATAACTCATAGCACTGTGATTATCCATTACATCACTGCCTGACAAATAGAAGGCAATGATAGAGGAGAGATTATACCATAATGCAGCAGATCAGAAATCAGTGACTATTGATGATGATCACCTCATTTTGACTTCCTCATTGTTGACTCTGGAAGGGAACACTCAAACACTGTGGGAATTATTTGTTGGTATTCTACCATCTTATTCTGTACATTCTCTCTGAACATAAACCTGAAGTAGCTCTAATCCCTTCCGTTTCTTAGGAATGCTATATAGAATAATTGACAAAATATTGAGGAATAAGAGATTGCACCTTTAGCGTAGGAACCTTTGTGGGTGCGTCTTACGTTGGAAGCAGTTGCAATTGTCCCACAATTGTCCTACCATAGGGTGGTAGCTTGTTTTGTTGTCAAATTAAACAGCCTTCCCATTTTGTGCTATGTCCTGTGTTGGGTGGTGCTGGGCCTTATTTTGAAATTGTTGAGGCTTGTGTTAAGGTTCTGTTCAAAAATTAAGGGCTTAATGCTTAAAAAAATCAGTCGTCTCTGCTTAGCATGGTGACAACCAAACTGACACCAGCAGCTGTGCTTCAACAACCAGAACTTTTTCACAAAGGCTAAAAGGATCAGAATCTCCAAAAGCTGCTCAATCTGAGCTACAAAGCAAACTGTGAAGTAAGTTATTGTCTGTGTGGAAGCAACCAGAATTTCAGCTTCTGAATGAAGCTCCTCAGAGTACTTTCACTTTTCCAGAATGGACTGTGGTCCAGTGCCACTGTTTGTCTGTTCTGCTTGCAGTAAAGAAGCTGATCTTGCTTGCTTTTGTAGTTATTCAGTCTGGTTGCTTTGTGCCTCGTTTAATCAGCTCAAACTCAGCTGAGATCCCAGCAATGAGTCAGAGTACACGCAAAGCATTAGCTTCTGAAATGAGGTGGAAAATCTCCATGTTCTTCTATGGCTTTTCCACAATGGAAATCCTCCACAATGCCACAGTTTGCCCGTTTTGAAGGGAATGGCATTCTCATAGATCTCTGTGTCTTTTTTGTGGCGCAAACAATTTGGCACAATTTGAGTTCATTCAGTGTGTAACAGCCTTTAGTCTTGTCTCAGTCTTGTGATGCTGGGACTTTAACCTTAACATCAGTTGTTTTGTTATCTCATTTTAGCATAATGCTACCAGTAAATAAATCCATAAAACCATCACAGGACACAACACTATTAAGGAGTGGGCTTTCATTCATAGCACCAAAAATGCCCCTCCCCACCCAAAGCCAAACTTACTCCTATGCCCTTGTGTGGCACTCTTATAACGGTATTATAAAACATAAACTGGTTGCAGATTCTGTTATTTCCTAGCAATAATATGTAAAATAGCAGCTCAACAATTGTTGGGGGATAACAGATAGAGCCCCCATGAGTGTATCTGCCAGAGGGATGAGCAGAAAGGATGGCCAAACAACAGCGGTAAGAAATAAACAGTGACTAATTGTTGCTGATGTGAAGAGAATGATGGGTAACAATGGTTATCTAACGAGAGACCGCAGTGAGGTCACGGTCCTCCCGGCCTTTCTCCAGAAACACAGAGCATTAGCTCTCTGAAGAAAGACCAGAGAGAAAGGAGACTCAGGCAGAGGGAAAAAAGAGAGAATTAGAAAAAGACAGATTACGGATTCTTGAACTGATAGGGAAAACTGGCTTTTATGGTACCACAGATGGAGGAGGTTATATAAAACTATGCAAATCCCTCCAGCTGTGTTACCAGTGGCACAAAAAAGGAGGAACACATAAAGCACACAATAGCATAACCACTGTGCTAATCCAGGCACGTATGCACGAAGGAAGGAATTGGAGCAAATGGGGCTGGGGCTGGGTGGATTTAAACAGGGAAGAGTGAAAAAGGGGGCGGCGCATGTTTTTTTCTGAACACTGCTCTTTAAATAATGGATCAGGTACTCTGGAGCTGAGCAGGAGCAAGGTCTTTGCGCTGTTGTGTTCTGTTCGGTTCTTGGAGGGTGCCAGGCTCTCAGACAGAAAATCATTCACTGGCCTGTAATAATTTGGTGTGACTATATGATGACATCTCCAGCAGCTCTGCATACAGTCAACACTACAGAATAAACCATGTTCTTGTGCCTGCCACGTACCAGACTTTCAAAAACCTTAGGTTGCCTTTTGGGCTATGTTCAGAATACCAGCCCAAATTTTTGGGGTATCCAGATTGTATCCAGATTGATTTTTGATAGTCTGCACAGTGATAAACCACATGAAATCGGATTTTAAAGTGTGTTTTGCATCACTTCTCTTCCTTTGTGATAAAGTGTTTGCACCATCTTTTTTTTTTAAGCTCAGTCATCTTCAGTTGGCACCAGGATTAGTCGCATTCACTTTCATTCTCTGAGCCATGTTGTGGTTTCAGGCTAAATGCACAGTAGCCGTTTGCCATGCTCAAGAAAACTTGCTTCCTTTTTTCCTTTAATCATCATTTTATTCTCCTTATTAAAACTCTCTGCAGCACTGATGGCATTTGCAAATATTGTAGCATCCTGCTACTGGCTCACGCAGCTAGACGCGCAACCTTAGGGAAGTGCCAGGGCTACGGTAGGACAGAATTGTCTGTAAAGAGGTTGTTGTTGTAGCATAACGAGGTGTTGTATGTGTTTATCCTGCTATACTGTGCTGGGCTGTGGGAAAGTTAGATTGTCTGTACTTGAAGTGGAAGACAAAACAGTGCCTCTCCTTATTGGCGTGTTGGGGTATGTATTGGCCAGTATCAGCAAATCATGAAATATTACATTCTGAATTTCTACAGTAAATAAAAGATAATAGGAGATATTACTGATGTTCACAACATACAGTATGTTTATTTATTCAAAGGGACCACCATTTGCAAAACTATTCATTTTATCATATACAATAATAATAAATTCAGTATGTATTGTATAAGATACTATATTACTATATTATGGATTGTACTATATATTATGTATGTGGGTTACTGTCTCTTTTAAGCGGGCTGTATGCCAACTTCATAGTGCTGTCAAAAGTGGAATAGCGCCCCCCTGCTGCCTGCAGAGGAATGGTGCTTCCACAAGCTCAAGAGTGGATTGCGCAGAGGACCGAGCTCAGCCAAGGACTGCGGGGGAAGAAGCAGCATGGGGAGGATGAGTGGAGAGGACTGCGAAGGAAGCAGTGCAGCGAGACTGGAGGACGGTGAAAGAGATGGCAGTGAGAATGCCTGAATGACGGGTAGTGAGGATGCCTGGATGGCAGCCGCTGCGAGGACCTGCTGGTGGAACAGCATGGCAACCTGGTAGCATTGACCACAGACCCAAAAGCAAAACTTCAGGCCAGTGGCATGGGAGGCAAGGCAACTGCTTCCTGGGGAGTGGAGGGGCGATCTGGTGGCAGAGCTGAGCAGTGTAAGGAAATTGTGCAGGAATTCAAGGCTTTCATGCAGGCAGGAACAGAAAGTGTACTTCCCGGTCGTATCAGTAGTGCTGAGCAGTGTTCTTCTGCTGCTGTGTTCAGTGGTCCAGTTGTAAGTCTGAACACCTTTCTCTTGCTAATGCTGGTTATCATAGCAGTTTCTTTTCAAAGAAAATACGCAAAAGTTGCTGTAATGCTAGCATATGGGTGGTTTGTGTGCTTCAGCAAACACTCCACTGCATTATGAATGAAAAGCGTGCATTTCGACATAACCAGCTGTTTTGTATGTGCATGTGTGCATTGTTCGAGATGAAAAACTCCCACTACATTGAAAGCAACTTGGTGTGCAAATCTCACATATGGATAGAGTGAAATAGAGTGAAAGTATTGGTAATAGACTGGGAGATGGCATCCCCTTGCATCCCTTCTCAAATCAAGCCCTGACAATAACTCTGCTATAGACTGTCTGCAACAGTGAAATCAAATTCAGTTGTTATTGGAGCTTAATTGCATGTACAGGCTGTATCACAAATGGCATATTTTGACACTTTAGCAATACTTGTTGCTGCAAAAAGGGAGAAATTTCTGGTCTTCTAATATATGACCGCTTTAAGGCTTGGCCATTTATTTAATAGCTACCAGTCAATTGTGATGAATGGTGGTGTCAGCTCAGCACTAACCTGTATGGAGACACTGCTGTAGGATCCTCCGATGACCCCAGCAATAGCCAGTGGGCTGTCCTCCTGGAAGGCATAGGAGCCATCGGGGCAGATAAACTCAGTGTCGTCCACCTTGGTCAGTGAGGCTCTGACAAACTCCAGGGCTTGCTCCAACGCATAGGTGTCCCTTGAACACGTGTCCAGGATATGGACTCCCAGGGCTACGCCTGGCAACAGGCTGACGTCACGGTTGATCTGGTCTATGGCAAAAAGCATGGCCTCCAATCTTTGGATGCCCCGGTCCTCGTTAATGCGGCCACACTCGTCCATCCCAAGGCCCTTCTCGTGGATAGGGAAGAGGCCTCCCAGGACCAAGTCCCCGTCTATCTTAATCTCTCGGCGGGGGGAGTCGCCACTGGACAGCAGGACCCCGGCTCCTAGCAGCACAAGCAGCAAAGCCCGAACTGCAGATGACATGGTTACGCAGCGACGGAGCAAGCACAAGCGGCCGTTTAGCGCTTTATGAGGGAGAAAGATGGTGAGGAGGGAGTGTCAGAGGCAGGGGAAAGCCATGGACTGGACACTGAGAGTTCTGTCTGATCACACATGAAGATACACTAAGGGGGAGTCAGCTTACCACCTGCAGAGTGAGACAGAAAAGACAGACAGAGAGAGAGAGAGAGAGAGAGAGAGAGAGAGAGAGAGAGATTAGACAAAAAGACATGGATTCTAAAAAGGTGATGGAGGGCAGATGACAGATGGTCATTACACTATTAGAAAATAGGTGCTAAAAAAGGTTCTATTGAGGCATTTCATTTGAGAACCACTTTGTTGTATAAAAAAAACCTTTCAATAAATGAAGCACTTTTGTAGATGAGATGTGTAAGGTTGCAAATGTAGGCCCATATCCTACATTTAAACGGTATTTAAATTTTACTTTGAGCTCTAACACTTGTGTGGAGTATGTATGGTCAGAATTTATCTTTAAATGACCATGGCCGTGTGTTTATATGGGTTCTGTAATGAGTAAATGTCTCAATTCAAAAAGCACTTAGAGCAGAAACATCCTTTAGAACTTCAATACAAAGGAGTGGGGCTAAAATGTAGGCTAGATATACACAGTGTAAATGAGTGGGATATCACGAATACACAGAAAAAATTAAGTCATAATTCTGTGTTTTTGCAATGGTGTTGGTTTGTAATTCCTCGTCTCTGTGATATGAACTATAGAGAACCTCTTTACAATGTAAAAGTTCTGTAACAATTAAAGTGTTGTTGTGGAACAGTGCAAGCAGGCCAAGAACTGTTTTTTAAGGGCCAGCAACCTTTTTTTAAGAGTAACTTTTGGTGTCTTCTCATGTTTTGTTGTTCTCCAGTACATGCAGAACCACTACACAAGCTGTGAGAGTGGAGAGATGAAATCCATGTTTTTTATAAATCCTTATAAAACAACATGCTTCATACACACACACATACACACACGCTCCAGTTTCACCCTGCCTCATCTCTGTGCCTGTGAACCGATATGTCAGAACAGATACACAAGGATGAAGAAACACACAAATATAAATCAATAAGCACACAGCCTCTGAGAGAAGGCGAAAATGCTGCACTAAGGGGAAAAATGTTGAATTAAAAGCGCAAACTGGATCAGTAACAAGCACAACCTATCATTGCTATGTAAGTGTGAAAAACTTGTGGAGCGAAAGGTCTCAAATCTCACTTACCAGTACTTTCTGCCATATTGTTGCGGTCCAAAGAACAACTCTCAAAAAATTGTTCACAGGAGAGGGAAAAGACATTATTTACTTCCAAGTTCATGTGAAGAGATTTTATTCGAAGCACTTTTGGAGCATTTCTATTGGTCCAATTTTCACACAATATAAAAGACAGCTGCTTTGTTCAAATGATGTACATGTTTTTCTTTTGGACAGCAGCGGTGTGTGTATGAGTGTCTCTGTTTAGTACGGTTTAATTGCTAGGAAAACTTATAAGTGAGTAATAAGTGGAAGTCCCTCAGCCCAGCCTAGTGCAGGTCTGCAAGGCCATCTCTGGGAATATTATTATATCCTCTATTACTGCAGGGTTTTGTTTTGCAACTGTTTACTCCAAGGATGCACCTACAACACAATGTCCACAGAGACAATCCACATCTACTGTAGTTATAAATTAATTGACTTATCCATAATGGTGGGCAATTCAAAAGCAATAAATGTGACTTGATTAGATTTGATTTTTGACATCTTCAGTGTACAGGCCAGCACTATAGAGCAGCAGATTTTCAGGTCCCACCACAATTTATTACGGCACAGGACTAAATTTCAATGTCATGTGCGGGAGTGGGTGGTTAACCAATCTAGGGCTGAATGGAATTTTGTAATATATACACTCAATTTTTATACACAAAATTTTTTTTGCACTCAGAATGCTATTCGGAAGGAAGATTACCCGTAACAAAAAATGATGAACAAACAATTTAGACTAATATTTATTGAACTACACATACAGAAGTGTGTCTCTCAGAATGGCATTGGGCCGCCTTGTTTGCTAACGCAACATGCCTGATGTCTCGGCATGGAGTAGAGGTTCCTAATGGTGTCCTGCAATAATCCATCCCATGCAGCTTGAACATTCAAAATCTGCAGTTCCTGCAGATTGTACAGTAGGGGTGGAGGTGGAGTGCCTTCTAGATGCGTGACAACAAACAGTTCAATACGGCGCTGACCACGGTGCCTCCACACACAGATTTGTTGCTTGTCTCCACCAAAACAACTGAAGATGACCCGAGTCACTCCACGACAGTCTGGAACGACACAATTGCAGTCTTTGGTTATGTTGACATGATGTAAAGGGCAGCCATTGTAACGGTCTGCGTGCATGTCGTCCTGCGCCATGCAGCCGTCTGCAAATGGTGCTGGCACTAACTCATGGAGGGCATCACTGCTTGCTGAACATCCGCAGTCGTGGCTGTAGGGTCAGTCAAATACAGCAATAAGGCCATCCTGGCTTACATTACACGGGCGGCAGGGGGCAACTATTTGTACACAGTTTTTTTGACGATGAGTGTGTATTTCAGACGAGATGAAGGATGAGACAATACCGCTTATACCGATAAAGTCTGATGCTGCATTGATTGACCCATTGACCCATTGCTTCCATGAAGCCGTGCCAGTGCATTTCTTCTCTCAGACACACTCTGTGCAACCCTACTGACCCCCACCCACCCTGTCCCTGTGCACGCAAACCCAGCCCCACCCCGAGTTCTAACAGTGGGGGACGCAGCACAGCTCCACAATAGCTCGAAGAACAGCTGGGGCCATATTATAGAAACTTCCTATTTTTCCTAAGTTAAATGAAAAATTTTCACAAATTCACATTATTAAAAAGCCTAAACTACTCCAATGAGGTTGATAATCAATTGTTATGTCTTATGAGTTACCAGTTAAGTTACAGCAGACATTACATATAAACCTAAAAAACATTAATGCTAAAGAGTGACAAAGTGGAGATTAAGAATACTGTGACCAAGCACACTGCTGTTTATCAGAGCATTGCTGCTTCTCACTTTCAGTTTCTATTTCCACAAAAGCTTTAGCTCCTGTGTTAGCTGCGCATTAGCCATGCTAACATTATTCCTTAAAAAACAGTCACTCGTTCATCTCTGTCTCCTCATTATTCACCATCATCACTGTAGTATCTTATCTGAGATGTTTTTATCAACATTAACACACAGAGGTAGTAAGAGGAGATGGCAGAGTAGTGGTAGTGGGCAGTATGTTAAGAAAAGTATAAAGTTTTATATATATTTATATAGTTTTATATCCACATGTTTATGGAAACCCTGTGACTGCCTTTTATTGTAATCATAGTCTGTTTTAATAAAAGTGCTTATGACGTCCCACATGGAGCTTTGACTTGAAATGGAAGTTTAGCCACTACGTAGTCATGATTATTTCAAGAGAAAATGGTTTGTTTGTGAAAAGAGTATGTTATTTTTGTAATAGTACCTAAATGTAGACATGTAGAAAGTTCATGCTCTTGGAGTAGATTGGATGTAGTTTTTTGTTATGTAACAGAACTTACATTGACATAGTGGCAAATTTGCTTGCCTAATCTATTTCCAATGAAAGAACGCATTTGATAGCGGAGTATGGACAGGTCAATTTTGTTTGAAGATGCACAGTGTGAGGCTTCCCGCAATCAAGGACACCAAATCTTCTGTTCTGAAATCTTATAGTCATCAAAAGCAACTAAACAGCGTCTTAGCTAGTGGTCTACCACTGTACTGTTTTGTGGTATGCAATGCCAAATGTGTCAAGACAAGTGTTTTACACAGGCACACTGGTGAAAAAATTGACCTTGTATTTGATGTATGTTGATTAACGTATATGATTCATGATCAAAATGATCCCTCTCAATAAATAATTAAAAGCTCTGTATTAATAAGTAATTGCTCAGATAGCACGCTTTCATTGTTCAGAAAGATCTGGCACTCTAATTGACGGATCAAATCCGCGCTCGCCCGTTCCACTCCTGGCGACGAGCTGCTGAAGCCACTCAGATGCGCAGCTGATATCTAAGCCCATGTTTTGATCTCAGGGCTTGGAAAAGCTTCTCTAATCTGATTTCCTCTCCCACATTCCCTTGTGGAGGAGGCATTTAGGAGACCTGCTAGGAGCCAGCCGGGTTTCAAGCACACTGGCAGGCTCATAAAGCCTTCAGGCCCACTCCAGAATAAGAAGAAGAAGAAGAAGAAGGCTCAAGCGCTAGATAGTCTAATGCTCATCCCCGGTGATGCTATCTATCTTCACGGTGCTACGCTACACAAAACCCGCCATGCTGCGGGCCTCTGGTGGCTGCACGTTAACAGCAGCTAGCCTTGTTATCTCTCTCCCGATTCGGTCTGCCAGCCACAAACTCCACAAGCTCCAGCCGAACAGCTACAATAGCTCTTGCACCGCCTGCGTGCAGTGCGTGTGTGTATGTGTGGGCCTACATTTCAGCACATGTCCTCGCTCTTTTCTCTCCTGTACGCTCTTTCTCCTGAGAGATCAGCAAGAAGAAGTGTGGGGGGTGGGTGAGATCTTTTGCTTTGATGGCAGAAGCTTTTGACTGTTCATGAGCTGCTGACCGGTGCCATTTTAGCACATTGAGAGGGGGAGAAGTCACACTGGGTAAGTGGAATTAGTGCTTGGTCTCTTTCACCGCAAACACTTTGCTGAATTCATGAAAAAATAATGGAATGCATTGTTTGTTTTAGTCGATCGTGCTGATGTGCAGTGAACTAGTTACGTTCAAAGCATTTGGGACAATTTGAAAGTGCTGTCCGTACATAGAATTAAAAAGCCAATCAAAAAACAGGCAAGACAAAACAACACAGTAATTTTGAGGCAAGAACACTCACTTTACCCAGTACATGTTACCAGCAGGCCAGAGTGGGACATGTTTTCAGACAAGGAGTTACATGATGCAAACCCTGTGCACCTTTGTGTGACATATCTCTATCTGTTTATTTTCATCTTCTTCATTTCTTACTTAATTGTTTCTGAGAATGACCAAGGCAGCTAGTGATATCATGACAGTCAGTTTACTACAACTGAACCCTAACTAAATTAATTAAGGTCCGGTCAGCATTTCTCACTGCTCATCTGCTCGGATACACCCTAAAATAGCTTTTCCATTCTTCTCTGTTCCAACTTAAACAGTAATTTAACTAAAGCGAACTTAATAGAAGCTAAGTTCAGTTTAATCTAACCTGTATCCACTTTTTACGAGACTCCAGCATACCTCTTACCACTTAATCAAATTACTCTGACATATCGAAAGTCATGGGATAGTAGTATGTAAATTGATTATAAGGGGTGTTGCTACCTCATGGGACGGCTTGGGAACGCACACATCTGTATAAGTTGAGGTGTTATTTTGTAAGTGAGGTTGAACACTGGCCAGCATATTCATGAATTATTGGAGTTTGAACGTGGCATGATAGTGCTAAGGTGTGCAGGTATTTAACATTCCTCAATTCACAGTGTCATGTGTGTACTGGAAATATGTCATAGACAGCACAACCACCCACACAGAATAGTGCAGTTGCCACCCGCGGATGCTTAATGATTGAACAGACAAGTAACTCTGGCAGAAATAACATCCCATTCAAGAGGACTGGCAACATGTGGCACGGTGTGATGAGTCACGGTACTGATTGTTTCGGGCTGATGGCAGAGTTTGTTTGTGGCATTGTGGACCCCATGAAACAATTTTCTCTAGTTGTCAAAAGGCACTGTGTAGCCTGGTAGTAATTCCATCTGGTGTGGGGTGTGTTCTCATGCCATGGGTTGGGCCCATTGGTTCACTTAAACATGTCATTGACCGGTCCCTGCTATGTTTCACTGCTTGGTGACCATTTGAAGGCCCTTCATGGACTTTATGTACCCCACAGAATGGGGGATATTCCAGTAGGATAATGCACCATGCCTTTGGGCCCAAGTTGTACAGAATTGGTTCAAGGAGCACTCTGAAGAGATACAACAAATGGTGTGGTCTGCACGTTCGCCTGACACGTACCCAGCGGAGGCATTCTCGATAATTCATTCACCTTGCCATGAGCACGCTGGCCAGTGTTCAACCTCACTCACAAGACAGCACCTCACAACTTATACAGATGTGGGCATTCTCAAGCCGTACCCTGAAGTAACACCACTTCATAAACAATTTACATATTCAGTCCTACAAATACAAGCATTGCGATTATTTTGATACATGCCTTGCATGAGAAAAGACTGTGCAAAATAATCCACTTTTGTTGGATTACAAAAATAGCTTCATTCTTCAAACCACCCTCAGAAACATTAATCAGAAACTGTGATCAGTGAAGCTTAGCACACAGTATAATCCACTGTGATTGGTTAGAAAGCTAATTTCCATATTTCAGCTTTCTGCATATCTGTATTTGTAGAGTTCAGTGTCTTCTCAACAATAAACAAACAATATATTGTGCAGCCATACTTATTCCCATGCCAATCCATCAAACGTCACATTGACCTCTATTCCTTAAACTGTATCTGAGACAAGTGCACTAACTTTTACCAGAAATAGGTGTGCTAGGCATCCCTCTCTGAGCTACATACTTTGGCCCATCTTTAAGCAGTTCCCCTTGGCTAATCGTGTTAATTAGCTTAGTGGGGTAGGACGGGAGTGGGGTATGGGGGCTTTTTTGGGTACAGAGAGCTTCTGAAATTAATTGGATTTTGCTTGCAGGCAGTTCCTTAACAGCATGCTTAAATCAAACAGTCAGCTCACAAAATCAATTGCGCCAAACTCTTGTGCCAAACAATGTCCCCATGTACTCACTCTTCCACAGCAACAATGTTCTTCAGCCCTAGATGGCTGTTGTCCCTAGAATATTACAATTAAGGGTAAAAAAACACAGTTAATCAACATATTTGACTGATAGACTGTAGTGCCAAAAAACTTACAGCAGTGTGTAAAAGTCAGAGATCGCCTTTTATTTCTTTCCTTTCTAGTCAAAACAGCCATCAAATAAAAGTTATTCATTTTTCAAGAGGTATTTCTGATAAATGAATACATATAAGAAATCCACATGCATAAGGAAGGCAAAAGGAAGTTTGTGAAAAAAGTTCAAAATATTACAATAAGTTATAGAGAAAATGGGACTCCTAACAACCATGCAAGGCCGGGTAGACCACCAAAACTATCACAATCAGATAAACAGTACTTAAAGCTTTCATCTTTGAGGAATCATGCTCCACTCTTACTATAAATCAAAAGAAAATCAATGCTGTGGGCCTGAAAGAATGTGTAGTCATCAGGAAGCTCTTAATGAGTAAAGGAAAAAGACAAAAAAGAAAAATATCTGCATATCAAAGAAGGAGCTGTTGGTGTTTTCCGAACAGTGGACTGACCACCCCAGAGCCCAGACCTTGATGTCATTGGATGTCAGCGTGCTTGGAGTACTTGGATCGCAATAATCAGAAAGCTGTTTCTTTCTACTTAAACTTTTCCACACACTGTTTTTTCTCTCAATATCTCATCCAGTGATTTTGGCGAGTGCTGAACTGATGCTAATACTAAGCGTCATATAAGCGCTCCCCTATTTATGAGTAATATTTTTAGACAGACATATCTGCATGAAAACATCCACTAACACAATAAGACTCCAACTGACATTTTTTCCACTAGTTGTTTGTTTGTGTTTTTCTCTCTTGCTGTATAAATGTGTGTGTGGGAGGGGGGTCTGCATGAGCACAGTTACACCACTGAAGCGTATCTTTTCAAACAAAAGGATCCACTTGAGTTCCTCATGGAGAGAGTTTGCAAAGTTTGAGACCTAGAGCCCCCATCCTCACGCATGCACACACACACACACACACACAGAGTGCTGTAAGATCACCTCCTGCTGTAGCTGGTAGCTGCACAAAGTCAACTTTTATTATTTCTGAAATGCCAACATTGACCTGTATGCAACTTGCTTCGCTCAACCGCGTAAGAACTGCAGGGTTTCTAATTGAGAGTGCAGTAATCACTCTTGTTATGTTTACCCATTTTGTGACTCTAATGTTTTATGTACCTGAACCTGTCAAAAGACAAAGAGACCCTGTACCTTAGCTGTACACAGTGTTTGGTTGTGTGGGGGGTAACGTTAGGTGGAAAGCCACGGTTGGGAGGGAGTATGGCACCCTTTTTAACAGCCATAGTGGAGGGACACTATTAAATATTAACACAGCACTCCTTACAGCGCTAAGGCCATTGATCCATAAACAGGACAGAGAGGCAGAGAGAACAACTGAGAAAGTTCACACACAGCAAAACTGCAGCAGGGTCCTGAACATAGAGAGCAGGAACTCTGCTATTACTGTTAGCCCTTTACCAGACATGAAAGGAAATCATGTCCTGCTGAGCGGTAGAAAAGAGGTGAAGTGAGGTTTTTAAAGGGCCCATATCACAGAAAAAAGAATTTCCTTCATTTTTTCATATAAACAAACTGATATTTCAAAAATTGCCTTTCATTTGCTGGGACATACAATCCATGTTTGGGAACTAAGCTTGTTCGAATTTGCATTTTTGTAATGTAACAAAAAGCATATATTTTTCTATTCAGCCTACAGCAGTTTATTTATTTTATACTGATTTTCACTTACTGATTGTTTAAGGCACAATACAGGGCTTTCTATTAATACAGAGGTCATTTAAACATTCATCATCAAAAGAAAAGTGCACAAATAGTGGCACCCAGAAGGAATCATCCGAAAGGGAATAAAATTTTGTGGGTAGGTTTGCCATTGTGAGACATGCGAAGTACCACCATTGGCAGATGGCTGTACAGCGCAGGACTACATGCACACAGACTGTTAAAACAACTGCCCTTAACATCAGGTCAGTATTGCCAAAGACTGCAATGGTGTCGTGCCAGACTGTTATGGAGTGACTCAGAATGGCAGCGGGTCAAGTTCAGTGACTTTTGTCTTGGTGGAGACGCCTGCATGCGCAGGCACTGTGGTCAGCGCCAAGATGAATGGTTTGTTATAACGAGTTACACGTCAAGAAGGCCTGGTGTCACTCCACCTCCACCCCTACCACAAAATCTGCAGGAACTGCGTGACAATATTTGAGGCTGCATGGCATGTATCATGATTTATTGTTCTTGGTAACCTTTATCTTCCTTTCCAGTAGCATTGGAATTCGACATTTCCTACTGGGTGCAACAGTTCTTTTGAGGGTGAGTGTATATCAGTCTTTAAGTCAGTGCGAAACAGAAATCATACTATTTCAGGGAGGATCTTTGAGCTAGCTGTCTGTTTTCACTCAGTGATTGGTAGGAGTGATGGGAGGGGCAGACAGAACATTTAAAGATGGAAAGAATTTTCAGCCCAAATATGCAGTCAGCGATCAGCTGATATTTCTCTAACCAATCCTAAGAACTGATCAGTTACGTAGAAAAATATGAGCCATATTTCGCAAGTTTAGAATTGCAGCAGGCCTTCTTGAGGCGTTACAGGATCCTCCAGCTACTTCAAATATTCAAACGCTAGATGGAAATACAGACCTTTTGACTTCTGAGCATGAAACTAAACTGCAGGCCTTGCTTGTGCTGATAGAAAACATGTTGTCTGCCTGATACGACACTTGAGATTACTCAACCCAGTTCAGTAAGTATCAGAAGACAGCAGAACTAGCAGAAATGACTTGTTCATGGTCGTCAACATGTTCATAGTAGACGGACGACTGCAACCCAGATATTCTGTTGTTTTCAGGGTAGCCTCAACCAAAAATACTGCCACCGTTAGCAACATTTCTCAGACCATAACGGTGAGTGGAACGTTCCATCAAGAGTTTATTTTCCTGTTGACCACAGCTGTGGAATAAACTGGATGTTGTTTTTTTTGGAAACCATGATTTTCAATTCTTGTGGTTAAATTTCAGACCAAACACAAACAACAGAGTACAAAGCTCATCCTGCCTTTTTACATCTATGCTGATACAGCTGTCCTCTAAATCAATCTAAATTAAGCATTTCAGCCTGTTTCACTATCACAATGTCAATGTTGGCATGGGTTAATGTCACTGTCAGTCAAATCTGGGTCCTTTAATGCCCAAACACTCCTAACTACATAGTGGTACCAAAAAGGGCTCTTCGGAGCAGCCTGGAGCCTCTAAAGAATCACTTCTGGTTTCCTGAAGAAAGCCGCAATAACTCCCGTGTGTATATGAGATGCGTGTGTGAAGAGCAATTACAAACTTTAGAGAACCTCCACATAATGTAAATGTTTTGTACCAACTCAAAGGTTTCCCTAGAACAGTACATCTGAGCCATTTAAGAATGTTTATTTTTTTAAGGGGGCTTCTGTGAGGGCTTTTCTTTTTCAGTGACCAAAAAAGTGTTAGGAATTACGGTTTGAGGATTTGCATTGGATCAGAGAGACATTTGAAGTGACTACAAGTGACGGGCATGTTTGTTTATTGTTGGGTTTTTAACTAAAAAGAGAAAAAGCGAGCAAGAGAGAGAGAGAGAGTGAGTGCGAGCGAGCAAGAGAGAGTGTGTGTAAAAATGCTGCAGTGCTCCCTGAGAGAGGCCTTGTCAGGGAGTTGCGCTTAAACACATAATTTTGACACACAAACCCATCCAAACACACACACACACACACACACACATACTTCATCCCGTTTCACAACCAGGAGTGCAACTCCAGCATGTCATTAGGTGAAACTGGTGATGAGCCTAGTTAGGTGAAATTACAGTAAACGACAGTGATCACAGCTTACAAAAAGCACTACATCACACCATCAGATAGATAACAAAACCCCCCCGGCTGCTGAATAGGAAATGTAATCTTGCTTGGCATATAGCAGTTACCCCCAATAATCACTATCATTAGGCAAGAAGTGTGTCTGAGTGGAAGGATATTCATCTCTGTGTTTAGAGAGAACCATGCGTTCCTTCCCTGTCAAAACCTTCAGCGCTTCAAACGTATTGCGATTCATCACTTCGCTGTGAGCTGAAAGCGAACTCTTTCATCAAGATACAATGTCTAAATCCCCTCTCGTTTCATCAGCCACTGACGGGCACAATTATGACACCAATAAAGCTCAACAAGGTTTGGCAAATGAATTTGGAATTTGGGATGAGTTGCACTGAGGAAAGAAAAAAGAACATGCACTCCTGAAAGATGTATTCGGTGTGTAAAAAGCTTAGCCTTTAAAAGCTAACCTACATGCGAGTGATGCAGAGAGGAGAATGTGGAGCTGTGCTCTGCAGCAACAACACACACCCACCCACCCCCCAAAACAGAGCAAAAAAAAAAAAAACACTCCACAACTACAAAGCTGTTCTTCTTTTTTCTTTTTTTTTTCTTTCGCTCAGAAACGGATTTGCTTGGCAGCGAATGGGACTGACAGGCTGCTGAAATCTCTTCACACTTCTGTTTGTGCATACCCGCAGATAGACACGTATAGCACCACAGCTCTTTGCCGATTTTGACGCAAGGCTTATTGCAGCGCTATCGCCTGTTTGGCTGGAATTTTAAAAGGGCTGCCTCATTTACAGAATCATTTTCAGTGGGGCACTCCTCATACCAATGACACCTCAATCTCCTCCACGCATGCACACGTTACATACTTACAGGCTTATTGCACAGGTATGCTGTTCGAGCCTTGCCGGCGATACACACCTGGGGGTTTTGGCATGTGGCACTGAGTATGATGCATATGCATGCGCTTTCGGTAGGCTATATGGCACTCTTTGGGCTTAGGCACCATTTTCTCTCCATATTAATGAACAGGAGACGAAGCATTTGCAAGCTGATGGGGCCTCTGAGTACGTGACTAAAGCAGAATTGATAATATAGCTCCATACCCATGGGCTTCATCTGAGGGGAAACATGCAGTCTGACAAAAGGTGGGCTCCCTCAACAGAGAACACATGCGTGGGTGGAAGAAAATCTCTTGAGTTCTCAAAGCCGCAAACATATAGGGATAAAGAAGATCTAACTATTAGGACTCACACATGGCACAAAATCGCTTTATATTTAGATCATGTTCACTACCTCTTTTTGGATGCATCGTTTGTCTATGTTCTTATAACAGGATTTTATTTATATGGGCCATTTAAGGCATTGAAGAACACAGTAAAGTGAGACAATTAAGAATGTATTAAGACACTTAAGATTAATAAATAGTAGCATTATGTCATTTTTTTATAGCGTGCTGTGTTTTTTGTGAACAATGTGAAGCAGCTCGTCTGAACAGTGGGCAGCATATAGCTGGAGAACAGAAGAGGCCAGCACTTCTTGTGTCGGTATAGCCCTGACGCACAGCAGTTCTGAGTGAGGGGTCCGCAGGACTTATTTACATGCGCTATGCAGGCCATGCACTTGAATGGCTAATTATTACAGCGCTGCTTTCTACTGCATCATTTCTACTGAGCACAGCACTGAGAGCTGAACAGTGCAATCCAAGGCCAAGGTCGTCTAGGTCTGAACATATCAAAGATAATACTCACATAGGTGTATGCGCTATTTGGATATGCCAGTCTGGTGTGCAAATATCCCTCATGCATATGAAAAAAAAACACGGAGTGATTTTTTGACCTGTTTTACTAGAAGCCTACACATGTGCAATTTTGGAGCAAGAGGCTGCAGACCATCATTTTTGTCTGAAGGCCTACTGCATGTTAAGAGGAAGGCAGAAGCAAAAACACACACGGAAATCTCAACAGGGAGCTCCACTCTATTCAAGGCCAACAACTCCTCCAACTGATTTCAGAGTGCAGGCACATACCCACATTTCTGCCTTCACACAGAATCCATTTTGATTGCAACCGTGCACGCCTTGCAGCAACAGTACGCATGAAAACTTACATCTCACTGATTCTTACATTGACAATAACACAAAATCACATTACTCATATCATGGAAATCCATATTTCCTCACTTTTTGGTGTATTATATAAATCATGTTAAAGTTTCAGAAAGTATCTTTAGCCCATATTGTCTGTATATAGAAAACTAAACTGCAAACTAGCCAGGGGCGAAGACATGGGGTGGCCTAGGGTGGTCAGTGCCATCCTTGTGTGATGTTTGACCATGCTTCTGGCCATCCCGTGTATGCAGAGTGAAACAGTTGTTATGAATACAGCATATGCTGTGCTACGGATTACATGGTTTTAACCAGTGACACAGTATTTAGCCACAAAAATGATATAAAAACAAAACATTCTTTTTCACTGAACCTACTGTAACTTACCTGTTACCTATAACTGTTTCAACTGTTAATAAATAAAAACAATAATTATTTTAATAATGTATTTAATAATATTTTGTTGTAAATATTCCAGCTACACTCATGAAAACAGGACATTCTTATTTCCCTACTTTTGAGAGTCACAGAAAACAATGTATTTACATATATCCACCTATTCAGCTCGTTTAGCCCCGCCCCCTCACACTGAAGTTATAACGAGTGTTTCAGCATGGACCTTTGAATAAGGCCAGCCAATCAGAACAGAGCTCATTTAAAGCCACAGCAGCCTGTTCAGTTCTGAAGGGCGATGAGAGGTTTGGAAGACAGTAATGTAATAATGTAAATGATTATAATGTGATTATGATGGTTTATGGTACACGAACCCACACAAATATAATTCGCTGACAAATCAAATACAAGGAAAATTTAGGATAGGGAAGGCTGAAGGACAGCTTTCATTAACCTACACTAACAGAAACCAAACTTGTGTGTTCTGCGTTCTTCCCCTATTTCGAGTCTCAGTCACCTCAGTATGATGTTTATACCATTCAAGTTAGGCGTGATTTTTAACTGACCATTCAGAAAAGAATCACGTGCTTTTCGTATTTTATTCTCCTTTCCCTTTTCTCCCGCGCCTCCGTTTTACCTCACTGTTCGACCACAACACAGAAACCACCAGCCATATTAAAATTCAGCGCAAGCGCTGGGCGTCATAAATTATGTACCATCTGCGTCTTCCTCTAACATCTTACAAAAAACACACGGCCACGTTTCGCCTCACATACACACTCACACACACACCTCACGGCTGGAGAAAACGGCTCTCTGAGGAGGCGCGCTTTTGCTTTTCCCGCCTGTTTTCCGGCAGGGTCCGCCTTCCCTGCGTTTGGATTGGCTAGTCACTGGTCCCCTCCTGCGCTGGGATTGGTTGGTGGATCATCCTAACCTAAAGGAATGAACTATTATCCAGTCCCAGCGCAGGAGGGCGAGGCTTATCTGAGTAAGGTGGGAATCCATGAGCGCTGCACGAGGACTGATTCTATAGCGCTATCGCTACTTAGCATAACGGCTCTCTCTCCCTCTCTCATTCTCTCTCTCTGTTTATTTCTGTTTTTTCTCTCTTTCTCTCACTATTCCTCTATCATCCTCTTTCGTCCACACTCTCTCTTCTGTCTCTCCCAAATCTATATCTTTGAAAACCCTGGCTGCACTATTGTTGTATTGTTTTCCAGTTCACTCTCCACCAAACGCGACAGTCGAGTGATCCAGCTAAGGTAGTCTACTCTCACCCAGTAAGCCTACTAAATATAACTATTTGTACACAAACTCTCCACAAACGTGCCAGTAAACATAATACGTCTCCATGTGTAGCTAATTTATCTGACTAAACTGTGCTAAAGTTCGCCAGCTGACCTCGAAGAACACCTCCACGTTAATCCTCCGGTTTATTAAATCGTGAACAGGCCATGTAAACCAGACGGCAGCGATTGAACACCGCACTGAGGTAACTTCACTGTGTACAGACACCGACACGCCTGGCAGTCACTCCCACGCGTTAGACGTTAGCGCTGCTGCTCGGACGGCTACCTGCTCTGATTTCCTATAAGAGAGGATTTTAGCTGGAAAGTTTGCTCTCACAGCTCAGCCTGTAACGGAGTGCTGCTCTCCCACACGGTTAGCTGGCAAAGTGCAGTGCCGCTCGGGCTGAGGTTAACTCCCTCCCTGTGTGACTATCTGTCCTCAGTGAGACGGACCCGTTGCAGTTTAGAGTTTACATAAGCATCACTAACAGTCACAACAGTAGCACCGTTCCTCTGTCAGCCCGGGATCTGTGAAGCTACCTGGTACTTTGTGTACTGTGAAGCGCCGTTTTCGGATCCGCCGCTCCGTCTCTGTGCGCTGTCAAATTCGCCGCAAACCTCCGATAAAGTAGCCGTGATAATCCGTGCTGAATCCCGCGGGCTGGAGTCCGGAGGTGCCGCAGGTTCTCCCGCCTTTTACCGGGCGAGCGCGAGAAAGTCCGGGAGTGCAGATCCGCGCGCAGTGGAGAGGATGAGAGAGAGAGTGAGGGAGAGGGAGAGAGAGAGCTGTGGCTTTGAGAAAGGAGGCTCTCCTTATGATGCTTGTGTCTCCTAGCAACAAAACCTGATCTTTGGAGGGAAGATTTCCAGCTTCTGAGAGGAGAAAACTTGCCTGAACTCACCTGTAGCAGGTTAGACAGGAGAGTGGCTCAATGTCCTCATACAAGAGCACTCCTATAACAGCTCTCTAATCTGAGGTATGAATTAACCAATATGAGAAGGAACTGGGGGAGGGGAT